>JAGPOW010000261.1:70044864-70113931 GCA_030014935.1 Caiman crocodilus | reverse complement strand
GGAACCAGCTTCCTAGGGAAGTTGTTCTTGCTCCTACCTTGGGCACCTTCAAGAATAGATTGGATAGGTACTTGGCTGGGGTTCTGTGACCCCAGCACTCGTTGCTGCCATTGGCAGGGGGTCAGACTAGATGGCCTGCTTTAGGCCCCTTCTGACCCTAGATACTATGATACTATATCTTTCTCATAATAGCTTTATTTGCTGAATTCCTTTCTCCTTCATCCCTGAGTGTGTATTACACCAATTAAACTGTTTTATACTCTGATTCATTGGATGGCATTCAGAGAAGTGTTTGTTTCTTTTTTAAAGGACCAGGGAAAATGAGATGTTAAGTAGTAGTGTCCAATGTCTATGGGCCCTGCCTTACATTCAAATTAAAGCTGGATAGAAACCAGCTCTAGAGTTGTTACACATTTTCAAGCACTCACTTTATAGTGGGTTGGCTCTTTTTATAGCTGGAGAAAATTTTTTTCCTGTGATAATTATTTTGCATGTGTGGCTGCTTTAAATTTATTGTGGATTAACCAGTTAATTACATACTATTTGTAATATGTAGCAGGGGCTTAAATAAAGCACTCAGGCAAAAGGAATGTTGGAGAAAGGAAAAGCTTCAGTTACATAAACTTAGTCTGGACGTAGCTAACTTCTGAATTTGTCCTTCTGACCTTTAGAAAAATAATTTAAGCTAGTGGAGACAAATCTTCTTCATAAGAAATACTTTTTCTAGCAAAATGCTGGCATTTTACCTGCCAAAGTCTGACATTTATGTGTGAAAATTGCATCAAATCAATGAAAATTTGCCATTTGTTCCAGAATAGAATTTTTTGTTTGTTTGTAGAAACAGATATTTCCCCATTAGTATATCTGAGATAACATCTGAAGGCATCTCTCTCATGCTTAAAATGTGTGTATCAAAAAATCCCCTTCCTGATGTTGGGTTTCCATTTTTCTTATCTTACTCCCATGTGCTGCATTCCTTTGCCATATACTTAGCTTGATTGGCTTGTCATGTTGCTGCTTGTTCACTTTAATTCTTTACTTATTGCAGTACCTAGGTCCAAAGACAGATGTTTAGAGACGGTAATCCTTGCACAAGTAAAATTGTTATTGATTAAAAATATTCCATTCTGCTAGTGGAGATGGAGATGGGAGGAACAATTGGAACCCAGATCATTGAATAGCTGTTAATGTGCCTGTGTAATTTCATTTTTTGAGAACACACTCAGAAAACTCAGTGGTGAATAGAGTGAAAGAGATGAACAGAGTGAAAGACGCTGAATCAAATCATGTTCAACTGAATAGAATCAGGCCTGTAGAACCGGGCTATGTCAATAGGTAAGCATTTGTTTAATATTTTAGAGCCAATGGATCTTAGTATTTCATTTCAAATGACCTCATTAAGAATTAAAGTATTGACTTAATAAGGTAATATTAATGCATATATCTATTTTTTTCTTTCTTTTTTTGGCAATGAAATAATAATCATTAATCTGTTAGGAGGTAGATTCTTGCTCACATTATTAATATGTTGTAGTACTTTAGGAGGTGCTTATGTTAAGTGAAATTTAATACTGATGTGATGACTACAGTATATAAAAGAGGATGCAAATGCATGGAGACTTTGAGTGATGTCTGAGTTTTATCACCACACAATTTATCTTTTAGTAATCTTGTGACAAGGTGTCACAAAACATCGTCTTCACATTAGGGAGAATGAGCTACAAGTCAGTTTGCCCCAAAGTATACAGCTTAACCAAATTATATTACCTGTGCTGAGACATCAGGATCTATATCATCATTAGTGAGTCATTTATGGATACTAGGACCAACAAGAAATAAGAGGAAAAGATCATTTTCCATTCTTAATAAAATGATGGATTTATTCTAAAAAAAATGCCTCTCAGTGTTCATAAATAGTAGAAAACAGAGTCCAAGTTTTATAGGTAAATTAAGGAGGGTACAAAAATAATTTAGAGGTTAGTTTTCTTCATCTCATAACTCACCAGTTGATTCCTAACATACACACCTTCTTCCACACGAAACTTCCTCCATGTTCACTCCTTCCTTCACTCTTAGATAGAATAAGAGACTTTATAGCTACAGACATTGCATGTAAACCTGTGCAAATTACTGGAAACTTGTAACAGAACAAAAATTCAGCACACAGACTGGTTTCAAAATCATAGAATCAGTCTAAGATAGACTTGAATGGATGTAACCGGTTTAGATTACAGTAGTATATCAAATCTTTGTCCTAGATCCTAAAGTGAATTACCTTAGTTTGCTGTCCTCTGAATTAACTTAGTATGTTGTCCTTACACCCCTATCAGGGCTGTGTGCTAGCCTCAGCCAGTGTTCTTCTGCTCTGGGTGAACACTAGGCCAGGCCTACTCCAGGCTGTCATAGACAGGAGGCAGAAACGCCTCTGTCTCCTGCCTACTTGCCCCAGTGGTGGATGATGCAAAGGGCAGGGGGGAGGTGGAGCCCCTGGGCCGTGCTGCCCAAGCCAGTGCATGAGGGGGGTCCATATGGTAGGAAGCTCCATTTTCCCACTTGTCCCCCATGCGCGATCCTGCTGATAGCTGCAGCCAGGAGTCAGCCACAACTAAGAGCTGCATGCTGTCCATGGTGCTGGGAACTGGGGATGGGGAGGGGGGGTGGAACCCACTGCCGTGTAGACCTGGCCTGTCCCCTGAGCCCGGAGCCAGCAAGTTGGGAGGTCCTGCATGGTAGGGTGATCTGTTCCTTCCACCCTGCTCCCAGTTTCTGGTGCTCCAGAAAGCTTGTGGCTTTGAGGCACAACTCCTGGCTGAAGCTGTCAGGGAGGTCAGGTGGGGAAAAAGAGCCTCCTGACCTTGGTCCCAGCCCTGGACCTGGACCCAAACCAACACAGCTGTGGGGGAGGAGGTCATGTAGCAGGGGGCTCCATTCCCTACCCCCTGCCTGACCCACCTGACAGCTGCAGCCAGGAGTTGTAGCTCAGTAAGAAATGATACCTCCCTACTGTGTGGGCCCCCCAGCTGTGCTGGCTCAAGGCTGGACTGTGTGGTTGGGGGCTGTTCCCCCATTTCTGCCACCCTCCAACCCTTCTGACAGCTGCAGCCAGGAGTCATGGGTCAGAGTTGCATGCTATCTGTGGCACTGGGAACTAGGGGTAGGGAGAAGGGAATGGAGTCTTATCCTGTGGTCCCAGTCCAGCACCCTCCAGCCCCCAAACAGCAATCTGGGGGAGGACATGTGGTGGGGGTAGGGTCTCTGCTTCCCTTGCTCTTCCCAGTTCCAGGTGCAGTAGATAGCCATGTAGCCCTGGCCCTGGCTCTGGCCTCACCAGACCTGAGCCAGCATAGTTGAGGAGGTCTTTGTGCCAGAATGCTCTGTTCTTCCCCCTGCTCCAGCTGCCACTGACAGCCAATAGCTGTTGGGGGTGGGGGTGGGGCTGAGTCCACACTGGCCAATTGGGGTGGCTGACTATTTGGCTCAGGTTGGCATGTTCTGCCAGCCTGGTTGAACATCCCCCCCAACTACTGACCTTGACTTCCATGTCCCTATAGTTGAATACGAGTTTTGTTTGCTCCCAAACAAATCTAGAGTGCTTATTAAAAAAACCTGGAAAAGTTAGTGCAAATCTGCCTCGGGCTATTTGATCCTCTTTACTTAGCCAGTGATTACTGATCCTGGCCCCAACTGTTACTAAGATGACAACCCACTGCCATTCAGACTAACTTGGAGATTTTGGTTTGTGTTCATTTTTAGTTTGTAAAAGATTGAGTGTGAAGGTGGCATCATAATTAATGCATTTATTTCTAAAAATATATATATTTAAGAACTGCTTGTGGGAATTAATAATGCCTTAGCTGAGGGGTTGTCTTTCAGTAAGAGTGATAACCTGATCAGATACTCAAGGATATAATAATCCTTTGAAAGTGAATCTAAGAATTACAAGTTCTCATCAGTTGTAAATTTCAATAAATGCCTCCCCATCTTTCAGATCTAAATATATAGGAATCTGCATGATATCTATATATAAACATATGTATATGGACAGAACAGGCTCAGTTGTTACCAGAGACCCTGTATATGAGGCAGAGCATAGCAACTCTTTCCCAGGAGCAAATCAAGTACAAAATGGCAAGTCTGAGTCACAGTCTGGTCATTGCCTCCTACGCTAATCCATGCAAAAGTGGGGTACAGATGTTTACCAAACCAGTATATGATTGCACAATTTACTTTAAGCTGTGCAAACATTCCCTGCTGCTACACTGGGAAACTGGTGTCCATAACTCAGGGTGGGGAAGGAGCTGTCAGGATTGTAAGGAGTTAGTGGGTCTTCAGGAGGGGCTGGTGTATCTTGGGGAGGGGTTGATGGCATCAGCAGGGACTGGTGGGTCTCCAAGGGTGCAGTTCTTGGGGTTGGGGGGGTGTCCATCAAGGTGTGTGGGAATTAGGGGGCTAAAAATAGCCTCATCAGGGTCAGTGGGTAGGAACAGCACAACCCCAGGGCTGAGGTGAGCAGCTGA
Organism: Caiman crocodilus; assembly: GCA_030014935.1. Taxonomy (NCBI): domain Eukaryota; kingdom Metazoa; phylum Chordata; order Crocodylia; family Alligatoridae; genus Caiman; species Caiman crocodilus. The sequence goes on along the minus strand of JAGPOW010000261.1, from coordinate 70,109,414 downwards.
GCTAAGAAACATTCACTAGATGGGCTGACCTATTCCCAATTTGAGTTTGTTGACCTTCGTAGGTAAACTAATTTAAATCATGCCTGCCATTTTTTTTTTGGCCTGATTTAACCTCCCCAAAAGTCTGCCTTGATTGGCATTTAGAGTGACTTAACTCTGTAATATCTGAGTTCTGCCCTCCCCCACCCCAATCCAGTGAATATAGACCCACAGTTTATACATGTCACAGGTTGCTTCCTCCTGGGCACATCTACACATGTGCTTTAATGATCAGTAGACTATTTTATTGTGCATTAAAGCATCACATAAAAACCATGACATTATGCTAATTTGCATTTAGTATCTAGCATTGGAGGTACTAAATTTAATGAATATTAGAAAAGGCACATTAATGCACATGTAGATGCACCCCCTCTGTAGCTTGCTACTATAGTCTAAGCTCTCAGCTCCTGTACCTATGTGGGAAGGTGAAGAACAGTCCCAAGAAGGCTTTTATCCTATTTGTATGGCAAGCCCTGCTACAGGTGTGAGCACAGGCTGAGAAAGGAAGAGCGACTCTTAATTTCTAGTTTGTCTGAGTGTTACAATACTTCTCTGGTTGAAGGAGGAGTGTACAAAATCAGTAACAAATTATTTGTGATTCCTTTGCCCTCTTCTTTCATAAACATTTCCACACCCTCAGATTTTCCTTTTTCAAAAATTTTCAAGCAGCAGTTATTTATGCAAATTTATGAGAGGAAAGGGTTTTTTGTATTTTTGGGTGTGTGTTTTTTGTCAATGTGGTTCTGAAATTCCAGCTGAAACAGCAGTGGCCAATTATTTGCTTGATTGCTTTTTATAGAAATCCATCCCCTCAATTAAGTCGGCTGTGTATAAAGCTGGATACGTAGAGAATTCATCCACATGCATATTGTTTGCCCTCTTCTCTGAAGCCATGAATCCTGCAGGAGAAAGCAACTGCTTAACTACTAACTTTAACATCTATGTTTATGTACAAGTCTACATTTAGATCACCCTCTCTTAAGCCCTGTGAATGCTTGCATGCTGGCTATTTAGATTGCCCTAACCAATGGTATGTCTGGTGTTTAATGCATGCATTCAAAGGACTTAAGTCACTCTAAAAATGGTGTGTCTGATGTAAAGGTGAACTTCAGAACCTCAGAGATTAAATAACTTTAGATCAATAAGGGGTTAATCTAGCAAGGGTTAACAAGATCTGTTGAATGCTTGCACACATTCACAACACAGTCCTGGGACTGGGAAAGCCCAGCCAACCCCTTACCATAACCCTTTACCCTTTCCATTTGACGCTGGGGCTATTTCCCCCCTGCCTTACTTCCTTCTGACAAGGCAGCCCCTATCTGTGGACCAACCAATCCTTCCACCTCCCATGGATCCATTCTATCCTAATTCCACCATCCTTTCCCTCCTCCACCTGTTTACTTACTTCTGACTGCCTGTGCCTGAGCTAATCCACCTAAACCTGAGTCAGGTCCTACAAACTCTTTTTTTTGCACCCTTTGGGCATGTCCAGATGAGCATGCACATGCTACTTGTAGCATCTCAAGGCCCTTTGAGATGCTGCAAGTGGCACATGCAGGAACATAAAAACATTCACTGTGCTGCAAATTTGCAGTGCAGGGGCAAAATTAGACACCTGGATATCCAGGGGTCAAAAAAATACCCAGGGCAAAAAAAAATCTTGGTCCTCCACAGAGACCCTCTGGTAGGCAGCCAGAGTGTCTCTATGACTGGCCCTCACTCTGGTGCTGAAGCACACTGCCTGCTTGGGAGCTGGATCCACTTACTGTGCCAGTAAGTAGGGGGTGCGCCCCACATTGCTGCCCCACCTGGCCCCATCTGCTGCTTGCACCCTGAGCCCCAAGATCACTGCTTTGCCTGACTTCAGCATCCCAGCAATTAAAAAAAAAGCCCTTCACTCACCAGCAGTAGCAGTGGCTGTCGGGGTCACTGGGGACTCCTGGGTGATAAGTAGGGGAGTTGGGAGTCTGAAGGAGGTGGGAAGGGAACATGAGGAAACCGCCACAAGCCCCATCCCCTGCTTGTCCCTTGAGCCCCCACCATCACTGTTCTTCCCCACCTGGCCCCAGTATCATGGCAATAAAAAAATAAAATTAAATAAAAACCCCACACTCATCAGTAGTAACAGCTGCTGTTGGTGCCACTGGGGCTTCATGGTATAGCCCCCACATACAGCACAAAGCAGTGGGGGGCAGTAGGGATTGGCCCCAGCTACCTGGCACCCATGCTGCCACTGTCCCATCACACGGGTGTGACCCAGGCTGTCAGGGCGTCGTATGGCTCCTTGTGCTGTCGGGCAGCTGGGTCCATTGTGGTTGTCACCCAGGGTCCAGCACCATATAGACCAAGGGGATGGGGAGCCAATGGGGGACTGCAGGAGCCAGCAGGGGATGGGGTCAGGCTGGACAGCAATCCAGGAGGTTAGGGGAGTATGTGGAGGTGGGGCATGTTGGCCATGTGGGGGTCATGTGGCCCTGTTTGAGAGGGCTGTAAACCCTGTTGGGGGGCTTTGGCCCTTGTAGAGAGAGTCCGTGAGCTGTGCAGAGCAGCTGCACTGTGCGGAGGATGGGGGACCCAGCCCTCCTGAGCAGCCTACTCACACAGTGTTGTAATCTGGAATGATGAAATTGAAAGGAAATATTATACAGTTGTAAAAGTTTCCCAGAAATGTTACAAAGATCTTGACAAAACACACTATTTTACATTTGATCTGATGGATCCTCCCTCCAAAGATTCAGTCATAGTATAGAATCAGAAAATTATGGTTCGAAGGGACCTCAGGAGGCTATCTTGTCCAACCCTCTGTTTAAACCAGAATCATCCCCAATTGTATCATCCCAGCCAAGGCTTTGTCTAACCCCGTCTTAGAAACTTCCAAGTATGGAGATTCTACAACCTATCTGGTTAACCCATTGCAGTGCTTTACTAACCTCTTAATGAGAGGGTTTTTTTTCCTAATATCTAATCTAAACTCCCTTTGCTGCAACTTCAGACCATTGCTTCATTGTTCTGTTGCCTGCCACAACTGAGAAGAGTCTCGTTTCATCCTTTTCAGGTAGTTGAAAGCTGCAATTAAATCCCCTCTGTCTTCTCTTTTCCAAACTAAATAAAGTCAGTGCTTTCAGCCTCTCCTTAGAAGTTTTGTGCCCTAGTCCCCTAACCATTTTTGTTGCCTTCCACAGAACTCTGTCCAATTTGTCTACATACTTTCTATAGTGTGTGTGTATTTTGGGGGGGAGGTCCAAAACTGGACACAGTACTCGAGATATGGCTTCACCAGTGCTGAATAGAGAGATTGTTCAATCTTAAGTGCAGAACTTTTCACTTCTCCTTACTGAACCTCATGAGGTTTCTTTTAGTCCAATCCTCTGATTTGTCAAGGTCTCTCTGAATCCTATCACTGCCTTCCAGTGTATCTACTACTCCTCCCAGCTTACTGTTTACTGTGGTATCACCTGCAGATTTGGTGAGGGTACACTCCATCCCATCTTTCAGGTTGTTGATGAAGATATTGAAAAAAATGGGCACAAGATCTACCCCAAGACACTCCACTTGGTACCAGCTGCCCAATAAATATCAAGCCATTGGTTATTACTAGGCCCATGCAAATAGGCAACTATTCAATTTCGATTCATATTTGGCTGATTCAGATTTGTCCAATTCGATTCAGAGATCTAAATCACTTTTCTGATTTGATTCGGCTGAATCGACTCAGTAAAGATTCAGCGATTTGAAGATTCGGCCATAGGGTATAATGGGGAATCAATAAAATGTCTATAACCTCCTTGTTTTTTTGGCTGATTCAGATAAAACTTGTAGGAGTGGTGGCCACTGCTGAGGGAATGAAGTCTGCCAGGTTTCAAGGTTATAGGTGCATGTGTTTCTGGGAAACTGCACCTCAAATCCTGAAAACAAAACTCATGTCACGTGTGTGTGTTAAGCCACAGCAGGGTGAAAATAGTAGGGGTGCTAATTCTTGCTGAGGCCACAAAGCCTGCCAAGTTTCAAGGAGATAGGTGCAGGGGGTTCTCGGAAACTGCACCTCAAACTGCTGACAAGCAAAGCTCATGACACGGGTGGTACTGTGTGTGTGTTATGGCACGGGGAGGAGGTGTGAAAACTGTAGGGGGAGTCTGGGTTCTGGGGCCCTGCACCTCTGGCTGTAGGCAGGCAAAACTTGGACATCTGACTCTGCAGCTACCTCTGCACTTTTACCTGTGCTGCTACATCCTCCTTCCCTACCCCAGCCTGTCCCTCACTCCATGATGCCTCCCTTTCCATTTTCACTGACTAGCTTTCTTGCCTGCATTGTGTGCCAGGCCAGCCTGTGGCTTCTTTACCATTCCTTCCATCCAGGACCAGGAGTCACCCCAACTGCAAGTATTTTCTCAGCCTGACAAAGGGTTTTTCAGGCTTAGCTTGGCAGGCTTTGTGGCCTCAGCAAGAGCTGCCACCCCTGCAGGTTTCACCCCACTGTGACTTAACACACACGTGACATGAGTTTTGCTTGTCAGCAGCTTGAGGTGCAGTTTCCCAGAAACACCTGCACCTATCGCCTTGAAACTTAGCAGACTTCATGCCCCAGAAGCAGCTACCACCCCTGCAAGTTTTATTTGAATCAACCAAAAAAACAACAGTTATAAATATTTTATTGATTTCCCCATTATACCCTCTGGCTGAATCTCTGAATCGCCCAATCTTTTCTGAATTGATTTGGAAGCTCCAAATCAATTTGAAAGCCTAAAGCTTCTAGTGATTTTATTTGGATTTGTAGATTTGGCCTCCAGATTGTCCAAATCATCTCTGAATCTGAATCGCAATCCAAAGCTTTGCACAGCCCTAATTATTACCCTCTGCGTCTGACAATCCAACCAGTTTTCTATCTACCTTACAGTCCATTTATCCAACCCACGCTCCCTTAGCTTGCTTGTGAAAATGTTGAGAGAGACCATATCAAAAGCCTTGCTAAAGTCAAGGTATATAACATCTAATGCACTTCAAGTGATTAAATTCCAATGATATATTGTAAATAACTTTACTTAGTGATACTACATGTGATAGGTCAACAACTTTTTTTTTTGCGGGATAAGGTGGAGAAGGGGACAATTTTTTATGAACTGAAGTTTGCTAAATCATTCTTTTTTTGTATTATCCTACAATTTACCTTGCCACAGAGGAAAAATGAAGGCATGTTGATTATAGCTATTGGTGGTCTTATTAACACTCATGTTTATCAAATATTTGGATGAGGGTACATGTGCTGGGGTTTTTTTGTGTGTGTTTTTTGAGAAGGCAGTATCTTGATATCATTTGTATTCATTTTTTTGTTTCATTTTCATTACATCTTTTGTTTCATTTTTGTTTTTTATTTCATGAAAACCATATTTCCAATAAAATATAGTATTGTTTTTATTTAATTATGTAGGATAGTATAGAGGGCATTTTTAGCTGAGTCTTATTTTGCCAAGTGCCATGACATTTTTGTAGATTCACTTAGATGTCCAGTTAGGTTGCTCCCATTTTCCTTCCATTTTGGGATGATAAGAATGTTTGGAGTGTTTAAGGCTTCTGCCTACTGTTTGTGGTGAACTAAATTTGTGGTGCACTCTTCTGCAAAGAAAGACCTAAGGATAACCAATCTCAAGAGACTACTTTAAAACAAGCCTTGTATTGCTCTTTGTTTTGTCTGTAAAGGTGAGCTGGCTGCTAGCAGCATGATCTTTTGTTGTCAATTTAGAGTCTTGTTCCCAGTCTTCAAAATCATCATCATTTAACAACAAGAGCAATGACTTGAATAGATAGCTCTGTCTTTCTAGAATCATGAATCTCATAAGGCATTGGCTAAGGGAATTTGATCATAAAAAGATCCGGAAGAGTTCAGACTAATCAAAAGAGATCATTAACTAATTACATAGTTCCATATCTTTCATAACTTCTGCACCAGGATGAGTACCAGTAACAAGGACTAATTCAGATACAGGTGTAATAGAAATTGTTAGAAACTCTAAGGTGTACAGTCCATGAGATGTATTCTGATTTCAGTGAAGAGTTCTGTTAAAAATGCACAGCACAATATAGTTTTATATGAAAAGTAGTAATTGTATGTATAAATAGGTGTAGGTATAAATAGCAAATTCTAAAATATGTAGAAAGATAAGCTACTTTTTTTGAAGAGTTGTCCATATATTTCAGACAAATAAAGATACATGAGAGAACTCTTCAAATGCAAGGAGGTGTGGAGAAGTTGTCATTAAGATCATAACATTCTTTGAATTATAGTCCATGTAATACTGTAATATTCATAATGCTTCACTATAGTATAATATTACAATGTAAAAAGGCTGTGTTAAAATGGAGCTTAATGTTAACTAACATGCAAATTAGTGAAAATTAGTAGTCATTAATTGAGTGTTTCTAAATATTTGACATTCTTTTCACAGATGCTTTAGGAGGAGTAATTTTAAAATAAATTTAACAAAGTTTCTTGTTTGGAAGTCACATAGCTTTCAAATTGCCATTTTACAGGAAAATGAACATTGTATTAGTAAATAGACTCTAAATCAGTGATATAGTAGGTAAAACTTCAAAGCAAGTAGGGCATTGGGGAACTGGTAGTCCTAACAAGCAATTGCATGGAAACAGAAGAGCAGAACAACTAAAGGAAAGCACTATGAGCTTGTTTACTAGGGATGACAGTACAGTAGAAGGCGGGCTTTTAATAATTGGAAGGATTGTGATTGTGCATAGGTTGTGCACAGGAACCAAGTAACGGGAGAACATTCATAATATCTCTTCATATTTAGGATATAAAAATCTCCAGTACTTGTTCAGAAACATCAGAGACAGTCTATTCATTAGAGTTGGAATCTACAAACCACCAACCATATGATGTTTAATCCCTATGAAATAAATCAACACACTGGAAAATGAAAGTAGCAAAACATACTCCATTCTTATCAGAAACCACATTGAAGCCTACCTTATCAAAAGCTGTGTGTAGAGGAAATGAGAGGCATGTGTGCATGACACTTAAAGGCAGGCTAAATGCTTTTGCACCACTTTAATGATGTTGATGTTTGCATGCGTCAGAAGTGTATTGCACATTAATTCCAGCTGCTGTAGGAAATTCAGCTGCGTATGTGCCTTAAATGACTTGGGGTGCAGTCAACTAAAACTCCTTCGAAGAGTTTTAGTTTGCTGCCCCTAAAGTCACTGAGTGAAACACTGGGCAGGAGTACTAAGAGGAAGCCTTGCAGGCAGCCTGGCAGCAGCCCAGGAAAGTGGGCTGTGCCCAAGAAAAGCACCGAGGCTGATCTTTTCCCCCTCCCTACTCTGGAGCCTGCCTGCCTGAGCTGCACGGGGGCCTGGTGCTTCCCTTTGTAGCTGCGGTGCCTCCCAGGACCACCTAAGCTGGGCGCCTGTGGGCAGGTCTCACTGTGGGGAGGGCACCACTGCTGCAGAGGGAAACACCAGTTCCCGCCCCCCCACCCAGCCTATGGACTGCTCTGCCTGCTGGCAACTCGCCCTTTCTTCCCTGCCAAAGAGGCAGGTAAGTCAGTGGGGTGTGTGCACAACACAGGGTTTTAATCACCCTTAAATTGAAGCAGTGTTTTTTAAAACCACTTCAGTTTAGGGCCCCTGTTTTGTTTACACCTGGCCAAAAGCTGAAAAAGTCTTTGTAAGTGAGCCATAGTTTCTCACTTTAGAGCCATGTTGAGTTACTGGGACTTCACTTCATATACTCCCCACACTCTTCTGCCACACCATGATGATAAATATATTCAGGAGGTTGGATGTTCTGGCTTGGCAGTTCATCTAGTCTCCTCACAGATCTTTTTCAGGGCTTCAACCTCTCTGTTACACTGTCCCTTTCATCTCGGGTGGATGGTCACTGTGTTTCATGGGTCTTGGGTGGAATTTGCCTGGCTCTTTCTCTCTCTGTCTTCTGCTCCTAAGATTCGGTTCTATCTTGAGTCCTTCTACCTTCTCCCAGGCATGCTCTGCCCTACCCTCCATGCCTCTGCTGAGTTCCTCTCACCAGCAGTGCAGGTTAACCTTCTCCCTTGGGTTGGTTGTTTCAGTTTCCCTCTTGCTTCTCTCTCTCTTCCCTGTAGCTGGCTTGCTTTCTTTCTCTCTCCTTATCTGCCTCCACTCATCTGAGTTATGCTGGTCGTAGCTTACAGGGCATTTTCTCCCCAGAATCCTACTTTGGGTTTCTATGGGAATGACCCTCCATATCACTCTCGCACAATCCAGGTTTACTTATCTCTCTGGGAGGATGATCATAACTCAGGCTTATGCTGAGTGGACAAGACTTGAAGGTTGTCTCTTCATAGCTTCAATTGAAAAAATCAGTTGTTTCCACTTCAAATAGATGAATTTGAACAGTGAAATTTTGTGGGGTTTGTTGTTGTCATGGTAGGACTAGGATTTTTTGACAAAATGGTTGGTGGAACATAGGATGCAAAAGGTTGAGAACTGGTGCTCCAGAGTACAGGTTCCTGCACGCCCAGAGTTGCTGGCAGCTGTTTCCCTGAACACCTTCCCCTGCCTGTAGGGCTGTTTCTGTGAGAGCGTGGCAGGGGCTGGGACAGTCTTCTTCTTCATCTCTTCCTTGTACATACTGGATATACTGGATATACAAGGGTATATCCTAGAACTGGATATACAAGGGTTTTCAGTGTCTAAACAGAGCTATAAAAGTCTTAGCAGTAGTATAATCTCCCTTGCACAGGGTATAACTGGGATGTTGGAATTATATAAATGGTATGTTCCTATGTATAAATACATAGTGTTCTGCAGTGGAATACTGCTTATCAGGGTAATCCACAAAGATTTCTCCTTTCTTTCATTTCATTGTGATCATCTGAAGGTTATTTAAACAACAGAGTCTTGTTCAGTATTGATACTCATAGTGCCAGAAACCAAAATCAGACGTTGTTTTTCTTATGTTAAACAGTATCACATTTCTTAAAAAGTCATATCTTTTGGTAACCAATGCAAACTTGTATGTTTTAGGACTACACTTCTTGCAAGATATCAATTTCACTCCTATGGCAAACCAAGGTAAATGGACAGTTATTTATTAAATCTACAACTAATACCTTTGTGATTTTTGATTGCTTCAGAGTGAAAACAGCTATGATGCAAATACAGCATTAATAATCCAGCATGTTCTGTAAATAGATGCCCTTATGCTAATTAAAGGCATAAAATCTTAAATAGCAGCATGCAAAAGTTAACCACCAAAACACATAGATTTTCATATCATTGGCATTTTAATGAACCTTCTAGATCCTGCTGACGTACGTTAGACACATGGAAACAAATCTTCTCTGAGTTATGATGATGGAGGATTTAGAGCTGCATTCCTCTTTAGAATAGCACTTTCAACATGTGATTAAGTCCAGTCCAAGAATTTAAACACTCTTCTGAGGCATCTGAATTAAACATGTGCTTAAGTTTCTTCTTGAATCAGAGCTGGAATTACGGAGTTGATTTTAGGGAGCTAAAGAATGTAGGTAAGGTAGCAGAGGTGATAGACCGTGAGCAAAGAGGACAGTAAGCATCTCTGTGAATTGCATGTTCCCATGAACAAATTTATAGTCAGAAGTTCTCTTCAACAAAAGTCTTAAGTGGGGGTTTATTGTATCGACCCCAGGAACCAGAAGATGATAGCACATTTAGAATGATGTAGGGAAATATTAACACAGAAATGACTACCCTTTGAAAATGGAGCCCATTTAGAATATCTAAAATTGACCGTTCAGTTAATGTTATTCCTTCTTGCTAACAAAACTGCACAGCAATGTGGTTTCTAAATATTGTGACTGAAAATGGAAACAACTAGCTTCAGGGCAGTAAGCAAAGGAAAAAAAAAATTCTCTTTTCAGCATGGGTAACCTGCTTTATATTTCATTAGAAGTTGGCTGCAAATGTGGACAGCATAATATTTACTAACATGCTGATCTGGGCCTGATTCTTCACAGCTGTGAGGCTTTTGTAGTCATTTACAAAAATAACTTACTGTATAGAAAGTGCTGCTAAATCAGAATAGCATTTTACACCTAGTTTTGCATAAGTATAACAGAGTGCATGGCATACAAATTGGAGCAGAATTTAGTCCTGAGACTGAAAGGTATAATATGGCTCAGTTTGGGATGCAAAAGGCTGGCAAAGATGGCACTGAGGCTGAGGAAGATACAAGAAGTGGAAATATGAACAAATGACTAGGGGAGAATATAAGAGAATTGCTTGAGCATGTGGGGATGAAATCAGGAAGGCCAAAGTGCAATTGGAGTTGCAGCTAGCAAGGGATATGAAGGGTAATAAGAAGGGTTTCTACAAGTATGGCAACAACAAGAGGAAGATCAGGGAAAGTGTGGGTCCTTTACTGAATGGGGAAGGCAACCTTGTGACAGTTGATGAAGAAAAGGCTGAAGTACTCAATGCATTTTTCAGCTCAGTCTTCACAAGCAAGGTCAGCTCCCAGACTACTGTACCTGGCAGCAGTTTTGGGAGAAGGTGAGCAGCCAAAACAAGTTAGGGACTATTTAGAAAAGCTGGGTGTGTACAAGTCCATGAGGTCAGACATAATGCACTGAAGGGTACTGAGGGAGTTGGCCAATGTTATAGAAGAGTCACTGACCATTACCTTTGAAAAGTTGTGATTGGAAAAGATCCTGGATGATTAGAAAAGGGCAAATTCTTTCCATCTTTAAGAAAGGGAAGAAGGAGGATATGGAGAATTACAGACCAGTCAACCTCGCCTCAGTCCCCAGAAAAATCATGGAGCAAATCCTCAAAGAATCCATTTCTAAGCACTTGGAGTAGAGGGTAATTAGGGACAGTCAGCATGGATTCACCATGTTTATTATACCAGTTTATTATACCAGTCATGTCTGAACAACCTGATTGCCTTCTTTGTTGAGGTGACTAGTTCTGTGGATGAAGGGACACCAGTGAACGTAATATATCTTAACCTTAGCAAAGCTTTTGATAGTCTCGCACAACATTCTTGCAAGTAAGCTAAGGAAGTATAGGTTGGATGAAAGGACTTTAAGGTGTATAGAAAAATAGCTGGATTGTCAGGCTCAACGTGTAGGAATTGATGGCTCAGTTTCTAGTTGGCAGCTGATATTCAGTGGAGAGCCCCAGGGGTCAGTCCTGGGGCCAATTTTGTTCAATATCTTCATTGACAACCTGGAAGATGGCATAGAGTGCACCCTCCACAGATGACACCAAGCTGTGGGGAGTAGTAGATATGTTGGAGGGTAAGTCTAGGATTCAGAGAGGTCTAGACAAATTGGAGGATTGGACTGAAATAAATCTCATGAGGTTCAATAAGAAAAAGTGCAAAGTCCTGACCTTACAATGGAACAAACCAATGCACAGTATGGCAGTGCACCTTTGGTGCCTGCTACTTTAAGGGCTGGAGCAGGCAGCTGGCAGATGCCTGATTAAGGCAGCCATTTTTAAACAAAGGTAAACCTGGTAGAGATAGTAGTGTTCTGGGAGCAACACCACCTGGCTGAGAAGCTACTTGGAAAACCCTGGACATAGGGAAAGGAGCTATGGGGTCATTACTCAGATAAGGGTCACAGGAGCATCCCAAAATGTTGCATGTCACCAGCCAAGGGGTGATTCAGATAAGCCTGATGGCCCAAAGGGTCATTAAATGGAGCAAGGCAGAGTGAAGCAGGTACAGTATTGTTTAGTGAGCAACAGACCTGGTAAGAGAAGGCAAAGTGCAAGGGGGGCAGTATGAGTGCATGTATGCAAGAGTCCTGACGGAGGACTAAGTTTGGTCTGGCTTTAAGCTAGGATGTAATAAACTTCTGGATGCCATCTGCAAAGCATGGGCCACCATGTAGGGGAGGTACAGAGGTATGTATAGTACTCCCAGAGCCATCCGGGGAGGTACACAGCCATGTATAGCACTCCCTGGCATCAGAGCATATAATGGGCAGCCTCCAACCTTTACCACCAGTTTATTATACCAGCAAAGTCATGGCTGGTGAGACTAGCAGACTGCCCCATTTAGACAGGTGGGCAGACTGAGGTTGAGACCTGGCCCTGTATGTGCCTTCTGTCACACACAGGTACAGGATGGGGACTAACTGGCTAAACAACAAGTCTGCAGAAAAAGACCTGGTGGTTACAGTGGATAACAAGCTGAATACGAGTCAACAGTATGCCCTTGTTGCAAAATAAGCTAACAATATACTGGGCTACATTGGTAGGAGCATTGCCAGCAGATAGAGGGAAGTAATTATTCCCCTGTATTGGCACTGATAAGGTTACATCTGGAGTACTGCATCCTGTTTTGCACCCCTTCCTCCCCTCAACACACTACAGAAAGGATGTGGACAAATTGGAGAGAGTCCAGTGGAGGGCAATGAAAATGGTTAGGGGACTGTGGCTCATGCCTTCTGAGGAGAGGCTGAGGAAATGGACTTATTTAGTGTGGAGAAGAGAAGACTAAGGGGATTTAATTTCAGCCTTCAACTATCTGAAGGGTGGTTACAAGAGGGGGATGGAGCTAGACTTTTCAGTGGTGGTAGATGACAGAACAAGGAGCAACGGTCTCAAGTTACAGCAAGGGAAGTTTAGGTTATTTATTAGGAAAGCCTTTTTCACTAGGAGGGTAATAAAGCACTGGAACAGGTTACCTGGAGAGGTGGTGGACTCTCCATCTTTGGAGGTTGTTAAGACCTGGTTAGACAAAGCACAGGCTGGGATGACATACTTGGGGATGGTTCTGCTTTGAGTAGATGGAATCCTGTGGTCCTGAGGTCCCTTCCTATCCTAATTTTCTATGTTTTTATGATTTTATGATAAGATCTTGGGACCTGCATAGAGGAAAGACAGCTATAACTTACATTAAACCGTTCATAATTCCAAGAAGCAGAGTCATAATAGGGCAGCTTTGTGCCCAGGGGAGCTATGATGCATACAGCAATGCCAGCTACCATAGTCCTGATGTGATATGGGTAGTTGTTACTGTGGAGGTGGCTATTTTTGTGCCCCTTGGTCCCCAAAATGCAACACCTGGGGCTCCTGCCTTAGGCCATGTGCAGACTTTAGTTTTCTCTTGAGAGAGTTGCTGCTTTTCTTGGAGAATCATGAATGTTCAGGTGCTCAGGATTTTTATCCCAGATTAAAAATGGCTTTCTGGAATAAAAATAACCTGGGAACAATCAGGATTAAGTTGATCCTGGGAGAATTTCGCCTGGGAGAGTGTATGCCTGTACAGATTCTTTTCTGATAGAAGCCACAGTAAAGTTCTCCAGCATTTCAAGATGCTTTGCTCCTGTCTTCCCCCCTCTCCTCCTAAGGAGATATTGTGCCTCTCACTGGACTCTACTGTTCCAGCCAAGCAGGGAAAAGAACCCTTGCCCCCTTCACAATGCCCATATTATGCTGCAGGGATACACAGACAGATCCTGGGTAGTCTGGGCCAGCCAATCAGGCATGCCCTGTGCACCTTTGCCATTCTGTCTCCAGGCAGAATGGGCACATCTACACATGCATTTGCTTCAGCCTAGATTTACTGTGCAATAAACTACTGCACAGTAAGAGTTTTTGAGTAGGTGTCTACATAAGCGGTTATTAGGGAGAGGATTTGCCCCAGATCCCTGCAACCACCGGTGGGCACTCCAGACTCCTCTTGGGTGCTAGCCCAGATTCTGGCAGGGAGCACTGGGAAAGGAGACAGCTATCTACTTGCCCTGGGGGTTGCCTACTACTGGGATGGGGACAATGTCCCCCTTCCCTGGCAGCTTGGAAGTCCTGGCCCTGGCTCCTCAATCAGGGGCACGGTGCTTGGAAAGAGCTGCAGGGGAAGGGCAGGTCCCAGCCCATTCCCCAATCCTCTGGTGGGGCAGCTAGCAGCTCTGGCAGATTAGGGCAAGGGGCTGGGAACTGCTCCACCCCTGCAGCTCTTTCTCAGCCCTGTGGTTCAATCACCCAATTGGGTCCTGGGGCTGGGACCTGCCCCTGACTGCATCAGGTCTCAGCCAGCCCTGAGCTGCCTGGAGAAGTCTGAACATGCAGCTAAGAGCTGGCTGGGGACTGCCCAAAACAGAAGAGTCTCCAGCCATCTCCAGGCTGCTTGTGTTTCCCCACACAGCCTGGGGCTGGCTGGGAACTGTCCCAGTCAGGTGCAGGTCCCAACCAGCTTGAGGCTGGGTGTGTGACTGTTCCCATGCAGAGATATTCCTGCCCTTGGTCTGTGATGGCAATTGCAATTGCAGAGTGGGTGCTGGGGAGCTTGTTCCCCCTCCAGCTCCATGTTTTTGGAGCTGGGTGAGGAAAAAGCTCCCAGGCCTGTTCCCTCTACCAGCTCTGTGCTTGCAGAGCTGGGTGGGGAACAAGCTACCCAGCCTGTTGCCCCCCTCAGCTCCACACTGGTAGATATGAGCAAGGAACAAGCTCCCCAGCTTGTTTCCCCCCTGCCCCAACCTCCACACTCACAGAGCTGGGTGGGGAACAAGCTCCCGGGTCTGTCCCCCCACCAGCTCCGCATTGGTGGACCTGGGTGGGGAACAAGCTTCCCAGCCCCTATCTTCAGTTCCCAGTGCTGGCTCCATAGCTGTGGAGCTGCTGCTGGGAGACTCTTATCCCCCAGCCCCTGCTCTATGATTGTGACCTGGGAGCAGGGGGCTTGTAGCTAACTGCTGCTAGGGCAGGTCAACATAGTCCCCACCTGGGCTCCTGTGGCAAAGCCTGCCTCAGCAGCGGGCAGCTCCCAAGTGCAGGGAATTATCTCCCACACCCTCATGGATGGATGATCAGAAGCAGATTTGGCTCCCATCCAGGCATCTACACAAGTACTACGGCACCATTATTAATGCCAAGTACATTTGCTAGTTGCATTTTCAGGTAGCACATTTACTAGGGATAATGTGATTTACTGTGAAGGAAGCATGTGCATGTGTAGACCCATGTGCTTACTTCGCCATAAACTATGCTAATTTGCTGCTAAGCATCTCCTGTGGATGGGCCTCATGAGGGCAGAGCATGCTGAGCTGTGTGCACATGAACCCCATGGCTGTGCAGCATGATCACTGCAAGGTCAGCATTCAAACATTTTTAAAGGCTCAGAATTCAAATATCTGTTCAGGATTCTCTGCGTAAGTTTTCCTATCAGGGAGTAAACCCCGGGCAATTCTTCCAGATTATTTGAACGCATCCTTAGTCATCCCCATTCAGTTACACTACTGCCAAAGAAAGTAAACTTGGATAACTTTGTTTTTACTTCTTTCCCAGGGCTGGGATAGGGATAGTATAGAGCTACTATAGCAACCTCATAACATCTTGGTTCCATTTGTATCATGAAATAACTGGATATGCCAAAGTAATGACTATTTTTTACCACTGGAGCCAGATCTCAACGGGAAATCTGTTCCCCAATGTGTTAATTTAGCTCCAGCTCCTGCTTCTCAGGATGTTTTTTTGTTAAAGCTACTTTGTTCTGAAATAATTCTGTTTCCTTATGGACACAGAAAATGAAACCAGCTATATTTTAGCTGTGAATTGATTTTTATCCCTCCATGCTTCTTAGACCATTTATTCTTCTAATTCAGCAGTAGCAAAACCTGCTTTAGAAGTGACCTGCAAAGAAAAATAATTTGGATATATGGCATTTTTTATTTTTCTAGAATGTATAAAAATGTGTAGGAAATGTGTGGGGAGAGGCAGAAGCAGTTTGCTAGTTTGTTTGTTTAACATTAGTTGCATTTACTTGAATAAAAAAATATAGGTCTCTTGTGTTTTTACCAGGCAACCATTAGGAAAATAAAGAGCAGCTGTGGAAAATTTGCACTTCTTGTGGGTCAGTAATGCCTGGGGGCTTTGTACAGGCAGAATGAATTAGAGTAGAACAGATCATAATTTTTTTTTTCTTGCAAAAAATGTGGACTTTCCAGTGAAAAGATGATTTCAAAGCAAAATTTTGATTCGGGAATGCTACCGCAGAGCCATGTTGGATATGTAATTGAGGTGCCTTATGCTATATATTGCAGTGTACTATTTCCCCTGCTGAGACAAGAAGCACATTGTGTCTGGGAAGCCCATTCCAATGAGGAGGACAGGAATCAGAGGCAACAAGCAAAGTCTTCTGAAGCAGCATTTCAGATTCAAACTCAAATTCAAAAACACTTTTGCTGCAGAGTTTGTTTTTTGAAAACTAAAACCAGTTCTGGGCTTTCAGTGGCCTGATAGTTCTATTAAAACAACATTTTTCTATGGCCTACAGAAATTTCTCATGAAAAGTTTTATTAATTGAAAATCCAGTTTTCCATTAGAAATGCTCCCTCCTCACTGCCTAGATGCAGTAGAAATGTTGTGACCAGTAATAGAATTATGTCATTTCAAAACGTATATTAATAATAATTTTTATGAATTAGTAGTATAGACCACTGCTTAACTCAATAGCAGAGGAGCAAATTGTGAGTTTTCTGAAATGTATTCAGGAATACCCTTATTAACATTGTTGGTAACCATTGGCATTTTACTGTGTCTCTTGCTACCTGGCAATAAATCCTATTTTACTTTACATACCTAACAGGTGCACATCACATATGTCCTGTATAAATCCAGTTTTTACAGTTAGCACACAGTGGGCACATCTATACAAGACATTTACTGCAGCGTTGCCTAATTAGCTCCACAGTAAATGTCACACCATCTATGCGTGCCACTCTATTAGCCTACAGTGAATTAATAGACTCTGCCACAGGCTGGTATTAGTAAATACAAGCACTAGCCTGTGGTGGAGTTTTTTAGGGCATACCAGTTTATGTGTAGACACTGACAGGGCTGGCTGAGTCATGAGGGTGCTTCAGTGTGGGGCTGCCTGCTAGCTAGCCCCACACTGGAGCACCCTCATGCTCCAGCCAACCCCTGCACAGAACGCTGAGTTGGATTGGAGCAGCCCCGGGCTGGCAGACTGACCCCCAAGGCTGTCTGCCAGCTGGGGCTGCTCTGACTTGGCTCAACATGCTGTGGTCCCAGGCACACATTCAGACAAAGTTTGTTGCTCTGAACTTATGGCATGTGTAGAGACACCCAGTTTGGGATTAATTTCCATTTGCGGTGAAACAGAATCATCCTAGACATGTCCCTACCCAAATTAAAAAAAGGATAAGGATATTGGCCAGACCCCTTTCTAGCCCTCCCCTTGAAAACATGAAAGAAAATAAAAAGAGCTCCCAATACCTTATTTTATATACCACATTTTCAGGCCATTTTATGATTTTTTTTTGGTGGCCAAACATCCTAGTTTTGATTACTTAAGGTTGACAGTACTGTATTCACATCAGTAGGTGAGTTCTGCATAAATACTAAATGAGAACTGCCTATTTGACAAAAGGATGCTGTCCAGCCTAGTCAAAACAGGTTTTTTTTCTTGCTTGTATTATAGTAGCCTTTGACTCAGTTCCCCATTGTTCCAAACACCTTACAAAACCAGAACAAAAATGGTGGTTTGTACCCTACAAAAGTATTTCTAGCTCCTAAACTCAAATATATTATGCAAACATTGTAAAGGCCTGTGACACTTAGGTTGGTTTTTCCCCCATGTGGTAGTAAAGACTAGAAGAGTCTGAAGTACAGGACAAATTCTGTGTTGTTAGCAAGTGGAAAGGCATGACTTGCATAAGTACTCTTTGCACAAATAATTCCCACAGATCCACCCAGCCAACTAAGCTTTAGCATTTAACTGTACATGAAGTTGAAAAATAGAATTCTATTCTTTTTAACTCAATGTTCTGTATAATTACTTTGAGTTTGCCTTCCCTGAATAATGCACTCAATCACAGCTGCCTTCAAGATCCTACAGCCCTTTAAATTATTCTGGCCTAAAATTCACCAAGCTTTTAAAGTCTCTCATAACAATACCTTTGTAGTTTACTTGAAATAGAAGTATTAGAGAATTATTTTAATTTAGAACTGATTCTTTTTATGCAAAATGTTTGCTTCTGCCAGTAAGATATAAATGACTTTTTATTTTAGTACAAAATATGTTATGCCTGAGAGGGTGAGAGAAAAGCTGGCATTTGGATATTAATTACAACAGTTTTACTTATACAGCAATTCACTGGTGTCTGCTTTTGAAGAGACACAAGGAGGATGAATTGCAAATAAGAAGAACACAAACTTTTTCATAATGTGAAGTGGTTTCATTCCACTTAGAAAATCCATCCAGAGTTAATATAGAAAAAACACTGAATAATACAACTAAGTTTTCAAATTAGATTTCTAATATTTACATGCATACATTATATATAATGTTATAAAGACTTTCCTTTCCTTTATAAGGAGGATTCACTTTAGAAAATTGCCTGCATCCAGAATAAACATCTATTGTAGTAGCATCCTGAATGCATATGATGTCCTTTGCTAATATGTTTTAATCTGGGGAATGGATGATTTTTAAAAAAGGGATAAAATTGGAAGTGAGGAAAAGCTTTTTCATGAAAGTAAAAAAAAAAATTAAATATTTCTCTATAAACAGTTTTTCTTCTATAATTCAAGCACTGACTTATTTGTTAGAGTAGTATCAGCTGTAGAAGAGTTGGCATTTAATTACTGACTTTTAGAAAAGGGGTAATGAAAAAGACCTGGAATTCAGCTCTTCAGAGAAAGATTGCACCATAAAATGGAAACAATATTGTGCAGCTTTTAGCAACATGAACATTAAATTTTCTACTTTTCCAAAGATTTCATACATTTTACTAGATGACCACAGTTCTTCTGTGGGAGACTGCTTATAAGGGACATTGGAAGGATTGCAAGATCTCCCATTGGGGTTGAAGCAGGGGAATAGATAGACAGGGGATAGAGGAAGTAGGAAGACGTTGTGTGTGTGTGTGTGTGTGTGTGTGTGTGTCAGAATGTGGCAGGGCACTGTTGGTGCCTGCTACTTTAAGAGTGAAGCCAAGCAGCCGGTAGGTGCTTGATTGCAATGGCCATTTTAGACCTCTGACCACCTATATAAATAGAGCAATTCACTGCTGGCAAGCCAGGCAGTAACATTGCCTGGCTGCATGCAACATTCTGGAGGTAATCCACTGATTGCTAATTTATAATCCATATAATCTGCCAGAGTCTGTCAGAGTCATTCTTTTGCCTTTGGCTCAAGACAAGGCATGACTAACTTACTCCTGCTTAGTCTCCACCAGGGCTTTAGAAAAAATGAACTGCTTTGTGTTTAAACAACTTCCCAGCTTAAGTGCAGATAGTTACTCTTCACTATCACTCTGCATCCAGGAGGATTCTTCACCTCTTCCCTCAGGTGAAGAAAACAAAGTCAACTTATCTCTGTCCTTCTATTCAAGTCTTTATGGTAACTCCTTCTCAGTTCTGTTATTCATATCTCTATGGTACCTCATTCTTAGTCTTTCTCACTGGACTGCTGTGCTGAAGTTTCAGGTTACCTATCTTGGCTTGTTCCCTGCCAGCTTTCTCACTACAGCTGACTCCCTGAAAAGCCTTTTTTGTAGCCTCCTGAATGCTTTCAACTTCCTGCTCTCACTTTGTTGGGTTCAGGAGCTTCCAGTTCTGGTGGCCCCCCTAGTCTGTTCCAAGTCTCTTTATGGAGGAACTCACATTCCTTCCTCTTCTCCTCTGGAAACACTGGGAGAAGAAGCATCTCTGCATGGCTCTGTATAGCTTCGGCAATGGGATGACTGCTTGCAAGAACCCTTCCAACAACATGGTGTCTTACTTTCTGCCACCGGTGTTTGTCTTGCCTTACACCCTCCTACAGTCATCTCAGTTGCTCCACAGCTGACTAGATCCCTCCCTCAATGTGGACCCCACCTACCTCTGGCTGTGTTGGGAGCCTGGGTCAGGGGTCTGCAGTGGTTCTGCTGGGGGATTCTGGCAGTCCCAGGGCACAACAGGGGTGCAATGGGCTTCTGCCAATTTGATTCAGAGAGATAAAGGGCCTCCTGATTTCAATTCAAGCAGACCTGGACAGGTTGGACATCTGGGCAGAAAACAACAGAATGCAATTCAACAAGGAGAAATGCAAAGTGCTGCACCTAGGGAGGAAAAATGCCCAGCATACCTACTGCCTAGAAAATGACCTGCTTGGTGGTACGGAAGCCGAAAGGTATCTCGGAGTCCTAGTGGACTCCAAGATGAACATGAGTCGGCAGTGTGATGGAGTTATCAGAATAGGCTCCCAAGGGAGGTGGTGCTCTCCCCTACCCTGGGGGTTTTCAAGAGTAGGTTAGATAGGCATCTAGCTGGGATCATCTAAACCCAGAACTCTTTCCTGCCTATGCAGGGAGTCGAACTCGATGATCTATTTAGGTCCCTTCTGACCCTAGCATCCTAGAATCTATGAATGTGGATTTGGAGATTTGGCCACTGAATCTCCTGAGAATCAAATCGGTGCCTGAAGCTTTGCATAGCCCTATTTTGTGTGTGTGTGTGTGTGTGTGTGTAACATCTGTTGCAGTTGGAAAGCACATTTGGGATTGACTGGAGAGTTTGCTTGTGTGGGGTTTAGCCAAGGAGGTGATAGTTCATGGGAGTGGGAAAACTGAAATTCTCAAGATTTGGAGTGTTTGAGAGATCCTGTTTGTTCACTACAAGCTGCTTTGGGCCCATTTGATGGGGCAGGATATAAAAAATAAAAATAAATAAAATAATAAGTATAAAAAGGCCCTGAGTCTACAGTCACATCTACAGAGGCAAGCCCTTCCAATGAAACAAAGTTTAACATTGCTTTTATTGAGACTGAAATTAGTAAGAATTTGGTATTGGTATCCGGTTAGTCCACCAGGGTCTGGAATGGATAGAGCCTTACAAAGGAACAGAAATAATTAAAGCTAGACAGAAAAAGTTGTTGGCTTTTTGGGAAGGCAGGAGGGAAGGGGAATAATGAAAAACCACATGCTTTTGCCTGATTGTTGATTGTTTCTAGTTACAAATGCTGCCTTGATGTCTTGTGCCCCAACTTACTTCTATTAGATAAACTCTCTGGCCATTTATGTTCAAGAATGTTGTTTCAAGATATTGAGCACAAGCAATTCTTCCCCCCAAATAACTAATTTCATGGGCTAGATAGAAAAACAAAAAATAAGAGAGAACAAAGAATAGCATCCAAAATAATAATTGTCCCTCTAATGCCAATTCAAATACCTAGTGTCATACAATTTCAATGGTTCAACCTTAATGAGAGGGTACTGGTAGCATCTTCAATGTTGTGAATATGCAATTTGCTATGGGAAACACAGTACACTGCAAATCTTCAACTTCATGGCCATTGTAACAGGGGGTCAGGAGCTCCTGTTTCTTGGAGGGAGACTGCAGGGAAAAGAGCCCCAAGCAGTTGAACAGGGGTGAGCTGCAGGATGGAAGGCAGCAAGGGAGCAACTACAACTTAGGCAAAGCAAGCTGTCCATTAAGGTGAAGAGACAGACCTACAGCTAGCCAGGAGAACACCTGACCAGAAGGGGTGGAGACCAGGGTATATAAGCCTAGGTGCCCAATGCAGGGGATTGTAGTGCAGCCCTGAACTGTGCTGGAAGAGGAGCTTCTGTCAGCTTAGGCTGATGTGGAGTTTGAGCTGCAAGGCATGAAGGGTACTCCTAAGGCTGAGAGAGCCGGAGTGTGGGGAGGTGGTTTGGCAGTGCTTATGGTGACCCAGAGGGGGAGACATGGACTTTAAAGCAGTTGCTTGTCTTTTGTTCTAGATTATACCAGAGGACTGGATGTGGCTATAGGGGTGAAAAAGGAGGAGACCACAGGGGTGGCTGATGGACATGCTGAGGTTTGAGCTCTACCAGGGCAGGGGTGCAAGGCATAGGCAACTTGAATCTGAGTAGGCTAGAGCCTGAGCCCAGAGGAAGCAAAAGGTGTAACCTGAGGATCAGATGGGGCCTGAGCAAAGAAGAGGTAAAAGGGTGATGAGAAGCTGAAACTGAAAGGCCAGGCCAGGGGCAATGGATCTAGGCTACTCGACAACAGTCAGAGTAACCTCTAGGCTAAGGCTAAGAGCGAAGCCTATACAGGGAGGCGGGTGATGACCGAATAACATCTGTGAGGCATGAGGGTGGCAGAATCATGATTAAGAGTCCCAAGGCTTGAATAAAGGCCATTCAGGCTGTATCTGGTGATCACTGGCTCACAGCACCAGCAGCGCACTGATGGCTCTGCCAGGGTGGAGAGACACATGCAAAGAACAAAATCATGTGGAATTCAAGAGTCAAGGACCCAAAGGGGCCAATTAGGTTGGTAGAGGACAGTGAGAGCACTCCAGGACTTAGGGATAGCCTCACAACCAATAGCAAAGGAACATCAAAACATGGCAGGTAAGATAAAGGGTGAGAAGGGAGGTTATGTAGAGGACCAGGAGTGTGGGCAGGATTAGGGTGGCCCTATAAGATGCCACAGCCACTCCAGAGTCTCTCCTGTTAGTCATTTTACTTTTGTCTTTTTGATGGAAGATTCTCAGACTGCTTAAATCATGTCTTACATCTTTCTTTTATTTAGTTCATTTATTGTCACCAGGATTTAATAAGAGCTGAACTTCTGTTTCAAATGAGCTCACACAATATTTAAACATACATTCATTCACCTTTTAGATGACTGAACTAGTCCTCAAAGAAGGTATTGAGTCTTCTCAACAATCTTGAGAGAAATAGTACTTGTATTTCAGCAAAAAATATTGCTGAAGCATTGCCAGGTTAAGTCTCCATATGCAACATTCTGTAGTGATATGGTTTCTGAAACACCTTTTGGTGTTGTCCCCTTCCTTGGAAATATTCACAAGGAGATTGGACAGACACCTGGCTGGGGTCAACTCACCCCAGCGCTCTTTCCTATCCAGGGCAGGGGGTCGGACTTGATGATCTAATAGGTCCCTTCTGACTCTAATAATAATAATAATAACTATGATACTGTATGCAGTTATAACAAGGTCATTTAATTTTGCATTGTACATAAAATATTTCAGTTTTTTTGTAGTGATGACTTGAGAATTCATTACATTGGGTTTTGCATTTAGGTAAAATACATTTGCAAATAAATACAACTAAAGGGTGCATGTTGTATTGAGTATTTGAGGAATAAACAAAAGTTTTTACCTTTATCTGGAAACATGGAGGTTGCACTATCTAAAGCACTTCCTGATTATACGTGGGTTTGTTAAAGGTAAATGAATACAGATATCAGAATACTTTTAAAAACAGTTACTTTGAATACAAATGGGATGAGATTTTTTTGGTTTAAAACAGAGAGACATTTTTCTATAGAGACGAAGAGTAACGAGAGGGAAATAAATTGCTAGCTTAGTTTTTATCCCATTGATAATGAAATAGCTATATATCACTCCAGTTGAAAACCCAGAGGGTAGATTCTTTTCCTCTCCACTAAGAGGGGAGAGGTTACTTACTCGCTGGGAAAAAAAGGACTGTTAAATGTTAACAGGGCCCCATAATACATGATTACAAACTCTTCTTTGTTCAATCTATTTACTTGTGAAACCTTTCATTTCCTAGGTTCTCTTTCTAAGAGGACTTGATGTTCTCTCGGGCCATATATAGGGCTCTTCTACTTTCTTTCCTCTTCCTCTCTCTCAGACAATTTTAACCTCTCTTCAATTTCTCTTCTTATTACTGTCTCCAACATCTTTAATGCCAAAACTGAAATGACTTCTGCATAGAATTCATTTGTTGAACAAAGACTTTGTAAAATATTAACTAGGTCATCTCATTCTATTTTTCTTCATGTGGGGCATAATAGAAGGTTTCTTACTATGGCTCTGGAGTTCGCAATTTGCTCTAGGCTCTCACCAGATGCAACTCCCAGTTGAGCCAACTGTGTGCTTGATTATTTGGGCTGGTGAGTTGAGGGAAGCACTTAATTTTGTAGTACTGGTTATAGAAATGGGTGTGCCTTGACCATAGTAGTCCTCAACATGACACCCTGGCTTTAAACAGACCTTAGATTTTGTTGTTGTTGTTGTTACTGCTGTTGAATTCTCACTGGTATACCATCTGTTGAGATTAAATAAATTACAACCTGCCTTGTGTTATTTATTACTTTGACAGAATGACCTTCCATATAATTAGGTTGTATACACTACATATATATGGGTTCCATCAAAAGCAGGATTTATTGGTCATTTGTGTGATGCTGCTAATATAGATGGTACACTGGAGACTGAATTAAAAATGACAAATGCCAGAGTTAAAAATGAATCTAGCAGATTCAGAAAGAGCCAAAGTCTTAATCTGTGAGCTGCCCACAACATGACAAGCAGGTTACATTGACCGAACTTCTGAATACATTTCCCTGTATCACAGTCCCATCAACTAATTATGTATCTGCAAGCATGTCTATATGGGCAGTTAATGATCCTGAATTTTCTTCACAGAAAATTGCAGGTCATAAAAGTGTTATGGGGCCCATGCCCCTGTCAGGGTTAAATTGCACCTCACAGGGGTAGCCCAGTCCAGGGCTTCTCTGAACCCCTGCAGTAGCCAGGGGAAGTTCCAGGCTCCCCTGGGTGCCAGCCCTGGGCCTGGCAGGGCTCAGGGGCTGGTTCCAATCCCCATGTAGCTGAGAGAGCCAACCGTGCTTGGCAATCTCCACATTAGGGGTGTGCAAAGTGGGCCTATTGGATTTGGATTTAGATTCAGCCCAAGTCAGGGACAGTGATTCGATTAGTTGATTTGGATCGCTGTCCCTGATTCAGTTTGCCTGAAACTGAAGATTCTATGCTGATTCAAACATAGACAGATTTAAATGTTTTTTCTACATACTTGAGGTACCAGCATGGCTTGTGATCGCTGCAATGGTGAGGTGCATGAAGCATCCCATAGAAGTGCGGGGGGCCCCCCACATGCTCAGTGGTGAAGCTGGATCTGGACCCAAAGTACTTCTGATGCACTTTGGGATCTGCTAGGGAGCATGCTGGGGGACCCACCATGCCTCCCTGGCTCAGTGATCAGCTGCAGGGGACCCTGGATGCCCCCCAAGACCCAGGAGGCCAGTCACCAAGCGGAGGGCATAATAGGCCTTCTGTACGCTCCCCAGCAGACCTGGAAGTGGACTGAAAATGCTTCTGGTCCACTTCTGGGTCTGCTGCCGAGCACACTGGGGATCCCCCCATCCTTCTGTGGGACACTCCACGCGCCCCAGCATCACAGCAGTCATGAGCCCCTGCTACCTAGAGGTATGTATAAAAAACATTTAAAGCTGTCTCTATGTCTGACTCTCTGAATCTCTCTGAAAATATTTGGAGGGTTCGGATTTGATTTGGAGAGATTAAAGTGTCCTCTGATTCATTTCAGATTTGGAGATTTGGCCGCCAAATTGGGCTGGATCTTCGCTGAATCGAATCAGGGACTGAAGCTTTGCACAGCCCTACTTCACATGGCTGGCAGGCAGTGTCCCCACCTAAGCAGGGACAGCTCTCCTGGATTAGGTTCCAACCCAATCTCCCCATGACTGGGATGCAGCAGTCCTGGCTTCTGGGACAGCTTTACCAGCCATTTGGGGAGATCAGGCCAGGATCCAGTCCCCACTTGGTGGGGAGACAGCTGCGTCTGCGGTTTACATAGCTCCCCAGTAGATTGGGGCTTAGCCAGGCAGCAGTCCTCCTGCTGCCTAGGTTGACTGGGAGCAACTAACTAGGTGTTCACTAATCATTGTTCATTTTTTTTAACCATTTGTAAATGTTGGGCCTGGGACCTGAGGTTTCTAGAACTACATGTGCCGTCTTCAGATTAAGAATCATTAAGTATGTTTTACAGTATTTCATATTGCTACCTGGTGCTTTTGATAAGCTGATTTGTTCTTTAATGGAAGAATGGATATGTTCTTCTATGCATTTTGCTAACAAAAATTTGTATTCACACAAACACATGACCCTTCTCAAGATTTTCCTACTAACAACAGTTCCTGAAAGATGTTCATGACAAAAACAAACTCAAAAGATGCTAAAGTTGTTTCCATCAAAAAGCAACTTAAAACATAATAATTTGTATGAAGCATAATTTGTCTAATATCTTTTACTAGACCAACTTTGCAATTGGAAGAGATGTTGGATGTTAAACTAACTTTTGGGCACACAATGCCCTTCTTGAGGTCTGGGAAAGAAGTTCCCTGAGCTTAGGATAGAACTGAAGATTAATGAATTAGGATAATTACTTTTGTTTAATCTGATTATGTTAATGAAACGGATCACTTGAAAAGGAAGTGGGAAACTTTTGCATTTGTGGCACAGAGTGAAGTTATCAGGAATCCTTACATGCATAACTCTGCATATGCAAAAACCAAGGCACAAAAAAGTGGCACAGCATGGTCAAGGTCAGCAAATCAGTAATTTGTTAGACAAGGACAATGAAGACAGAGAGGATACAATTGCTAGCTAAGTAACCATGGGAAGAGATGGAGAAGAGCTATTTAGGGTAAAGGGCAATCATGGTAAATGCCAAATTGATATATTTTCATGAATACATTTAAGATGAAATGAGAAGAAGACTTCTAATCATCCAAGGAGTGAGGTTCTGGAACAACCTTCCTGTAAAAATAATTGTGTAAAAAAACTTAAGTGTTTTTAAGATGGAGCCCAATACATTTGTGAACACGTGAACCATGTTATCTGACAATGAAGTCTCTTTTGATGCTATATTGCTTTACATTTCCATATTCCTGGTGCTTATTGGAAAATTTGGGTCTTTTAGCTGCTAGTCCAGTGTTTTACCATTGAAATGAAGTATATATCAATTATATTATATTACAGAAACTTCCTGTATTTGGTACCCTTTTGCTGTTACAAAAATAAATGTGGTTACAACTGAATCAAAATGAAAGAGGGAAAACTGTTTTTAAAATAGATTTAAATGAAAAATAGATTTGAAGAGAAAATAAATTTTCTCTGATTAGAATTAGCAAAAAGTGCAGTTGTAAAAAGCAATGAGGAAATAAAAAAGAAAATAATCTAAAGAAAAAATGTGGAAAAATGGAGGACAGATTCATCACCAAAATTTCAATAAATTTTTCTAGAAACAGATCAAGACATTTGGACTGCTTTTCAAAGAGTTCTAAACATCAGCATATCTGAGAGCTATTTTCAGCTGCTTACAGGAATATTAACATTCATTATCTCACAGTTTATAATCAACGTAGTAAATAGGTATACTATATTAACCTGAAAGTGAGTACATTGATTCCAAAGATATAGGGCAATTACAAGGTTGCATACAACATTAGAAGCATAGTAGTGAAGCTTTTGTTATTAGACCAGAATTGAAACAAGAGATATATAGCTACAAAATTGCTTTTTCATGCAAAATAAGGTTAAATAGATTCTATTTTGTAAGAGAGAGCCTGAGGGGGAAAAAAAACAATTTGCTAATAGAAAGACTGTTTTATTTCTTATTTCTCAGTACACACTGAGAATTCAGAAGATCACAAAAACCTGGAGCCAGTGAAAGAGCTTTGCATCTTTTGAGAGCAAATTCATGAGTAAAATCTAATTGAAAATTATGTTGCATGAGTTTATAAAGTAATAACATAGCTTATTTTTCATATACTTGTTTTTTGAAAACTATATCATGTTTCATGCCTTAGGAATGTAGGAATGTACACCACTTGGAAAGTTGGGGAAATGGGTACACAGTTCATTGGGAGAGCAAAGTAATGTATTACTTCCAAGACCTGCTTGCTTACTTGAAGTATTCAGGGTAGGTTATTCCATTTAAGTAAGTACAGTAGCTAGCAGACATGATGACGGAAGTGTTTTCTGTTGCTTTCCATTATACTGAGTTTTACATGAGATCCTAGGTAAGTAAATTTGAATAGCATGCAAAAAAGTAAAAAACAAAATTCTGATATTGTTTTCTGGTAAAATTCTTGTTGAAGCATACAGAGAATAAAACCAGCCCTTTCTCCCACACTCAAGGGAGTCATCTGGACTGAGGTGGAAATCTGTGGATGGGTGTATGGGAGGAAGAGCTAGGATAAGTAGGGTGCAGATGGCATGGTGCACCATCACATATAGCACAACACTTATATTTCACCAGGTAAAAAGAAATCGACAGCTTTACTAATATGCTAGGGACCTAGAGCTATATTGTTAGTTTAAGATGGAAACAAAAGTAAATGTAACTTTATTGGAATTGCTATAAAAACACAAACTAGGGAAAAGATATTGTTTCATTAGTACAGAGTCATTAAAATTACCTGGACATCTTTCTTTCAGATTAATAAAGTCTATTCTTCTTGAGCATGTTACATTCAGTGCTTAAGGGTTGTTCCTTGTAGCCATGTTGGTCTAAGGACATACACCGGTTCTTGGGGTAGATATGAGATCTTTTTTAGATCAACTAAACAGTTGGAAAAAATTGTTCTTTGCAAGCTTTCAGGCACAAACACAATACTTCAGGCATATTGAAAGTCTGCTGGTGAATTGTGTGCTCTTTCGGGCTTCTATTCTACCCAGGAGAGCACACAATTTACCAGCAGGCTCTCTATATGTCTGAAGAAGGGTGTTTGTGCCTGAAAGCTTGCAAAGAACAGTTTTTCCAACTATTTAGTTGGTCTAATAAAAGATACCACATGTACTTCAAGAACCTTGTTTTCAGTCAATGCTGCACTGAACGTAATTTCCACACCTGAGTTAACGTTTTTGGATAGAGTAAAAAAAAAAATCTTTAAGGCTATGAATAGGAGCTGCATTACCAGGACCAGCTACCAGACAGCAGAATTGCAGAAGAAAGGTTAGCTTGATTAGCTGAATGTCAAGATCCTTAAAGAGGAGAGAGGATCATTAACGCCTGTGCAATTAAGAGTTTAGAAGGAATCTGGTAGATTCCATGACCACGAAATTAGTTGAATCCCTCAATGGTGCCTGAATAAAATGACTTTTATTAGTAAATGTTTAAGAATGTGAATCCAAAAAAGCTGACAAAGCCGGTAGGGAAATACATAGTGCCTAAGCGAGAGACTAACAATAGAAGGATGGGGGTGAGGAGGTGAATGCAACTAGGTTACAGGAGATTTAATGTTAGCCAACTAAGCCCAGGAGTACTGGCACTTGGTGGCCCAGGAATCAGTGTGGTGCAACTGCACCATTTTGCCTTTCCTGGATCTGCCCCTAGATGAATGTCATGGTGTTGACCCACAGAATTTTTCTACAAAAGAAACTACTTGCAGATTAGGGAGAGCTAGAGTTATTCCAAGGTGTAAAAAGGAAAGTACAGGTTCTGTATGCACATATTTCCTCCTCTACATCATGGTCTTTGGGGGAAACCAATTAAAGCCTTGAATTCTTTGTTATAATAAGGGATAGGGGAAAAGCAGTTACAAAAATGCTATAGCATAGGGCTCCTCCTATTCTTAACTATGTTGTTTTTCTTTTAATACATTTTGTAAGAGTTTCAGCCAAGTTCTCCTCTTTTCATTGACATGATATAAGGGCCAGCATTTAGCTTGAAGTTGGTTCCTTAAGATGACTTGGGTGACAACTTCTTGCAAACTTTTGCAGTAACATAAATATACACAAGGCATTTTTCACACACAGGGTAAATTTATTTGGCTCTAGCGAAGAGACTAAATTAGCAGACACTCCTGACCCCACTCCTCTTTCTTGGGAGAAGGTAAAGAAGCAGGCATTCTGGAAGGGCAGTTAAGTTCAATAATGCAATGAATGAAAAGAATTAAAAAAAACAAACTTTATTGTGGAGTAGTAGGTAACTTCTGCAGGCCCTTTGCCTGTCTCTAACTAACCAGCCTAAATGAGGGACCATCTCCTAATTGCCTACTTCTTTTGTCTTCTAAGTAGGGGAGTGTCTCTAAATTATAACTTCTTTCACTACAGATTTGTAGGGGCAGATCCTTAGCACCATGAAGGGTGAAGTCTTTGGCTTCCAGT
The DNA here is from genome assembly GCA_030014935.1 of Caiman crocodilus. Taxonomy (NCBI): domain Eukaryota; kingdom Metazoa; phylum Chordata; order Crocodylia; family Alligatoridae; genus Caiman; species Caiman crocodilus. The sequence continues at coordinate 70,079,473 of JAGPOW010000261.1, read as the reverse complement.
GCACTGTGGAAAAACATACTTTCCTTCAGACCAACGGTGGAAAATATTTTAGTTTACTATATCTAGCTCTTTAATAAACTTTGAGCTAGTTGTCTGCTCATTCCAGTTTGCCAAGCAGGTCTCTCAGTGGCAAAACTATTAATTTATATGGAAAAATTGCTCCATGGGACACTTGATGGCATTCTTGAAATATAGAAGTGTGTTGACTTTGCAGGACAAGACAATGCATTTAGGCTAGATTGAGCAAATACAGTGAATTCTTTAGTTGCCACCTAGCACCTGTGTATAGATCAGCACTTTTGGAGCCAAAAAATTAGCATAATGTGGTGGGATCATATCACCTTGCAATCCTGGGATGAACAGCAGTGGGAACAGAACTTTTGCTAAGAAATAGGCTTTCAGGAAGTTGTCCAAAGAGCTTGTTCTGACCCTCTCCTTCCAGAGCACTGGACTGAGGAAACCTTAGAGAAGAAATGGATTGCATTTGCTATCTGGAAAATGGATACTCATTTTGGTGAGGGCAACTCAACTAGCGGTCATTGGGGGTGAAGGTTTATGATACATCTCCATTACAGTGATTTAAGATATTTTAAGAACAACTGGCTTTCAAAAAAATTATGCAAATTGCATTAGGATGGAAGAACGAAGAGCCCATAGTTTGCCTTTTAAAAATAATGAATATATAAATCTCAAGGAGTAATACTCCCTGATTATGCAGCTTGCAGCAGGGCACTAAGGCATGCCTGCTCCTTTAAGGGTGGAGACATCCCAGCCAGAGGAGCCCTGCAGGCTAGGATGAGCATCCTGCTAATGAGCTAATTAGTCGGCACCTGCAGACAGTCAGCTGACCAGAAGGAGGCAGAGCACTGAGTATATATACGCCCAGGGCTGGGGCTGGCAGGATTTGCTCTCTCTGGCAGCTGCCAGGAGACAGAGCTCCTGTACAAGAGAGCTACCTGAGAAATTCTTCTGCTGGCTTTGATACCTACAAGTGCAGTAAGGCTCCAGGAGCCCATAAGGTACCCTGCTAGGAGTAGGATGCTAGGAGGCATACTATACAAGAGGAGATCTTTGCCTTCTTAAAGGGGCAGAGCATGGTCTCTTTTGGTTATAATTATGTTACAGCCCAGGGGCTTATATTTGTGGTATTGTTTGAGCTGGTGGTTTGGGATGAGGCCTTAAGGGGTGGTGGAGGCCTCATTAGCATCAAGAATGGGGCTACAATTGTGTAGAGCCCAGCACCAGAGAGGTGCAGCTACAGGGGCTGGAGAACACAGTGATGATGGAAATTAATTGGTGGTAGTGTCTTAAAGCTGGACCTGACACAGTGCATCTAGGCTAGAAGGCCTACCTACATAAAAGAGGTATTGGCAAAGTAGGATGATGCCCCAACAGAGGGAACAATATACACATAACACTTATGAGGCATAGAGCATAATAAAGTGGAGGTTTGGACCCATGCAATCAGCCCATAAGGCTTGAGGTGCTCTGTGTGGTACAATACTGAAGAGAGGTCTAATGAAGGGCTCAAGGACCAGCGAGTTCTGGTGAGATCCAGCAGACCAGAGACATGTGAAGGCCAATCAGATGCCTCCCAATTTATTTTACAAGCAGGATGTGGCAGGTGAAAGTACCAAAGCACAGCACAGTATCACTACTTACTGCACTGTGCATGCAGTGCATGCATAAATTTCACCTCTATATCACCAAAGCAACACACTATACCCAGGGAGCATCCCACTATGGTAACATAACTGGTGATCACGTGCAGACACAAATGATTACTATGTTTGCCGTAGCACTCCATATTGAGATGTAGTGATGTGTTACATTGCCATAGGGTGACATGTGGAAGAACTCAGGATGTTGTTGTTGGAATAGTGATACCTGTGGCAGGAAGGAAGTTCCTGCTGCTAATAGAAACTTACCTAGAGTGCTAGAGCCATCACAGATTCAGTTAGCATCCTTGGCAGTGAGACTGGAAAAAGGAATAAATGGTACTGGCATAGGAGCACTTTATGAGCATGTGCTGGCACTGATTGAGTGAGTGGAATGGGTGCATTGGCATAAAAATGGCCTGGAGTGAAACAGCTGAGGAACTGGAAGTGAGCTCCTCGGACTGTGAAGAGCCATGAACAGTGATGGCTTGTCCAGATGGGTGATGGGTGGGAGACTTCAAAGAAAGGTCTTCCTACTGAGGCTGGCTTGGAGGAGCCAAAACACTTACCCAGAGAATCAATGTTGTTGGAGCCAGACAACCGGACCTAGAACGCGGAGAGCCCTGTAAGAGAGAAGGAAAAAGAAGGATTGCAAAACTGTGAGTAAGGGAACAACAAGCACCGTTCAGTACATGCTCTAATTTCCTTTTGTGACTGTTTTGAATAGCTGTGCTCATGTCTGGACTTAATTATTGAGGAGTGCCACAGCTCAGCATTTGCAGGCAATAGATACATTATACTGATAATTGTACTAATTCTTAAGGACTTTGATCAGAGCTATTTTGCTTACATGTTCCAGAAGAGACATTGGGTTGGAGCTAGATGGAGTGTAGGGGAGGCAGAGCCCCAACTGATAATGCCTGTGTAGCTGACAAGAGACAAAGCAGGGTGTAAGAACTCCCTCCCTTAACAAAGTTTTAACACCGAAGTCATGGCAGGTGAGAACAGTCACCACCTTGGTTAGCCAGCATAGGAAGTCAAACTGTCACTCTGGAAGTGTACAGAAGTGGGTAGTCAATCAGGGAAGGGCAAGAGATTGGCCAGAGATCAACACAGTCAATTACAATACCCAAGGTTAATTTATATCCTTTCTTGGCATGTTTTATAAAGCCTACCCCATTTATAAGTACTGGGGAAAAAACTGTACTAGGTTAGCTTCAAGTATTCCACAGATATGAGACCCAGAAACCTGATTGTTTGCTGTACCAGCTTGTACAATCATAAAGTGCACACAGGAGCACTATGCAGGTTCAAGAAAGGTAAGGGAAATTAGGAATACCATATGCTCTCACATCCTGGCCATGCAGGGTAATGTTAACGAGTAATTGATTGCAAATACATGTATTGCCTTCTTGATTATGTTTGATTATAGGTCCTGCTGTATTCATTTTTTTTCAATTACTTTGTGTGTTATTTAGTTTTGAAATAGCACAGAATGTCTGGGAAGAGGGGATGTTAATTTTAGGGAGGATAAGTGTACCTGATTAATTTTATGGCTGAAGGCTTTTATTTTGATTTCTACATGCATACTATTTTTTGTCTGTTATCAATTTGAGTGTAAATTTCTGTACCTGTAAATTTTGACTCGAGGGGTACTATGTAATTTAATTTTCAAATTGATTTGTGTTCTTTGGTACTTTAATAAACCTTTTTGCATAAATATGGCTATATAGAACCTTGGAAGGGACTTGATAACAACCAGTGCCACTTATAAAAATAGAAGTTTATTAAACTAAAAAATACCTCCAGGAGAAACAAAATACCAATGCAATCAGACTAGTTAAGAGTTAGCAAGTTTCCTTTTCCAAATGTAACGGAAGATGCAAAGCTAAGGGACAAGGTGTGAAACTGAAGTTCAACAGAAAATAAAAACTACAAGTAACGTTAGCAATATTGTCACCCATTGTCTCTTGAGCTTCTCTTGTTGTTCTTCCCCCTGCCACTGTGTAGTATGTTGTGAAGGGATGCATAAGGGTGAGTTTATGTACATTGTTTTCTGCCTGAATTACCTGGAATTATCAATTGCCAAAAAATCACACATTCTCCCAATTCCTGAATAGTTAGCAGGGTTCTGATAGTTTGCAAGATAGCCCAGCCTTGCAAGAGCTTCTTTTTTTGTTCAGGAATTTCTGGTGGCTAGCATAATTTGAAAGCCCTGGAAGAGCATAATCCTCATTGTTTTCATTCTGCTGTTCCAGTTATCTCCCCAACAGTCTTTTTACTTCTCCTCCAATACCTGCTGTAGTTCCTTGTATTTTGTGCTTCTCTGTGACTATGCCATCCATGTCCCAGTTTTGTGTACCTCTCCTCACCACTGAGCAGGAGAGCTGGGCCTGAAATATCAAAGTACCTACAAAGAATGGGAGGATAAATGAGAGAGAGAGTACATAAGGTCATAAGAACTGTGATTTACTGTTTAGAACATAGTCAGGGGTGGGCAAAGGCCAGCCCATGGCAGACTGCATTCCTCAGCTGTCCCAGCTTCTAGCCAGTTTCCTTGGAGAACCCAGGAGTGCATGGGCATATGAGCATGGGACTATGACAGTGCAGGGCTGCAGAACTGGGGATCTGCCCTGGCCCAGCCTGGTCTCATGCTCATGGCCCTAGATTCTCAGGGTCTCCATGGGCATCATCAAGGGGCCATGTGGGTTGGGCATGTGCCAAAGCAAGGACCTGCTCTGGGGCTGTGGCTGTGCTGGGATCTTGCGGTAGTGACTGCATGGGGTGGAGCCAGGGCAGAGCCACAATCCATTCCCTCCCTCTGCTTACAGAATCTGTGCAGGGGGTTATGGACAGTGATTGGAGCATAGGTTCTGCACCAGGGGCATTCAGATCATGGTTGTATGCTGACTCCTCCCTGTGCTGTCACAAGATCCCAGCCCCAGCCCTGGAGCAACTCCCCACCTGGCTATGTGCCCTACCTGCATGACCCCTGGCCATAGAGACCCTGGGAGCATGAGACCATGATAGCACAGAGTTGGGATGGGCTTGAGCAGAGACCAGGTTTTGCAGCGAATACTGTCATGGTATCATGCTGTCAAGCCCACATGCTCCTGGAGACCAGACAGGAGCCAGGATGCTGGAAAATGGAGTCTAGCTGTATCCATTATTTTGCTTATCCCTGACATAGGTCCATCTTGCCCAGTATCGTGCATCTGACAGTGGCACAGAGTAGATGATGCCATAAACATTACATTTTCACTTTTAAAAACCCCTGAAACATAACTATATTGGGAGTCCCTTACTTTTAGGGGGGAAAGAAGTGCCATTTCAGGCTAATGAAAAATTGTTAGCGGGTAGGAAAACACAGTGTAACAACAAATACAGGTGGCAGAAGGCTAGGGTTAAAGGGGCTCAGGCCCCCCAAACTTATGGCAGCAGGTAGGACTGTAAGGCAGCCCAGCCACGGGCTCCAGGTGGCTGCAGTAGGGCTGGAGAGGGGCACATGCACAGCCAGGATTGATCCCAGCTTGTGGATCACTAGCAGGATGTCAGGCAAGTACCAATCTACTTTGAAGGGAAAGGGATTTGGGGGGGCAGATCAAGGCCCCTGCATTCAGGGAGGAATAAAGCACAGGCAGAGGCAGAGGTTGAGTGAATGGGGCCCCAGTTGGTCCGGGTTGTAGGACAATCAAAGCCTAGGTGGGTCATCCAGGGGTGTGTGTGTGGGGGGGCTTTTGCTGCTGCATGCCCCACAGCACAGGCCTAGGGGGCATGCTCCCCCAGTCTGTGTGTGGGGCAGAGGCTGCTGCCACCATGCACTGGGCTATGCTTTCTGCTGCAGCTGCCCCAGGAACAGCGCAATGCCATATGCCTGACACCACCTGCCTGCTGCCACCCAGTTGTGGGTCACATGTCATAGATTACATACATATTAGGGATGGAAGGGGCCTTGGAAGATCGAGTCCATCCCCCTGACCCAGGGGCAGGAAGTCAGTAGGGGTCATAGGATCCCAGCAGGCTAAACATCCAGATGTCTCTTGAAGGTGTTCAAAGTAGATGTTTGAACCACCTCTGGCAGTAATCTATTCCAAACCTAGGGGGTTGGACAATAAAGAAGTTCTTTCTTACATCCAACTTGAAATGGTCATGGAGGAGTTTGCGACCGTTCAACCTTGTGGAATCAACAGATGTTCCCGCAGATCCTAGAAAGCACCCCTGACCCCTTTCTTATAGGTGGCCACCAAGCTGTGCTTTTCCAGGCTGAAGAGTCTCTCAGCCTCTCATCAGGTCTGTTTTCCTGACCTCTGATCATGCATGTGGTTCTCCCCTGCACCCCCTCAATCTTCTCCTCATCTTTTTTGAATGATGTCCTGGGATTTGCTTGAGAAGCATATTTGAATGCAAGCCAGCATTTTGCTCACTTTACTAGCCTCAGCATCACATTGTAGGCTCAGGTTCATCTTGTGGTCAGACATAACCCCCAAGTCCCTTTCAGCTGCCAAGCGTATAAGCATGCTGCAGGTTTTTCTTCCCAAGGTGGAGAGGCTTGCATTTTTCAGTGTTAAAAACCATCAGGTTCTCATCTGCCCATTTCCTGAGCCTTTCAAGGTCAGCCTGGATCACCCTCCTATCCTCTGGTGTGGATGCTTAACCCCAGAGTTTGGTGTCATCAGTGAACTTGGCCAGTCTGCTTCTGATACCAATGTCCACATCATTAACAAAGATGTTAAATAGTATAGACCCAAGGACAGAGCCTTGGGGGACCCCACTTGTCACAGCATACCAAGACAATTGGCTCCCATCAACCACCACCCTCTGGGTCCTACCACGGAGCCAATTCCCCGGCCAGTAGATCATGGTGAGGCCAAGGCTACAGTTAGCCAGTTTTGCCAAAAGGTAATTCTGGGATACCAAATCAAAGGCTTTTTAAAAGTCAAGATATAAGACATCAATCTCTTCTTCCTTGTCCAGGTGATTGGTCACCTGGTTGTAGAAGGAAATAAGGTTGGTCAAGCAAGACCTACCCGCAACAAACCCCCATGTTGGCTATCCCTCAGGATGTTACCATTGGCCAGTCTGTTAAGAATGGCCTCTTTGATAATCTTTTCTAAGAGCTTCCCTGGGATAGAGGTCAGGCTGATGGGCTTATAGTTTGCCGGATCCACTTTCCTCCCTTTTTTGAAGATAGGCATCACATCGGCCTTCTTCCAATCTTCAGGAACTTCACCAGAGTGCCATGAGTTTTTGAAGATCCATGCCAGGGGCTGAGCTATGATGCTAGCCAGCTCCTTGAGTACCCTGGGGTGTAAACTGTCGGGGCTGGCTGACTTAAAGGTGTCCAGCCTCTTAGGGTGTTCCTTCACGAGGTCAGCATTGATGGAGGGTAAGGAATCTCCCTCACCTGGACCTCCCTGTCCCATAATGGGCAAGGGTGTCCCATGGGACTGGTGAAAGACCGATGCAAAGTACCCATTTAACAAGTTGGCTTTTTCCTGTCAGTTGTCCCATCTGGTTTAGTCGGGGTCCAATATTGCCCTTGCTTTTCCTCCGGCTCCCCACATATCTAAAAGAAGGACTTTTTATTGTTCTTGATACTTGTAGCTAATTGGAATTCCATTGCAGCCTTGGCTTTCCTGGTTCGCTCTCTGCAGGTCCGGACCAATGCAGAGTATTGCTTTTTGGAGGTGGATCCAATCACCCATCCTTTGTTGGTCTTTCTTTTTAGATGCAGGAGGTCTGATAGATCCCTGGAGATCCAAGGGGGCTGCTGTGCCCTTTTTCTGCCTTTCCTCCAAGATGAGATAGATTTTGCTTGTGCATCCAGGATTGCTCCTTTGAGGAGCAACCACTCACCTGAACTCCCCTCACCTTTGGCTTGTGGCCCCAAAAGAGAGCAGACCTCACAAGGGAAGGTAGCCATGCTCCTGGACCCCAGAGCCAGAAAAAGTGTCAGGCAGCCCCCACAGCTGAGAGTCAGGGGCTCTGTCCATGTGGAGCCTGGAACCATAAGCTCTGTCCAGGCAGAATGCCTCTAAGGTGCCAGAGGGGGAGGCCACAGACCCTGAAGGGACACTCAGGGTGTGGAATGTGCCCATCCACATGATGCCAAAGGTAGGCCAGCTGTGACTGGGACTGGCTGTCCCAGGCAGGGTCTTGGGCCCTCCCACTTACTCTCCTGCACAAACTCCCTCAGTAACACATGTGCCAGGCCCAGAAGTGTGCCTGTTTGCATGGCCTGTTTGCAAGGCTTCAGTATCATGGCTCCCTGAGGGGCTGGGCCAAGTAGGAGTGGGGAGTGCATAACGCTTCCTGCCTCCACTCAGCCTGCTCCCAGATGGCTACATTCCTCCTACCATGCGTCCCTGCTTATCTGCAGGCAGGACGGGACTCATCAGGGTCCTGGGGTCTCTTCCTGGGGGTCCCTGGGCTCACACGGATGCAGCTGGCTTACACCCATGCATCTTGCTCCAGAGCCAGCTCCCTAATGCAGCTTCTACCATTGCCAGGCCCTTTTAAAATTGTGTACATGTGCAGAAGAGCTGACCAGTGCTGCGCTCTTTTCAGAGGGTTAAGGGGGGGTCCCTCCCCCTGACCAAAGGAAGGGATAGGTGAGTGCCCCCTACAACCTGGCTCATGCACCAGCAGCCCGTTCACATGGCTCCCTGGGGGGCTTGGCCAAATAGGAGCTGGGGGGGGAGCATGTGACCCACCCTGCCTCCACTCAGCCCACTCCCAGCTGGCTGTATCCCTCCCACCACGGGCACTACTTACCTGCAGGCAGGCTGGGGCTTGTAGGAGTCCTGGAGTCTATTCCTGGGGGTCCCTGGGCTCATGGTGGAGCAGCAGGCTTACACTCACATGTCTCACTCCAGAGCTGGGTTCCGGCATCTAACTACTTCTGGGGCAACTGTAGCAGGGAACAAAGCCCAGTGTGTAGCAGCAGTTGCCTCTGCCCCATGGGCCTTCACCAGGGTTCACATACTGCTGGTTGTACCCCTACATGCCTGAACAAGCTGCCTGGGCTCTGATTGTCCCACAACCTGCCTCAGCTGGGGCCCTATTCTCCCCAATTCCTGCTACTGCCCCTGCCCCACTTCTTCCCTCAACACTGAGACCTCAATCTTCACCCTGACAGACCTTCCCCTCCCACTTTCCATTCTCTGGAAATCTCTGAGCTAGATCTCTGCCATCTTCTGGATGATACTTGGAAGTGTTTCTAGAGAGTTAGTAAGCTCACAGTGATGCATTTGTGTATCAAATAGCTACCTCAGCCAGACTGTTTTGCTCAGCAGTAATCCCTTGATAATGCTCTACCTCTTACCTTATTCTAACCCTACCCTTTGTAACCAATAAAGTTCTCCTTTGTGACTGGTGTAGGAGACTTATTGAGGGGTGGGTTTAATTATGCCTAGGAGGCCCTTTAGGTCTGCAGACTAAGGGACACTATCTTTTTTGGCCCCTGACTTGGGGAGGAGCCCCAAGTGCTTGTATTGGGTCAAGTACCCGTAGGAATATTATGCCTGTGTGTCCCCAAGGGGACAGAACCTAGAAGGTCCCCTCTCAAGGTGGTGGCAGCACATTACCCCTGGACTCTGCAGCGGGGCTCAAAAGGGGGTCTGCTAGGGCTTAGGCATCCCTGGGGAATCATGTGGAGTCCAGAAGGTGGACGGGCGTAGTGAGGTGGGAGGCTCAACTCAGGAGCTCCCCCTCCTGGCCCGCCACACAGGCGACCCTCACCATTCATGGGAGATATGTTCCTGTGATCCACACGAATGGTAAAATCCATGAATAAGGCATTGCATTCATGAACACAGTCTGTGTTCATGAATGCAGTGCCCCCAGTGGCTGGGGGAGGAGGGGCGTGGCTTCAGCAGCAGCAGTGGAAGCATGGCAGCGGCAGCAGGAGCATGGCAGCAGTGGGAACCTGGCTGCAGCAGTGGGAGTGCAGTGGCAGTGGGAGCCCAGCAGTGGTGGTGGGAGCCCAGAGGTGGTGGGAGCCTGGCAGCAAAAGCCCAGTGCCAGCAATTGTGGAGCTTCTAAGGAGCTCCCATAATTGTATAATGTGTATTTAAAATGTGGGTTTAGCATTCATGAATTTTTGAAGCCATGAATGCCGAACCCTTGGATAGCGAGGGTTTCCTGTATACTCTTCCTCTTACAGCCCCCATACAAGAGCATGGAGGCTGCTTTGACACACTGGAATTCCAGACCGTATTAATCAAGTCTGTTGGAGCGTTGCAATTACTGCACTCCAGCAGCCTCCTGCATCTCACATATCAGTGTCTCTGTGCTTAAAAATGGCAGTAGGAACACTTGAACAAAATCTCATCAAACAATAAAACAATCTTTATTTCAAGAGCCCCATTTTTAAGTGTGGGGCTGATACAAGTGTGATGTTGATACAAGAGATGTGGTGGCACTTTAATTAAACCAGGTCTTGGAACTGCTCTAATTAAAGCACTGCCCTCCCTACCACTGGAGCATGTGTGAAATGCCCTTAATGTCCACACAGTCATTGGGGGGCATTCAACCATGCATTGATGCAAAGATTTTTAGAGTTCATCAGGCCTTCACTCAAAAAAAGCCCTGCCCTAAGACCTCTCCCACTGAAAGAGGCTACCTGGAAACACTGACTGTAGAGTGACTGTAGAGTTAACAACTGTTGCACATTTTTAGAGAACTCCTTTTTAGATTTAAATAATAAGCAGTACCTCTTGTAACCCATTCACAGTCAAATCATTGCTGAAATCATATAGCTGGCCTCACAAGGCATATACCCCCTTAATTATAGTTAAAATTTCAAAGCCATGAAACAGCTAGTGTTTGGCTTATGTATGCATGCCAACAAATACACAGTAGGGACAGGACTGGCTCACTGCTCTTGCTGGGCAGAGCAAAAGCCACAGACCTGGAGCATTTGGCAGCCACATTGCTGCCCACTACCACCTGACCAGCTCACTGCTTGATCTCTGAGGGATCTTATCCTTTTTTTCTCCAGGGTTTGGTCCCCCCTCTGCTCCACTGCTCACAGGAGCAATGAGCCAGTCTGGGTGGTGGCAGGAGGTGCTGGGGCGACTGGGTGCTCTGGAACTGTGTCACTTATTCAGCCTGATGTCTCCTGCTGCACCTCAGTGCCTCCACTAACCCTGATTCAGGAGAGGTCACTGTATCCTGGAATGCCAGAAGACTTCAGTTTGGATGGAAGAGTGGACACATCTTAATCAAACAGGAGCAAAATTAGAAAGATTAGACAGATTATGCCCTGGAGTGGCATAATTTTAAAATGAATAAGTGCTTTAAATGACTTAAGGGTGTTAGCATGCAGCCGATCCAGGGGTTAAAAGCTGCAGAAGCCACCTAAATTTACCATGTAACTAAGCCTTAAGGGCATCTGTACACATACTTGTGCCTGGCACTGCAGTGCTACAATACATGTAGTTGGATAAGCGGCAAAATGCACATCAGCATTGAGAAAGTGGTGGCGGTATGCTTTTGAGCTAAAACACCTTTGAGGTGTTTTAAGTCAAATGCACACCTCTGCCATTTCTGCATGATTAATTGAGTCTGCTCTGGCACGCTGGATCTCCAGCACATTGTGGGATGAAAAGATATGTGTATAAATACCATAAGACACTAGCATCTTTTACTTCAACGTTCCTTATTTGTTTAATGTACTAAACATACATCTGTAAACTGTTCAGCCATTGTAACATTTCCTGTGGTGTTAAGGACCACATGACAGGCTATCACATTGTTCTGCACCATCACCCAACTAGTACAGGATAGCTTTTCTGCTAGACTGTATAATATGGTGAGAGAGATACAGACTTGCTGACTAATGTTTAAATGACCTTGAGAGTGTATGTGCTTATAACTTCTGTTGTCCATTTGTCCATTTTTTCAACCACTACTTTACAGGAGAAAAATCTTTTTCTTTCTTTCCTAGGTACATTTGATAGTTGGGAGCTAGGGACTATAAGTGATTTCATTAGATGAAGATACTGTTTCTCCACTGTTGGACAGAAGCTCTCAAAAATGTTTACCTCCTATGAACTTGCTGACAGGAGCAGTTGTTTAGCTTAATTGTTCTGTCTTCTGTGTCAGTATTGGTAGCTATAATTGTCTATGCTATCTCTGAAGCAATAGTTCTTGCTGATAACTCAGTGGTTTCAAGGGATGCATCTGAAACAGTCAGCAACAAACAAAATCTTCCTTAACTTTGACAATCTTTTTGTCTTTAATTGACTAGTAATCTTCAGAACAGGCAAAGGTTGCCCTTCACAAAAGATGTAGCACTCACTGATACTTGTGTGGCTGCTTCTGAGACTTCAGATTTTCCTCAATCAATGTTGTATTCTCTGATACGCCCGGTCTTTAGGGAAGATATCTCCCTCAACTAGAAAGAAAATATTTTTGGTACATAATGATAGGGGTTTATCTGTATTGGGTAACTATTGATATATTTCACTGTTTTGCAACTTGTAAAACTGGACTTTTGAGATGCTCAGAATTCATAGGTCTTGCTCATTTTTAGATGTATATATTGAATTATCAACAGTAAAGGAAAGGCTAATGTCAGTTACTAAGGAGCGGGGTAGGGATTGAGGAATTTATTAAGGCTCCCCCAGAAAGGTGGTTTGTCTAATGATAGGAGTTCTAAATGGCAGCTTTGCAGCTGCTCTGTACACAATTCTCAAATTAAGATTGGTAGACTTTTGAAATACAAATGTTTATACATTAAGAAGAAAAGTGTGGGAAAGTTAGTGGGAGTAATTTATAAACGTGATAGTATTTTGTTACAGTTGGAGAAAATAAAGACAAAAAGTTACACTACTTTTTATGCCAATTTATTATTAAAATAGTTTATATTCCAAAGTAACTATATTTTGTTACCTTTTTAATTAACTTCATTCCCTGCACTATAACAAGAAGAAATAAATTACACTATAAAATCATCACAGAAAAGAATGTGTTGCTGACAAAATGTAAGTTTTACAGTGTAAAAACTAGCCACTTAAATGTATGGCCAACAACAGTATGATGGGGATGTGATAAAATGATATGTCTCGCTAAGTATTAATAAGTAGGAATTGGAAGTAGGAAGCCAGATTAATTGATTTATAGAAACAAAGAAATAAAGGGAAAATATGAGAGTTATAAATAAATAAATAATAATAATGTACTGTTTTTCCATAGCTCAGCTAACATTATCAAATTAAATCTGAGTACAGACTGTCTAAAAAGCCTGAAGCAGAATTGATGCAGCTTTTGCAGGTTAGTCTAAGCTGCAAAGATTGAATCAATAAGCAAATGAACGGACATTCACTTTTGATTCAGGAAATGTATCCACATGTCTTCAGTGGCTAAAGCCAGAAGCCAGAGGGAGCTAGAGCATGGCTCTCTGGCACATAGGCTATGTGTTCTCTTTCTCTACATGAAGCCCCTGAGGTCTCTGGGATTTTCAGTCCACAATCACAGCAGCAGGACTCTGAAGGGTTGCTCATCATTCTCTCTTTCTGCTTTCAGGTGCCTCTGGGATTTGTAGTCCATAGTTGCAGCCAGCACTAAGTAAGCAGGGCAGGGGAGCTCTGTACTTGAGGGTCAGGGAATTTTAATACCCCTCCCTGGACCCAGATCTCAGCAGGGGTTTGCCTTGGTAGGGGAGGGGGGCAGGCAGTGAGCTAGCCAGTGAGCCAGCCCTCACTGCTCCAGCTAGGAGAAGAGGGGTGGGGCCAGCCCTACTCTCTGGAGAAGACAGCCCAGCCCAGGGCTGCAAAATGATGAGATGCTGGGGGCTGTGATACAACTTGAACCAGGAAGGGGTCTGGGACAGAAGTTTCATAAACCAGTTTGACCTAAATCACTTAAGTCTGATACTACATTCATCTAGGTTTATCTTAAAGTAGTTTCAGCCATTTTGAAACTGGTTAATGTACACTGAACTTCTATTCTGTTACAGGTTAAGCCAGCTTCTGATCACTTAAACTGGTTTATGTGTAACTTCCGTCCCTAGCCAAAATGTTTTGATATCAAAATAATGCATAATTATACTTGTTATGAGAGGTAAAGCACCTGCAAGATGAGATCTTATGTATTTTTTAAAATGAGAAAAGTTGGAGAAACTTGTGATCCACAATATCTACCAAGGAAATAATTGGCTTCTTTTCTGCCATTTTGTACTGTGAGACAGAACAGGCTAGACAATTCTTCTTGTCACACTTAGAAGAGGCTTCTATAAATCAGAAGGGTTAGGTCACTCCTCAAGGTCCTTCCTAACATTGCAATGTTGAAGTAGGAAAGTTTTCAGTAAAGGTTCTTTGTTCTTCACTGTTCTGATTACTGGAAATAAATACTTGTGTCATTGACAGATATCAACTTCACTTTTTTTGTCCCTTCCCTTACTCCTTCCCTCCCCCCACCCTCAAAAAAAAAAAAGAAGAGTTGGTAGAAATTCTTTGGTAATGTGCAGGATTTGAAAGTAGAGGAAAAGAATAAAACACTAATGAAAAGACTACATGATGAGAACATTGAGAGGAGGGGAGCTTTAGTTAAAGCTCAAGTTTCCTAAAGGTGAAAACTCAAACTTTTTAATTTGCATTTTGAGGTGATGCTCATTTTGATTAATTATTCAGGCTAAGCTTTACATAATTAACACAACATGAAAAATTTCCATATTATTTGTGATGAAGCAGTAGGTCAGTGGTTTGAAATGCCCCTATAGTTCTGTATAAGGAAAAGCCACACATATCAGAAGAGCTACACTAATTCTTACGAGACTGATGTCAATAATACTACACAAGTTCATCACTATCATCCTTGATCACTGGTTTCAGCATCTCTACCTATATTTTAGCTATCCTTTGGCTGTAATTTCCCTACAGGAATCACCTCTGATAATAACTACCTTGTGCACTTCATCATTCCATCTTCTTTGTGGTCTTCCTCTAGGCTTCTTGCCCTCAATTTACATCCTCACTGTTCCATGTTTTTGCCCTTCCTTTTTATCCTCTGTCTTGCTACCTGCATTCTCCAACTCACCTGGTTTAATATGCCTCTCAGGCAATCATTTCTCATTCAGTTTCTTCTCAACTTCCCAACAGTTGCTTTTAGAAAACACATTTCTGTAGCTTATGACAACCTGAAATCCCTGTTTGTTAAAACTCACATCTGGATTATCAGAAAAAAAGAAACCTGAAGATATGAATTAAAGGTAGGGAGAAAGAAGGAAGGAAAATACATGGTTTTAATGTCATAAAAGACAAACTGCTACAAGGGGGATCGGATTTTGGCTGCTACAGAAGACACTGAAAGCTTTGGGAAAAATCTGCATTTCAGGACTTCTTGATGCAAATATCAAAGTTTATATGTAACAGTCTGCATAGAAATGAGCAGCTATTTTAATTCTGCTTAGTCAAGTCAAAAAATAAATTCCTGATAGCATGTAAAGGATTGACATAAGCTGGCTCCCTTATTTATATATGTTGTTAGTGTCTAATTGATAACCAGGATGGTTCAGGAATTATGAGAGGCAAAGATGTTTATGGGTAACATCTTTTATTAGAAAAAAATGCATTGTCAGAATAGTTGGACAAATTTTAGAATACAAAATATTCTTTATGAGGTTACTGGTGAAGACTTGATGAACAATACCTTGCATTCAAAAGGTTATCTAACTGTATGCCAAATATGCAGTTAGTCTAATAAAAACATATAATCCATAAAGAATTCTTGCCTCTTACTTAATTCGAAGTGTGGCTAAAATATACATGTTTTGTGCGTGTGCAAGGGGTGGGGGAGTGGGTTTTTTTGTTTTTTTGTTGGCTTTTTTTGCAATACCTTATTCAGATGGCCTACTGAATTCAGAGTTAATTGGAGCAGTTCTTGATATGGAAAACAGCAGAACACAGAAACACTATCAATTAACTAATTGTTTTATAATAAAAACTTTATTTTTTACTTCTTCTGTCAACAGTATCAAGGTGAACTCCAGCATGAAATTTCAAAATCCATTTTTGTCTCCCTTTCCGTCACATATTTTCACATACTAATTCCAATGCACAAGGAAAACTTACATTCCCATACAATGCATCGTCTTCATTCAGCAACAGGAAAACATTACCTGGATTGTACATGTGTTGCAGCAACCCAGGCTGGCAGGAGGCCCTGAGGGGTCAGTCTGCCAGCCTAGGGCTGCTCCAACTGGGCTCAATGTGCTGCGGAGGGGCTGGCTGTGGTATGAGGCTAGGTGGAAACACCTTTGTGCCCCAGGCAGCCAGCTCGGCGTCTACGTGAGTGCTACTGGGCACAAAGAAACTCCGTTGCAGGGTAGGACTTGTACTTATAAGTCCTACCCTGATGCAGAGTGCATTTGTTTTGCGCATCCTAATAGGGATAGATGTGTAGATGCTGAGTTGTTTACTGCGTAGTTAATTAGTCAACTGCACAGTAAGTGTTTAATGTAGATGTGCCCAGTAGGTAAAAATACTTTATTTTATTTAAACAAGAGTTTTCTTTAATTTTTAATGCTTACATAAACACAAACATAAGCATGACCACTGTGTCTCACAATTATAAATATCTTTCAATCAATATTTTATTTTCATCTCTATAGAATATTTCAATACTCAGCTTTTGCAGTCAACTGTTAAACTACTGCTAGGTAGTGTATGAGATAAGGCTGCTTGAAGTGACATGGAAGCAATGAGGGATTTTATGTTCTTGAATTGCCAGTTGGTGTGTTTTAAAAGATGAGAAAGAAGTCTATCCCTGGTGTAAAAGAGAGAAATAGTTAAGCTCTCTGCTTCTGGCTCTGCTGTGTCATCAGATGCCTGTCAGTTTTTTCACTGGGTTAAATGTTTTTCAAGCCATTATTTTCTAAGTACCTGGGGATGATTTGCCTGTCAGAAAGCTGAAGATAGAATTAAAAACCCACATCCAAATAAGCCTGATGATGGACTGGCTGTGGAATTTTAGACAATACTTTAAAAACATCAAGGTTTTATTTTTATTCAGTATGTATTTCATCCTCCATTAAAAACTGTTTACTGTAGGTTTAATAAAAGGTTGGTTTTTTTTAATTAACTTTGATTAACTCTGAGAATATAAGAATAAAATGACGGTGTTAATCCTAACTCTAAAGTCCTTCTATAGCTAAATCATGTATAAAATAAATTTGGGAGATAGTGGGTGTGTCTACATATGTGCCTGACTGTACAGCAGTTACTGCACAGTCATTTAGAACCTGCTAAAGCAAGTCCCAGTAACTGCGCAGTCTTGATGCCACATGGGTTGTTCCCAACCCTACTGCACAATAACAACAAGCTGCTGTGCAGTAGCTCGTTCCTGCTGTGCAGTAGTGGCAGCATCATGGTTTGTGCCTGCTGATGCTACGTTGCCATAGCAATGAGCTACTTCACTGTAGCTCACTGCTTTGGTGATGTAGGATCTCATGTAGATGCGCCCAGTGAGACAGCAAGTTTACTGACAGTGATTTGTACTGCTCCCCCCTGCCCCATAGTTTAAGTACCTTTCCAGAAACATAAACTACAAATTAAGTGAGTCAATAGCTCATAATCATTTTTTTTTTGCTTTTTGTGGTACATAAATATTTCCTAAAAGTCCTGTTCTGGAGTTGATTTTTTCTGTGAATTTGTTTAGATTTTAGAACTAGACTTGAAGGTATTTGAAGTCAACAAAAATACTAAACCAGTGGACCAGACTTCTACTTCCAGAAGCAACAACTTGCTGATTTATATGTTATGTGTTTAGAAGTTGCAAGATTTGCATCTTTACATTATGATAGATACTCTGCCAAAAGCACTTAATTGATTATTGGAGAGTTATGGTTTTGTGAATAAAAATATCTACTGCTCTTGAATTGGCATGGTAAAAATAGCAAATATGTCCTGTTTTTTGGGGGTTTCTTTTGTTTGCTTCTATTTTCGTGGCGACGTGCAATTTTTATATCAAGGCAATGGGACCACATAGCATTTTCACATCTAATATTTCTTTCATGTTAGGTTATTCTATTTCTTCACATTTTGAATGAAACTATTAAGCTTTCCAATTACCTAGTTTAGGTATGTGCAACAGGTTGCCTTGTGTGATGTGTAGTAAATTTTCGTCTTCTCTTATTAATAGAAAGTAAGATGAGTCATCTAAACGGAAATCGGATCCAGTATATTTGCCTCTATAACTGCCTTTCTGCTTGGAATCTTAATACTTACACCTGAAAACCTTGAATATGCAGCAGCTATTACTATGCGGGTTGGTTTTCTTTACTTCTCAGATGACAAAATGCTGATTATGGTTTGTTTAATCTCAGGCTTTGGGCAATTAGGATGTTGTTTCAGTGTGACAGCCCACAGATCATCCTAGGTCAGACTATTTTTTCCCTCTATAGATCTAAGAAAAAAAGGTCTAGTCTAGTCATGTCTTTTCTTCCTCATGATAGTGATGATGATGTTCCTTTGTTATTTAATTTCCTATAGCCTGGTCTGAACACATTTCATTGTGTTTTATTGTTTGTTTTATGTCTTGAAAAAGTTATGAAGCAAAAAAGGTTTTATCTGGAGGAATGAGTCTGCACAACAGTACACATAACTTCTTGCTTATCACTATAATTACAGCCAGGAGTGTTGTGTATATGCTAGGAGAATCAAAGGGGTTGTTTTATTGATGTTAGGCACTCCTCTGTATTATCTGAGGACTGGTGGTGTGTTGTTAGGGAGGTTTTCCTGAAGTTTCTGCTGGCTAGAACATCAAAAAGCTGGTGGGGGTAGAGTGGAAGAGAAAGAGGAACTGGAAGAGTGGGGAGGTTTTCTTTCTTCTGAATGAATTCACTGCTAGTACACTGGTAGCAAGGTCAGTAACATTTTGGAGCAAGTGCCACTTTAACAAAGCTTAGCTCCAAAAGCAGTCTGTTTCCAAGGTGGTTATGCCACCACTGCAGTCACTGTTGCACTGCTTGCTACTGCTGCTTCTCTCTGCTGCCTAATCACAATGCAGACAAAGCCCTGATGCTGTAATGCCACAGAAGCCCCCTGGATCTGCAGGCCATGGTTTGCCAACCCCTTGCACTGGAGGTTACTGTTCAGTATAGAAGAACATTAAAAAAAAAAATCTAAACGACTGGAGTTCCTATTTGAAGAAAGGATTTAGATTCCTAAGATGACTAGTGGGGCAAACTTACCTGCTGGAGTCCCCACTGCATCCTGGGCTTCAGAATTCTTAATTCTGATTGGTGGAGCCCACTGACCAATCAGGAAAGAGCTGGGAGGAGCTGGTGCCACCACTTTCCCAGAGGGAGGTGTTGAGGAACACCCAGACCTAACTGGGATCTGCAAACTACACGTCCACTGGATTTCAGCCCCCTGAAGGAATAAAATGAACCCCACCCCGGAGGGAATAAAAGGAGTGGCATTAACCACTTAAGGCAGATGCAGTGAGGGACAGTAAGGAGAGAGAAGCTCCAGGGAAGACCTTCAGCGGGACCTTGCCTGGCCCTTGATGGTGTGCAGATTGGCACACAGCGCTCCAGGCTTTGGGAGCCAATTGAGGTGGCTTGAGCCTCCAAACCCAGCAAGTGGACAGGTGGGATGGTGTTTGGATTGGTGCATGGAGAGCAGCTCGAGGTTGCTCAGCTCCCATATGGTGCTCAGATGGGCACACAGAGAGCTTACCCTGAGAACAGGTTGAAGTTGCTCAAGTTAGCCCCTGGCTTAAGGCTGGGTAGTTGAAGCCCCTCAGTGTGGCTCAGCCAATAAACTAAAAGAGTGCTGGTACCCAGAGCAGGGTCTGGGAAGGGGAAAGACCCCCTAGTGTAAGGCAGGGGAACCTGAACCATCAAGAGCTTGGTTCCCATAGGAGCTCCCTGGGTGCTCCGAGCAGGGCATAGGGCCTGAGGGGAGGGCCCCAGCTCGAGGCTGATGGCTCCAGGAGTCCTGAGATGGTAGGAGGGACCATGAGGCCTGATTGACAGCTCCAGTGGAAGGACTATGAGTTACCAGGGACTTGGGTCCTGCAGGGTAGGTCCTCCTGGGCAAGGAACCTGAGAGGAGTGGGTGGGGGAAGTCCTCCCTCACCCCCCTGCTCCACAGGGCAAAAGGGAAGGTACCCCAAACACACACTGAGAAGGGTTCTGTGGGACACTCAAGGGTGCATAGGGGGGAAGACCCGGGCTCACTTGAGGGACCAAGCTGGCTGGAACCCAGATAAGGTGCACTTAAATCTTGTACAGTTATGCTTTGTATTTTGTATCTACTGCTATTGTTGGTTTGGTTATGGTCATAAATGTGTTATATATAGTTGGGTATGTTAATTATGTATAATCAGATCTTTAAAGGTGACTTTATTGATTAACCCACTTGTGGTATAGACTTACTTGACTGTCCCGAGATCCACTCTTCTTCTGGCTCTGGGGCCATCCCTAGGACATACTTCCTCATGCTGATGGACATTTCTATCTATATTTTTATAAATTTTAAGGAGTTTTATATATACATGTTTTGCAACTCAGTAAATTATATATAGTTAAGAACTTTGGCCTGGGCTAACTCTATAAAGGAAAGAAGGATCCACCCTAAATCCCAGCATCCCTCCCACAGCATCCCCTCCTGCCTGCCCATCCCATCTGATTGAGGACAGGGCACACCCTTGGGTGTACTTGGGTTATACTAGTAACTTGAAAATTTGAACCACAGTCATTTAAGAATTGTCAAACTACCTAATTTTTCTGACCTACGTTATCGTACATATCAAGAAGGTAATTCAGTGATAGCCTGTTAATTTGTATTCTTTATGTGATATTCATTACTTAAACTATTCAGAGATTAATAAAACTTTAATTTTGGGCAAGAAAAGTACCCTTCTGTGTTGGCCAAATTATATTTGAAAAGAAAATATATATCACTTATTAGCAAAAAATTGCCAAAGCTTTCTGTTATTTTTCAGAATTTCTTTTGATTTACAACAGTTAGTTGGCCAACTTTGATCTTCTTTGCTAGCTTGGATGAGGCATTCTATAGTTTTAACATCTGTCTGGACACTTTGTACTTGCTGATCCCGCAAAGATTTAATTTCTAGATGACCAGACTTGATCTCTGCATTAGATCTTTTTTTCCCCTAAGAATCTTCCAGAGCTTTCCTTAGGCCATTTGAAGGCTTGTCTGTGCTACATAGACTCTGCTGCTGTAGTTATACTGATGTAGCTATGCTGGCAGAGTACCCAAGAAGAGCTGAAACTTAATAGTATAGACCTAACCTGAGAAACTTCCAGATTCTATTTTAATTGCTTCTGAAAATCTTCCAGATCTTGATTTAGGTTTTGTTCTAATTCCATCTGGCCCCCGATGATTTCTGCCAATAACTCAGTTACTTGGTTTTTCTCAGTCTGTTATGAATTCTAGCTCACAACTTCTCTCCTCTCCTTGGAAATCTATTCTGTGGGTAAAACTAATGTTTCATCTCTTCTGAGTGTTATTTTGGGGGCTTTAGTTTCTGATTTGAGCAGAAATTAGTGATACAAAGCCACGTTATGTTGGGGTTTTTTTTGGGGGGGGGGGGATACCTATGGTTTGTTTTCTATTGCAAGGATGATTAGAAATGGCACACAGAACCCTCTTTGACAGAAATCTCATGCTAGGCACTGCTGCAGTGTCCCGAAGAGGCAGCTTTCTTCCTTTGCCTTTCTTCATAGAGATATAAATTTTTATAGCCTTGAAGATAAGGTATTACTGATATCTTAGTATACATGTCTTGTTTTTACTTGGAAAAATACATGTACTTTTGACTCGGATTATCTCACTCCAGGTGAAATCCTAGGGAAGACAATGAGCTTGTAGTTTGACATAGTCTTGAACTTAAGGTAATAAATTATGGAGAACTGTAACATAAGGATAGGTTGTCAATCAAAGCACAAGCCTCAGGACTTGCCTAAGGGGAGGAGGTGCCACAGTCCCCTGCTTCCCTTGCACTTTCTGCCTCCAATCCCAGTGGCAAGCAGCAGCATGTGCATCAATGAGAAAAGGGTACTCTGGGTAAAGTAGACCTGTGGAGCCATGGAGGCTGGAATATGCTGTAGGTTTGGGAAGATGTGACCATATCCTTGCGGTGCTGAAAACAGAAGGGGTTTTGGGTGTGCAACTTGGGTGTCTGCAACAACAAAACTAGGTAACATCACTCAGGAGCATCCCTTAGAATTTCAGCTGATGCTCCTGAAATCTGCTCAGAGAAAGTACATAGAGAGGGAGGAGAGGAAGCAGCCTGATCAGCTACACCTCTGATGGAGACTAGGGGCTTGAATGCTAAATCACTTCTGAAATTCAGGTTTCTGTGTCTGCACTAGGATTTTACCTGGAATGACATACTCAAGTGAAGTAAATATTTTTTTTCCCTAGTGAAGTCTTTTTTCCTGGTAAAGACAAAGCTTCAGTTTCTGTAATGAGGTTATGGGAAGTTTTTTCCTCAGCTACCCCTAATGGTACCCATTATCCCCAGTGAACTATAAATTGTTACAACTCTTATTGGCATCCACAAGAATTCACATCATCACAAAAAAGAGAGACAAATCAAAAATACAAATAATAACACAAATAATTGTTTACAAGTATATATGTGACAAAATCTTGGGCTGATAAGATGTTGGGGTGAGCCTCAGGCCGAAGTTTCTCCCTTCTGGTCTGCTGCATATCTTAGGGGATGAACCAGATATTGCTCCTAGAGTGACTTCTCATCTCTTGCCAACTGTAGTTTCCCACGTGACAGTCTGGGCTTAAAAGAAAGAAAACAGATTCTTCTTCTGAAGAAAAGGAATACCTGAAGCACCAATCGCGTTGGGATCATGGTTGGCCCAGACAATCAGCAAGGCAAAACAGGGAATAGAAGTTATTATAAATGAATAAAATATACAATCAAAAGCAACTGTAGTTTGAGAGACAGATAAGAGAAAACATAAAAGGTCAAAAATACAAATTTTCACCCTGCTTCTGTAACCAGAAACAGCTCCAAAGTAACCCTAGTGGCCAGCAATTTCCCTGCAGGTGGCTTCTCTTGGTTAGCATCCTTCCACCTCAGTCTCCTTCAGCTTGTTCCTGCTGAGCCCTCGATGAATTCCCCAAGTACAAGAGCTTCTAGTCTCTTTACCAGCTCAGAAGCTATGGACAGAAAATGTCTCCTTTTCCTAGGGATTTGCTGAATCTATCTCTGTTCTAAGGAACATCCTTTTAAACCTTTCCCTGTACTTTATAGGAAGAAAGACTATGATATGAATGAGCTTTCCCTCTTTACCGGGTGTCTTTAAGAGGTGCTCAAGGTTCCTTGGGTGAATTTGATATCTTTTATTAGACCAACCCAAATAGTTGGAGAATATTTATTAAGCAAACTTTTGAGTTCAAAAACCCTTCGTCAGGCTAAGGAAGCTGCAGCAGTTGGTGTGTGCTCTTCTTGGATGGAATGAAAAGTAAACAAGCCAGGGGCTGGGCTGGGTTGGGCTGGTGCTTCCACCCTTGTTTCACTCGCCTTTTTGTACAAAAGCTTTGGGGAAATTTACTTAGTCATTATTTCAATCTGTATAAGGAGCAAACATGGGAATGGAATGGGAATTCCCATGAATTCCATGAATGGGAACTGCTACTGTTTCATGAACGCCTATCTTCACCCTGTCTGGTCTACATTTGAGTTCTTCTTGGGTGTAAGAAGAGCTAACTACACTACATGACCATTTGCAGTGATAGCAGCTGGTGTTTTTCAGCCACACATGGTCACTTTTGTGTTTGGCTCAAGAGATATACTAATTGGATATCCTTTGGGTGCATGCTAAAATACCTTACTTGATTATCTTCCAGTTCCATCATGGCATTACAGACCTGCATTTTATATCAAATACTATAATACAGGCAGATATAAAAATGATAAAATGGAACACAGCTTAATACTAGCTACAAATAGAGACCAAGCACCACAGGAATAAATCAGATTTGGAGACGTATCCATGCATGCCACACTGTGAACCTCAAACGCAACTTGGTTTTGGGATGAATCCAGGACAATATGCATAATGTATTTGCCTGTAAAAGATTCTCATGTCATTCTCAAAATAGATTTTTCACATCTCATGTGTTTTTGCATTTTTTCCTCTTCTTGAGTATATACTATCCCAGCATGAGAGAGAGGTGTTCTAGAGCAGTTCTTCACACAATGTTAGACTAATCTGGTTGGAAAACTGGATTCATCTCAATTTAAGAGCGATGCTCCAGAGGCATTACTTATATGCCACTAACCCAGCTAGATGGATAGGAACTCTGGAAAAAAGAAAGGGATGGAGCTGGGGTTCCCTAGTGCCATGGCAATACTTCAATGCCTTTTGACACTCTCTGCCTATTAGAGATTATGGTAAAACACTTAGTACACAGTGCAGAGGATACAGTCGGATCCTTTATCCATGGATAGATCTTTTTTGATGACAATAGCTAACTGTATAACTATAACAGCATTTGACAGATGTAGGGCCTGAACCTCTGCTTATTCATGTGCATTATACAGTGAAAGAACTTAATGGAGAAGAACTCCATTGACTTCCATACAGTTAGTTCCTTCCCCCCAGTTTAAAGAAGCATAAGGCACAAGGAATTCAGACCCACAGTGTCTGGATTTTAGTGATAGTTGCATTACCATAAATAACATACATAAGGACCTTGTTACAGCAAGCTAATGATATGATCAATTAAAGCACATGCTTCAGGGAATAAAGTGATCATCTGTGGCCTATAATTTATTGCATCATTGTACAATTGGCAAAGTATATCTTTCTTTATTTCCTATGCCAAACCAGATAGTTGCTGGTTATCAGAATCAGATACTTTTACCTAGATACTTTTACCTGGTAGCTGTTTAATGTAAAAATGTGTAAATGGTTTTGGGATATGGGACTGGAACCCACAATTTCACCTCCCAACCATACATTCAGTGGGAGTATCCTAATCACTGGACTACACAATTCACAATTAACTCTTACATGACTTCAACAGGACAGATGTAATGTGCTTCCTGCTAGCCCAATAATTAGGGAACTCTCTCTTCACAGGTGAGAGATGTGGGTTTGAAACTCCACAGATGCAGGAGTTTTATTTCACTTAAGTTTCCACTTCTTGGGAAGGTACTGTAACCACTAGACAATTATATAAATGATTGGCACTTCCACCCTCACCTGCATTGTTTTCAAATGAAGGTGTTTGTGATTGCCATATTTTGTGCTGAACTCAATTCTGTCAGCATGTATTGGGTGTCCTCAGAGCATGAATTCTGTATCAGGCCCCCTCAGAGGAGGTAGGTGAAGAGACCCTTAATTTGTGGATCCCAGATGTGCTTCATTGTGAAATAGGCACCTCGTTGTTTTGCCCTGCTATAATGGTTGCACTTCTGAGCATGCTTAGTAGCAGAAATTTGGCTCAGAGGAAACGTGACTGGCAGAAATTTAGATGCTTAAGTTCTTCTGTAGATCTGGTTTTATGGCCTAATACAAAATAGGAAATGCCAGGAAAGTCTTATACTATCTCATTAGTAACGTACATAACATAAGAGAATGGGTAGTATGATATGTATCGAGGGTGACTAGAACAATACAAAATCTTTTAGCAAAAGTTATCCCAACTTTAAAGTTTTTGCAATCCTGAATTTGTAGCTTGCATCAAGTTTGTCTTCTCCAGGTGGCCAAAAGGCTGTGTCCATTGAGCACCCTATAGTGGTCATCTTCTTCTCTATCACTACCAGGTGGAAAAGTATCTGTTTTTAGGAATTCTTTTGAAGCAAGCTGAAAGTTCCTGTATGAAATTGTCTACTGTGTGAGTGGGGAAAGCTGCTGTGAATAAACAATATCTTTGCCCAAATCTTTTCATTAACTTCCAGTCCCAAAAGAGCAAATGGGGTAGGACACAGTTACCATGTCTGAGAAAAGGTCTTTTACTAGTAGGACAGTGAAAATCATTGAGCAGGCTCTTTCTGTAAGTTTCTACCAATAACATTTTCAGGGACCCATTGACATGCAAAGACTTTCTTTTCCTGTGGAATTTGCTTCCTCTAAGGATCCATCCATGCCCAAGGAACATTGAGAGGTAGACTATATCATAGGATGCCTTATTTGATTTATTATCTGCCTTAAGATTTATCTTGGTTTGTTTCTGAATAGGTTTATTGATATCAAAATTTCTTTAATTTTTAGTACCTGTCTCTGTTACATGTGTTTCATAAATTTTTGTTGTTGCTTATTTAATGTCTACATAGCTAAATATAACACAGTAAACTTGGTGATAACATTTGTCTACTCATGGTTTAAGCACAATAGTGGAGGAAGCATATACAAGTATTTTCTTTCCTCTGTCTTAAATCAGTAACTACCTTGAGCCAACCCACGTTGCTGCTTCTGAACTGCTGTCTTCTGCAGAGAGAAGTATATAGTATAGTGCAGAGGCACTATACCTTTAAGTGCCTTTTACAAGAAGCTTTAGAACTCAAGCTACTGAATGAGTGTGTACAGTGGATGTCTAGCTCTGAGTGATTTAACAAAGAACACACAAGCAGGATGAATTAATAAAATACCATACATGAAAGTACAGAGCAGTCGAAAGCCCTGATAGAAACTCTTTTAAAATATGGAGGACAATTGTAGAAAGCTTAAATAGCACTCCTATTTTCAATGAGTCAGAAGAAGGGGAACAGTCAGAAAGCATCTTTTTTTTCCCCTGACAATATCTGGTTTCGAACTATTTCACGTTTTTAATATTTTCCATTCAGCTCAGGCAAAATCCAAAAGTAGAGCTGGATACTCATTGCTCAGGAAATCTTCAGGTGAACAGAATAACCAGCAAAGTGAGTATACTTACTTGTCACTGTAGGAAAAAAAAGAGTAAATGCAAAAGTATGAACAACAATTTCAAGTAAGAACTGATGAATCCTATTTAATATATAATGGATAATTTAAGAAGTCTATAAATGTGCAACGAGCCTTCTGAAACCAAAGTATGTTAGTTAGTTACCTGAAAAAGTGTTCAAGGAACTTCTGAAGCAGGCAAATGGATAAATATCAAGATTCTGAAATTTAATTTAAATCCCCCCATTTCTGTTTTGGTTAGCCAAAGATGAGCTTATGTCTCTTCTCCAAGAAATACATGTTCTTTACAGCGTCATGCTTAAGAGAAGCTGTTAGCATTATAAAATACAAATAGCATTTTGAATATCCCTTTAAAGTCATTACAACAACGAAGACAAATCTTATCCCTTGGCAGTGATTTATAAGTTTGTCTAAAGAACAAATGTATTTCCTAGTTCTAGTGAAGCTGTCATTTGTACTGGAAGGTGCTTCATTCTTATGCTGTGTTACGTTCTTTTCCTCATGCTCTTCTTAGTACTTTCATTGCTATTTGCCTAAAGCCATCATAGGCTGAGCTATGATGAATGATTTAAAATTTAGGATAGCACAGAGAGAGCTATTTTTATAATTAAGGAGTTTTTATACTTCCCTCTTTCCATAACCACAGAGGAGGAGGAAAACGTACCTCTTTCGTGCTTGCCTACATTCAGAATTACCTGTCATCATTCTTTCTTTGGTTCAGTTCCTGTATTTGTTGGTCTTGGGACAGGAACACGAAGGGCCTGAGCTGCTTTGGTCATATAATATTTTCATGTGACTTAGATTTTAAGTATTTAAGGGTACCTATACATGTGTTGGACCTCTGCTCTGACATGTGCTAATTAGCTTGCATCACAGGAGACTCGATTGAGTTTGCTGCTAAGCTGCTGGAGCAGGCTAATTAGCATGCCTCAGCAGCTTCTGCATCATGTGTATTCAACATCCTCAGATTTCAGAATGTCAGCAGGGGTGCTTTAATTAAAGCTCACTGAACAAGCCTTAGTTAAAACACTACTGCTGTCATTTTGAAGTCTGGGGTGTTGAATACACATGATGCTGTGGGTGCTTTAGAGTGGCTTTCAAAGCTTCTCTAATTAAAGCATCCCCCCCGCCCCAACCCTCCCACTTGGAGCACGTGTATAGATGCCCTAAGTTCCAAACAAAAATTCAGGTTGGCTCTGCTTTACAAGCCACAGAACTCAGTAGGTGCCCAGATTCATTCAACATCTCTATGCTCTCTGGAAAGTTCCCTAGATAAAAAGACTTTGTTTTCTGAGCATGCTGAGAAACAAACCACTTTGATCTTCTAGGCACTTAAATCCTGTCTGTTTTTCTAATATTTTGGTGCTGAGAAGGTGAATTAATTCCTTGAGACCCAATTTCTGAGCTGTGTTCTGAGCATTCATAGAATTATAGAATCATAGAAAATTAGGGTTGGAAGGGACCTCAAGAGATCATGTAATCCAACCCCCTGTTCAAAGCAGGACCATCCAAACTAGATAATTCCATCCAAGGATTTGTTGAGCCAGGCCTTAAAAACCTCCAATGATGGAGATTCTATCACCTCTCTAGGTAACCTGGTTCAGTCTTCACCACCTTCCTAGTGAGAGTTTTTTCAACATCCAACCTAAACCTCCCTTGCTGCAACTTGAGACCATTGCTCCTTGTTTTGTCATCTGTCACCACTGAGAACATTCTACCTTCATCCTCCTTGGAACCACCTTTCAGGTAGTTAAAAGCTGCTATCAAATCTCCTCTAGCCTTCTCTTCAGCAGACTAAATAAACCTAGTTCTTTCAGCCTCTCCTCAGAAGTCATGTGCCCCAGTCCTAGAACCATTTTTGTTGCTGTCCACTGGACTTTCTCCAACTTGTTCACATCCTTTCCATAGTGAGGAACCCAAAACTGAACACAGTACTTCAGATGTGGCCTCACCAGTGCACAATAGAGCGGAATAATTGCTTCCCTCATTCTTCTGGCAATGCTGCTACTAATTCAGCCCAGTATGCTGTTAGCCTTCTTTGCAACAAGGGCACACTGTTGGCTCATCCATCTTATTGTCCACTGTAATGCCATTTTCTCTAGAGCTGCTGCCTAGCCAGTCAGTCCCCAGGCTGTAGCAATGCATGGGATTCTTCCATCCTAAGTGCAGGACTTTGCACTTGTTCTTATTGAACCTCATGATATTTCTTTTGGCTCAATCCTCCAATTTTTATAGGTGTCTCTGAATCCTAGCTCTACCCTCCAACATCTACTACACTCCCCAGCTTGGTGTCATCTACAAACTTGCTGAGGGTGCTATCTATTACATCTTCCACATTGTTAATGAAGATATTGAACAACACTGCCCCCAAGACCCCTGGGGCACTCCACTTGATACCAGCTGCCAACTAGACACTGAGTCATTGATTACTCTCCAGTGAGCCCAACAATCCAGGCAGTTCTCTGACCACCTTACAGTCCATTCATCTAAACCATACTTCCTTAGCTTTCCTGCTAGAATGCTGTGGGATACAGTATCAAAAGCCTTGTTAAAGTCAAGGTATATTATGTCCACATTCACAGAGCCAGTAATCTCATCATAGAAGGCAATTAGGTTGGTTAGGCATGATTTGCCTTTGGTGAATCCTTGTTGATTGTTCTTAATCACTTTCTTCTCCTCCAAGTGCTTAGAAATGGATTCTTTGATGACCATATCCATGATTTTTTCAGGAACTGAGGCGAAGTCTGTAGTTCTGTAGGTCTGTAGTTCCCTGGATCCTCCTTCTTCCATTTCTTATAGATGGAAACTATATTTGCCCTTTTCCAGTGATCTGAACCCTCCTCCAGTTGCCCCAAGTTTTCAAGGACAACACCCAGTGGCTCTGCAATCACATCAGCCAACTCCCTCAGGACCCTCGGGTGCATCCCATCTGGCCTTATGGATTTGTATGCATCCAGCTTTTCTAAATAGTCCCATCTGTTATTTCATGACTGAGGGATGCTCACCTTCTCAAACTGTGCTGTCCGGTGCAGTAGCCAGGGAGCTGGCATTGCCAGGGAAGATCAAGGTAAAATTGGCATTGAGTACATCAGCCTCTTCCTCATCATCTGTCACTAGGCTGCCTCCCCCATTCAGTAAGGGACTCATATTTTCCCTGACCTTCCTCTTGTTGCTAACATATTTTTAGAAACCCTTCTTGTTACTCTTCATGTCCCTTGCTAGGTGCAACTCCAATTGCACTTTGGCTTTATGGACTTCACCCCTACTTCCTGACTTCATCCCTAACTAGTATCATTAGGGTTGAGTTCAGCTCATCTTCATCAGCCAATAAAAGGATGATGTCTGCCAGGGATGGGATTACTGGTGAGTTTTAAGACTGCTGGGGAGTCCAAACTGTACTTTGCAAGTTTTTCCATTGATATGGAAGGGGATGTGGGTTCTCTTTATAGTGGGCTTCTTGCATATTCCCTTTTCAAAGTGGGCTGTGGCTTGATGTATGGTGCAGCACCATTAAAGCCTGCTACCAGCCAGCAATTTCCAATTTGTAGGGTTGATGCCACCCTTCTTAAGGCATGCTTTCAAGGTCTCCTTGTAGTGCTTCCTCTGTCTTCTGTGGGTTCTCTCACCATGATTAAGTTGAGAGAAATGGACTTGCTTAAGGAGATGAGTGTCAGCCATCCACACATGGTAGCTAGTCCATTAGAGTTGATGTTTCATGATCTTTGCCTCAATGCTGGTTATGTTAGCTGCAGAAAGGATGCTGGAATTGGTACAGTGATCTTCCCATCTAATGGGGAGGATCTTCCTGAGGCAAAACTGATGGAACCATTCCAGGTACTTAAGATAGCTTTGATACGTTACCCAGGTCTCACACCCATGGAATAGCAAAGGGATAACCACTAAACTGTATACCAGGATCTTAGGTTCCATCTGCAGATCATAGTCAGCAAAAGATACACTGCTACAGCAGGTTCTATGTTTGATTTCTACATCAAAACTGACTGGGATGGGAAATGCTCAATGTTTTCCAGGGATTCTCCACCAATGATTATTTGAGAGGGTAATGGGGAAGCTTGTGCTGAGGCAGGCTGATGGAGCACCTTGGTCTTCCCCATATCAACGGCAGTCCCAGGCTATGATAGGCACCTAAGGAAAGTCGGAGGTGGACTGCAGATCTATCTCAGTGTGCACAAGGATAACACAGTTGTCAGCGTACTGAAGGTTAGTGATGCCAGTCTTGGTAACTTTCATTTTGCTGTGAAGGTACCACAGGTTGAAAAGCTGACTGCCCATTCAATACTCAACCTTGATTCTGTGAGGAAGGCAGTCATGGATGAGAATCAAAATATAAGCAGGATAGATGGAAAAAAGGAGTTGGCACAATGACACGGTCCTGCTTGACAACAGTATGGATGGTAAATGGATCTGTCTCTGATCCATTACAAAGGACTATGGTGGTCATCCCATCATGGAGTAGCCTGAAGACACTTAACTTCAGTAGACAACCAAACCTAGCCAGCAACTTCCATAAGGCTTCATAATTGATGGAGTCAAAGGCCTTGGGGTTGGTTCATCCCTCAGCACCCAGTAATAGAATCTCTTGCTGATCCCCCATCCTTCAAGAAAGTCTGTTGTACCATCACTCAGACCAAGAACAATAAGGCGCCAAGCCAAGATGGCATTCCTGCAGAGGTCTTCAAAGCTGGTGGAACAGGACTAGCATAAAAATTTCACCAGCTTCTCATCAAAATATGGGTTAATGAGGGATTTCTACCTGACTTAAAGAATACCGACATTCTGACCATCTTCAAGAAAGAGGACAAATCAGTGTGTGGGAATGACCAAGGCATTGCCATCCTCTCCATTGCGTGGAAAATTCTTACTCTTATTCTTCTGAATCACCTTCTCCCTCTTGGCAAAGATGTCCTTCCAGAATATCAGTATGGCTTTAGACAACCTTGGGGTACCACTGTTGTAATTTTTGTTGCATGACAGATGCAGGGGAAGTACAGATAGCATCACCAGGAGCTGTTTATGGAATTCATTGACCTTACCAGTTCAGCTCAAGAATTATGGTGGTAACCATGGCACAGATGCATGCCTTTTACATACTAGCCTATGGGTTGAGCAGTCATCTAGGAGGCCTAGGTTCTTGGTCTTCTTCAGCCTGAGGTGAAACCCATATATCCCAGGAGATGTCCCTAAACATGAAGTTAGAGATTATGGTAATTAGGGCTATTAATTTATTAGTATCCAGGAATGAAAGAATCATAGGAACAAAAGGAGAACCAACAAGAGGGAACATATCACTTCCCCTAGTGCAGTGGTAGCCAATCTTTTTGGCAGGTCTGCCACAAGTTAAGTACCATCTCACTCCTCAAATGCCACCCTGATCACCCTCCCCCACAGGTATACCTGATAAAATTTGCACACTGGGGCATTGGAATGAAGGTGCCCAGAGCCACACATGGCAGCTTTGTGTGCTACAAGTGGCACAGATATTGTGGGTTGGCTACTCCTGACCTAGTGATGTAAATGTGCAATAGAGTAATATGTGGGTTTGGGTCCCTGTTCTCAAGACTATATGTTTTATATTGGAGAATCTAATATAAATAGAAATAACCCAGGGACCCAAACCCAGGTCTCCTCCCATTCAGAAGTGTGAATGTTTTGCGTTCTATGAAGCACAGTGGCCCAGCTCCAACAAGTATGGTAGAGATCTATCTTCCCAGTAAGTCTAATTAGTCAACTAGTGGCTAAGGAAATGGCAGTTGTAGGTTTAATTCTCTCAAGCTGAGGAGGACTTAGAATCCAAGTTTTCTAATTTGTGGGGGAGTGCTGTAAGCACTATATCATTATGCAAAGATGGATAGGAATGAGATAAACACCCAACTCAGTAGTGGTACTAGGTATTCAGGATCAGAATGAATGGAAATACCTGAGTTGAGCACCAGATAAGAGTATTGATACATATCCCTAGACTTAACATGTCCTAGTGACTAACTCCAGGTGTTTTCAGAAGCATCTAAGTTTAACCGTTATAAGAATTATAGGTCTGTATGATAGATCAAATGATATTTGCCTTTTTGAGATCAGGGGTATGTACAGATGTTACACTTAGATCAACCAAACTAGGGTTAGGTCTGTCAATCTCAGTACTGATCTGTACAGAAGTTTGGGGAGGCTAGATTGGGCAAAAAATGGCTTTCCCAATCTAATTTAGTTCATCTGGGAAAGTAAGCAAAGTTACATCTGGAATGGGTTAGACCTATCTACCAAATTTCTGTTCATATTCAGAGCACAGCCCCAGGGCTAGGGAAGTCCAGCTGGTCATTCCAGCCCCAAGGCTATACTTTTCCTACTCCCTCAACCTAACCAGGCTATTTTTAGAGTTCCAATCCCTCCACTCCCAGATGGACAATCTCTAGCCCATGGATCCACCAGCTTCTCCCCACAATATTGCCAATTCTCCATGCCACAGACCACTGAATCTGCCTGCCCTTCCCCCATCCTATCTTATTTAGATTGGATTCCCGATGTGGCTGTCAGCACTGGCAAGCACGCACCCAATCTACAATCTTACTTTAAGCCACATGATGATACATAAGGCTATGTGTAGACAAAATGAGGGGCATGTGTGCACAAGATTTTAAGGCAGGTTAAAAGATTTTGCACTGCTTTAACGCTGTCAGTGTTTGCATGCCTTGGTGGCCTATTGTCCATGAAAACCCCAGCCCTGCACCATCACAATGTGGCTGCTGCCAGGGTCTCCATGAAAACCAGCCCCAGCCACGCAGGCAGGGTCTGCTGGGAAATAGATTCTGGCTGCCAGCTGAATCCACCATTTTGCCCACCTCTGCTCTAGTGTGTGGACTGCCCAACTGCTTTTAAAATGTGCAGTGACAAATATAGTTAAACTTAACACCAAACTTCACAAAATAATTTCTTGGCTATTGCAATATACTCCCATCTTTGCCTTCTCTAAGATATTCATCAACTGTAAGGGATAATTCTCCATCACCCTAAAGAGTGACATTGACCATGAAGGCTGCTTAGAATCATAGAAGATTTGGGTTGGAAGGGACCTCAGGAGATCATCTAGTCCAAGGTCCTGCTCAAAGTAGTACCATCCTCAACTAGACCATCACAGACAAAGCTTTGTCTAGATGGGTCTTAAAAACCTCTAAGGATAGCAATTCCACAACCTCTCTGAGTAATCTGTCCCAGTATTTTACTACCCTCCTAGTGAGAAAATTATTCCTAATATCTAACCTAAACTTCCTTTGCTGCAACTTGAGATGGTTGCTCCTTGTTCTGGCCCACTGAGAACAATATATTTCTCCATCAATGCAGGTGGAAAAGAAGAAGAGATCCCAAAGGAGGAGCAAGCGTCGAGTCCTGGTCATCGGGGACTCCATCATGAGGGGCACAGAGTGTCCCATCTGCCGTCCTGACCCCTTGAACCAAGTGGTCTGCTGCCTGCCTGGAGCACGGGTTCGGGACGTCACGGAGTGCATCCGGAAGATTGTGAGACCCACAGATTACTATCCATTAGTAGTAGTCCACGTGGGGGCCAGCGACGCTTTGAGAGGGCGGCCAGAGGACATCACTGAAGATTTCAAGGCTCTTGGAGGGCAGCTCAAGATAATTGGAGCGCAGGTGGTGTTTTCTTCCATTTTGCTGGTGAGTCAACGGGGAAGGCGACACGGGGCATGTATCGAGGCTGTAAACCAGCACCTTCGGGATTGGTGCTATGACGTGGGCTTCGGATTCTTCGATCACAGGCCACATTTCTCTACAAGGAGCATGCTGGCGGAGGATGGACTTCACCTATCGCCTAAGGGTAAATGTTTCTTTTCTTCCAGGTTGGCAGGCTTTAAACTCGCTTCACCGGGGGACGGGCCTACCGGAAGAGGAGAGGATGCTCGGCTGCTAAGTCAGGTAAGTCGGACGAGCAAAGGTGGTGGTAGCTTGGGGGATACACATGGGGAGGGGGAGGCGGCAGTGTGTAGCCTTAAATGCTTCTATACAAATGCACGCAGCATGGGAGGTAAGCAGGAGGAGC
>JAGPOW010000261.1:70005065-70044764 GCA_030014935.1 Caiman crocodilus | reverse complement strand
CACCAGGGGTAACTAGGACCAATGGTCACAAGTTACTGGAGAGCAGGTTTAGGTTGGACATTAGGAGGCACTACTTCACAGTTAGGATGGCTAGGATGTAGAACCAGCTTCCTAGGGAAGTGGTTCTTGCTCCTACCTTGGGCATCTTTAAGAGTAGATTGGATAGGTACTTGGCTGAGGTCCTGTGACCCCAGCACTCATTCCTGCCATTAGTGGGGGGTCAGACTAGATGGCCTGCTCTAGGCCCCTTCTGACCCTAGATACTCTGATACTATGATATTTCCATCATCTTTCAAACCTCCCTGCAGGTAGTGTAAGGCTGCTATTAAATACCCACACCTTTGCTGGCTGGTCAGGCAGTGCCCACAATGCCCACATCTTCTGCAACTCCCTGCCCCCTCAGATGATGCAGAACAGGCACTATGCTTCAGGAGTCTCTAATTTTGTCATCAGTGCCATTGTTATTCCTTGCTTCATTATTGAGGACACAGTTTTTGTCCTGGCTTTTAAAGCCCTACATGAGGCAGCTGGACTGCTGAAAGGAGCAGGAGTACTTCAACACGTGCCTGAACAGGTGCTGCTTGACTATAAAGTGTATCTTTGTCTGTCTTGGAGCCCACTGGTGGGCTTTCAGTGTGTGCCGTGAGGTGGAAGGGAACTTGTGGCACCTCATTACTGTAGGCATCCTCCACTACATCTGCAAGACCAGCAGGGAGGTCTTCCTTGAAGCCTGGGCGGGAGAGGCACAATGCACAAGCTGGGTATGGTGCACTGTGCATAAGCAATGCAGGGAGGTTGGAGAGAGTGAGGCCCCCAATCCCACACTGATGTTGGGGGAACTGGCCCCAAACAGCACCAAAGAATCCATGTCTGCAAAGCCCTGGCCAACTACTATCTGGCCCTTGGAGACCTGGACAGATCTTTGAGTCCCTGAGTGCCCACACCCTGGCACCAGGTACTGCATTTTCTGCCCCAGGCTCCTCTGGCCCTGCATCCCAGGCCGAACAACCCTGGATGCCTCAAAACTGTTCCCCTCCCCCTCACTCATTCCTCTGAAGGGCATATGACAGGATGCAGAGAAATGCGGTATGAGGAAGACATGTACCTCTGTTTACAATGTTACAGTTACCATTTTTATTGTTTTTAATAAAGAAAACTTGTTGAATGTTGCCTGTGTCTTAACCTGGGCCCCTCTTTCTTTTTTGATGCAACCCAGCAAACTTTTGGCAGGAGCAGAGGGCAGGGGTAGGGGCAGGGGGTGGGGCTGGTAGAAACACAGAGCCTGTGCTCAGTGGGGCAGCAGGAGTGCATAGCTTGGGTGTGCAGGGTGCATGTGTGTGGGTTTGTGGGGTGTGAGGGAAGTTGAGGGGACTTCCCCACATGCACCCCCTATGGTACACAGCTCCCACCACTGGTAAGAGCAGCAGCAGTTGGTGAGTCTTTGGGGTGGCTGGGGCCTGTGCAGGTGCTGCTGCCTGAGGGCACATGGCTCCAGCCAGGTCTGGGAGCTGCATGTGGCTGCAAGGAGTGCAACCAGGCCAGCCTACCTCTATCACGGGGCTCCCTGCAGTTCCCAGGACTTGTGTACCACCAGAGGAAGCCCCGCACAATGGAGTCAGATGACTTTCCAACTCCCTGCCACCACATGTAACTGCTGAGACTCTGCTGGAAGTGGTGAGGTGCCCCACCCCCTGCTTTCTGATGGAGTCCCAGTAGCTGCACATGGAGGCAGAGAGCAGTGAAGGGTGCCAGCTCCATTGCACAGGGCTTCCAATGGTAGTGCACTAGTCCTGGAACTGGCTGGAGCTGTTTGCCACTGGGTGGCAGCACCTGTGTAGGCCATGAGTGCTCCAAGGGCCCATTCCCTGTTGCAGGAGCTGGTGGTGGGAGCTGCGCACTATGAGAGGGAGTGTGTGTGTGGGGGGATCCCCACATCCCCTGCACCACCTCTCACACCAACATCCTGTCTCCATAACCCCTTCATATATATACACACCCCACAACATACCATATACCTCCCCACACACAACCACACTCCTTCACAGTGCCCCCCACACATATACATGTACACACAAATGCCCACAATATATAAAAATAAGACTTTATATTTGGGATATTATGCAATCATTTCTATGTACACTAAGTAAACTAAAATTATGACAAAAATAATTTTTGAAACAAAATTAAAATATAGTAGATGTCTGACTTTTAGCATATCATTTCTTTTTTTTTCCCCCTTCTGTTTCCAAAATGGCAAAATCCCCCTTCCAAAAGGAATACTTCCAGAAGCAGGGGGAGGAACTTCACTGGAAGAGGTCAGGGGCAAGAGGCAGGACTTCCAGTCCCAAGATGGTGACCAGGGGTGGGGCACCTGGCAAGGGGCAAAGCTATCATTGAAGCCCTCAACAGCTAACAAAAACTCTTTAAGCAGTCCTCCAGCCAAAACAGTTGCCTACCCTTTCTATAGCTGCTTCCTGATTTGATACCTAGACAAGAGGCTATATATGGGTTACTCTACACACAGCAGGCTATTGGATAGGGGGAAAGATTGCTAGAGACACGGTCAGAAGACTGGCATTGTAAATATCCCTCAAGATGGGAAATATGAATTAGTATAAGAAAGGGAAATTGAGGGGCCATGACTGCCAAGTTTGTCATGGTGGGTGAACATTCATATGAACTGAAAAATGCTAACCAAATCTATGACTATGCTGCCTAGGAGAAAATGTATACTACACTACTATTCTTGTTTCTGTGACACAACCTTTTGAGAAGATAGTTGACTGTGCATTTAAAATTTTTTTAAAACTGGAGATGCCCACAAATAACGTATGTGATACACAACTGATTGAGTGTGCATTTGTACAGGCAAAATATAAGCGGAACATCAATCAGTAACATCATAAACGCATTCTGACTTTATAAAATACTTGAAGACACGCTTTACTGGATTTACAAATGCCGAGCTTATCTCTGTCATGATAATATCTCTCAAGTCCACACTCTTGTTGACATGATATTCTTTCTTTGCAAGCTGAGGGTCATTTTTAATAATTTTTGTTATAATTTCTAGGACAAAAAATGAGAAGACTTTAAATCAATAAAATGTTAATTATTCTGGTGGTAACTTAGGGGAAATACTACATTGCACACTAAAAACAGGAATCTCATGGTTTTCCCCCACATTTGCTATTTTTCCCCTAGCTCACTCAAGATTTGAAAAGTTCTCTACCATATTCTCTCACCTAAAAAGAAAAACAAAAACTAAAAAAACCCAGCCAAGTTTGACCTTATAGAGGCCTTTCTTTGTCTACTTGGAAGCACTAGAACTGTTGAACTGTTCCAAAGTTCTTGTGTAGGTACTGTTTAAAACAACATAGCACACTAAACCCATAAAAGAAAAAACCCAACTCTTGAGGAATAATCTTAGTTTTAATAAAATGCCTTGCTCTAAATAATATGAGTCATACACATGTCATGTCTACTTCCCTGAAAAAGCATTTGAGGTCCCATGCTTACTAAGACTTTGAACATTAAACATCTTTCTGGGAGCCTGAGGCTCTCTAACATTTGTTACATATACTATGCTTCCAAAAAGCAAGGATGATTCATAAATCAAAGCTATGATATGTTCTTACTTCTTTCAGCTTTCATTTACTGTTGCTGTGTATTGAAAAATGAGATGGTGGAGAGAAAACATGGGCAAAAGTTTCCCTTTTTTCCCCATAAGAAACACATTTTCCAAAGGAAAATACAATCTTGCAGATATTTGTTTTATGTGCAAGGTTGGTGACATAATAGTATCTACTGGGTTTGTCTACATGTGCAAATGCTCCATGCTGGCTTTACTGTAGAGTAATTTACTCTAGAGTAAACCCACCCTGGGCAGACATCTAAATGTACAGGGGCACGGGAGTATAATGTAATAAGCAGCAAATATAAAGATCTCCCAACCCAGGTCCCATGGCCATGTAGCTCAGGCTGGGAGATGAGGCTCTCCCATCCTTGGCCCTAAACTGCAAAGCTCAGACTGAAAGATAAAGATATCTGAGCCCCACAATTGCGATCATGAAGTGGGGTCTGGGTGCCCTCTGCTGCATGAGCAGGGGGACATTGCCCCACCCAGGTTCCAGTGATGGAGCCCATCCCAGGGGATGGGCAGCTCCCAGGGGAAGGGAGCTTCCCACCTCCAGCTGACTGGGAACAAATTTGCTCCTGGTCAAGCATCTACCTGTGCACTATTGTGCACTAAGTAATCAAAAGGAAATTTGATACTTGTGAGTAAATTTGCTACCTGTAAATATGAATAGAACCAATTACTGTGCAGTAAGTGTCTGCACATGTACACTGTGATGCTTACTGCACAGTAATTAGCTCTAATCTTGAGTAAAGAGTTTCATGTAGATGCACCCACTGTTGATAAAATAAAATAAAAAAAGCAACACAAGTGAACAGTGGTACCTGGGGTTTATTCCCAGCATTCTCTTTACCCTTGTTCTTAAGACTCATACTTTGAATTTACATTACCATGGGGCATAAGAGCCCTGGACAAGGACCTCACTCTAAGAACATAAAGGGTGTATCTACACATGCATTACACTATCTTAAATTCACTGCACAGTAAATTACTAAGCAGGAAGCTGGAATAGGCCAGTGTCTACACATGCAGGCTTTAAAGCACATTAGTTCCAAGTCAGTTCACATACAAAGTTAAAGTCATTACTGTACAGTAAAGTGTCTACATGCGGGTTACTATGCAGTAACTAATTGGGCATAAATTTGATACATGCATGATGCTATTGAGTACTTGCAGTACTCCACTATACTTGCAGGAGTGGCTGTTATACAGGGAGAGCATCAAACCAAATGTTTCTAGAGCAGGGGTTCCTTAAGTGTTGTACACATATCCCTGCGGGTACAGAAGACATCTCTAGGGGAATATGCAGAAGAAATTGTGTAATGGTGGATTTAATGTTCATCATAATAATTGGCATTTTAGGCTTAAAATATAATCTGGAAGGGTTATGCAATAAGAAAAAGTTTGGGAACCTCTGCTGTAGATTAATCCACACCCTATCCAGTAACTTTGCTAGTATCTACCATTATTGGCTTAGAGATCCCAGAAGAGCTGTTTCCAACCATTTTGTCCAATAGCCATTAGTATATCTATTAGATAATCTATCTATTATCCAATAATTTATTCAGTCCCTTTTTGAACCTGATTGTGCTATCTACTTCCACCACCTCCTGCGGCAATGAATCCCATGAGTTAACTACATGATGCATAAAAAAATACTTTCTCTTGTTATTTTAAACCTGTCACCTACTAATTTCAGTGGGTACCTCCTAGTTCTTGTGTTCTGGGACTTGGTGAATAACTGTTTCCTATTCACTTAGTACCTAGTCTTCATGGGTGTTTATACATGTGCTCTGAGAGCTGCCCTAATTAAAGCACCCAGAGTGTGTCAGGTATTAGTGTTCTCACACTTAAAAATGGTGGCAGGGCATGTTAACTAAAGGTCATTTGACAAGCTTTAGTTAAAGTGCCCCCCCACCCCCATTTTTAAACATACGGATGCTGATACATGAGACATTGAAGTCTGCTGAAGCATGATAATTACCACACTCCAGTAGACTCGATTAATTGAAGCTGCTCCAATACACTGTAATTACAGTGCACTGGAGCAGCCTTGCTGCTCATGTATAGCTACCCCTTGATTTTATAGACCTTTATCACATTTCCCTCTTCAGCCTTCTCCTTTCCAAACAAAAGAGTCCTTGTCTTTTTACACTCTTGTGGCATGGCAACTACTAGACCCCTGATCATTTTGGTTGCCTTTCCCAGTACCTTTTATAATTTTAATACTTTTTAAAAATATAATTAAATATAATTTTAATTCTTTTTGAGATGTGAAGACCAGAACTGCACAGAGTATTCAAGATGTGGATGCACAATGGATTTGTAGAATGCCATTGTACAAGGTATGATGATGTTGTAGATTTTGTTTTCAATTCCATTCATAGTGATGCCCAATATTTTATTGGCTTTTTGGTTGCTGCTGCACATTGAGTAGATATTTAAAAGAACTATCTACAGGGACTTCGAAGTCTCAGGATACCCTGAGTCATAACAGCTGATTCAGAAGCTGTACATGTATAATTGGGGGGGGGTTCTGTAAATTCGTTACCTTGCACTTGTTGACAGTGAAGTTTATCTCCCTTTTTTGCCCAATCACTTAGCTTGATGAGAAGTAGAGTACAGGCAGACAAAAAGATTCTAGCCAGCAGAGGCTGCAAGTGACAAATGGATATTCAGATCACAAGCAAATAACACTGGTTAAGGTGATGGCAGTATTCTTGACTCACCAGTGGCCTTCCTGTTGTTAACTTTTTTTGGTAGGTAAAAATCATAGAAAAGTAATTTTAATGAAGATTTTCAAGAGGATAAGTCATTAATATGGATATTTATAGGGATCTCCTCCTAACTGTGGAAGGGAGTGAGGAACAAAAACTGAAGGTGTTTGTTTGAAAATTAAATATGTGTGATAAAGGATAGTGTTTAGCCCTGACTCCATGCAACACCCAACAATTAGGAAGACAATGGTCCAATTGCTCATGGATCCTGTTACTTATTAGCCAGAACAAGGAGGGAACAAACACCAGCACACATTGCTCGTAACAGAATGGAGACAGCTTCGGACAAGGGTCCCTCACAGACACACAGCCAGGGGACGTGCCCTGAACATTATTTCTTTTCACATTTTATACACCTTGGTTCATACTCATTAACATTCACTCTGCCCTCATCCCTCCTTTGATTCCACCCATTTCTCCTCCCATCTCAACTCTATCTCCGTTTACTGTTTGCTTCATTAGCATGGTATTGCATATGCATTTCTTTCATTTACATGCCTCTCTGCTAAGAGTGCATGAGTCAGATTTTGATCTCTGCCTCTTTTAGTCACTTGTGGTTTCTCAGTGGCTCTTTCTGTTTTTCTTGCAGACTTCAGCACCATCTCCAAGACTGTTCTTCTGCTTTGTCCCCTAATGATAGCCTTTGGTCTGTATCCTATTTTTATACAACATATCATGCACTTTGCACCCTATCCTTTTGTTAGAAATCCTCTTACTTAACCATTAGCAAAGTTAGTTACTTTTAATATATCATCCAGCCTTGCGACCAGAAGCTTTTGCTGAGACACATGAAAAAGTCTTCATTCAGCTGCACATCCAGTACTCCCCCAAATCCATATCATTATCCTAACAGATGGTACTGGACAAACAGAGACAGTGGCCAGCATCATGACGACAAATGAAGGATAAACAGGTAGGATAGGGATAAAAACACGGTGTGTCTTGAAAGTGAAGACAAGCTTATGTTTGATATGTAAAGGGGAAAGAGGTAACTCACAGGAGGGTGACTAGCTGGGAGAATGAGCATGATTCTGAACTGGTATGACCAGAACAAAATAAAGACACTATAATGTAGCAAGGATATTGAAATCAGAGTAATAAAGAGCCAATATATCCCTTTAAAGCACTACAAAGGAGATGCTTCTCACAAGAGCAAAGATGTATTAGCAAAATTAATTTTAACTACTAAAATCATCAGCCTTATATGTTAAAACTCAATGGCATGAAACCAGTAACATCTTCAATCATCTTCAAAACTGGATCCTCAAACACTGTGCCCTAGTTTGAGAGGAAAGTGTGTACATTTCATCAAGGATCATGTTGCAAACCCTTAACAGTAATAATTAGCTAGATAAAAGTTCTCATCATGCATTCGGGTATTTTATTACTAGGAATTAGCTTTCAGAAAAAAACATTTTGGGAAACTAATTAAGCACTTTGGGCTTGAATATTTAGTGTAATGAAAAGAACAAAGTATTTTCATTGGATAAATGTCTAATGATTGTTTTGAAACTGCAAGATCCCTCACAAAACTAACCCATCAAAAAAGGAAGTTGTACTATGTTTCATAAAAGAAATAACTCATACTATTTAAATTATGTGTAGGCAGTAAACCACACTGACAAAGCTGAGATGAGATGCTTGTCAGTCACCACTTTGCAGCTGAGGGCAGAAGCAGAAGTGCAGCTCCCTGCTGTAATTCATAACACATTGCAAGAAGTGTTCTGAGATGCAATGATCCTCCCAGCCAAACACAAGTTCACTATTGGTTCCAGGGGGAAGGTATTCTAGCTGCTGGCTTCAGGCCTGCAACCAGTTTCTCCTAATGATGGTCCCTTTTTCCTGCCAGCTGGGTACTGTTTTCAGAAGGGGGTTGGATGGGGAAAGGAATTAGAGGGAGCTCATTCTAGGGGTTTCCTAGCAAATGCTGGAGGGTGGAGTGGGTGGATTGTAGTCTTCCACACCTCAAGAGGCTCCAATCAACCTGCTTCACCCCCTAGCATCTGCTGAAAAAACCCAGACTAAACTCCCTCTGCTCTCTTTCCCCCTTCCCAGTCTGAAAACAGCTCCAACGCTGAGAGGCTGCACAGACACAAGTTACTGATGCTGCTGTGTCTTGAAACGTCTTCATATGAACCCTCATGCAATGAGGATAGTGTTTAAAATACTGTTTTTACTGGCAAGAAACAATGTATGGCATGACATATCTTGACCAAATTATGTTTTTCTGAAACACTCCCAGAAAAAGAAACAGTAATAAAAATACCATCCCTTAAAAAATATGAGCAAATTTCCCAAAACTCTCAATAGGAAGTTTCTAGTGAAATATTTAGTGGCACATGTGGTCCTTTCATATCAAAAGTCACATGATGGATCTTTTATATCTGATCTCAAAACCACAATTTATGACAGATTCTGCAAATTTAAATGCAGTAGCCATAGACACCTCTAAAAGCAAGACCCCACTCAAATATACTATATTCTTGCTATGCTGAAAAGTAACAACATGATGAACACAAGAAATAGTACATCTTGCTCTTTCTCCAAAGCATTGTTGATCCTCTTTACCAGGTAATTTAAATTTTACTATGTATGGTTAAAGTAATCAAATGGACTTAGTACTTACTCACTTTTGATATTTCTTTCCATTTTCTTTAGGTACACAGTTCAGATTGAGTCTCAAAACATATGCTGACAGTTAGGGTCTGGCAAACATTATTATTAAGAAAAGAGTTCTTTTTCATGAGATTATGGTAGGGGGTATATAGGAATAGATCCATACTAGTTTTCATAATAAAAACACCCAAATTGAAAGATTTGTTTTTTTTGATCACCACTGTTAGTCTCTAATTGTCTTTGTTGGGTTTAAAAAAAAATTCTTGACGGCTATGAAAAACTTCTTTTAGCATTAAATGGTGGGTTTCATTAAAATAAAATAAATTCGGAAAAACAAGCAACAAAACTTTCAGGATATGAAACATGAGGATGTCAGTGGTGTTAAACAATAG
Source organism: Caiman crocodilus (assembly GCA_030014935.1). Lineage (NCBI taxonomy): Eukaryota > Metazoa > Chordata > Crocodylia > Alligatoridae > Caiman > Caiman crocodilus. Next base: position 70,035,342 of record JAGPOW010000261.1, on the reverse strand, counting down.
AGTCACATTGGTACAAAGAGCTTTGTTTACTCTATTGTTGTAACAAAGCTAAGAAACCAGGGCATTGTCACAGTTGTGGATCTGCAGATGACGGGAGTTTCTGTACTTGGTTTCTGTATTCTGACCACCATGAAACTTCTTCATAAACTTCAACATAAGAAATGTCTTAAGCACTGCTATCTTTCAACAATCAGGAGACATTTCAACATATCCTTGTAGGCTGCTATCAGTAGTACAATTCAAAACTACTCCAAGGCTTAGATTGGCAATTAAGTGTTCTAATGATTTTTTTTGCAATCCACTTTAACAGAAAGACACTGCTGGGGACTGAGCCCATTAGAATTTGAGACTACTCAAGAACAGAAGATATGCTCAGTAGGCCTTCGGCGCTACCTTGGAGATCCAGCCATAGGGTATAATGGGGAATCAATGACATAGCTATAACTTTGTTGTTTTTTGTCTGATGTGGATTACACTTGGAGGAGCAGTAGCCTTTGCTGAGGGCATGAAGTGTGCCAAGTTTCAAGAAGATCAGGAGAGGCGTTTGGGGGGAACTGAACCCCAAATTTCTGAAAGCAAAACTCACATCACATCTATGTGTTACAACACAGTGGGGTGAAAACTGCAGGAATGGTAGCCCCAGTGAGGCCACAAAGCCTGCTAAGTTACAAGTTGAAAGGTACAGGGGTTTGGGGGGAACTGCACCTCAAGCTGTTGACAGGCAAAATTTGTGACATAGATGACCCTGTGTGTGATAAGGCACAGTGGGCTGAAAACTGCAGGGATAGTGGCCACAAACCCTGCCAGGTTTCAAGGTGGTAAGTGAACGGGATTGGGGGGATCTGCACCTCAAGCTGTGAACAAGCAAAACTTGTGACATGGGTGACACTGTGTGTGTTAAGGCGCAGCAGAGTGAAAACTGCAGGGATGGTAGCCTCTGCTGCAGCCATGAAGCCTGCCAACTGTCAAGGAGATCGGTGCAGGGATTCTGGATTCTTGGGCCCTGCACCCCTAGCTGCTGACAGGCAAAACTCATGACATGGGTGATTGTGCTACTGACTATGTCTGTCTTGGGGCAGTTGATTGTCTGTATTGATTCCTTCCTTTCCTTAGTCTCTGGTTTTGCAGGTGTTAATTGATACTAATTAACTGACTACATTAGCTAGCAACTGTGTATTGAACTGGTCTCTGAGTGAATATGATTGATTGGTAACTGGTAACAGAGCAGCTTAGCAGCCAGGCCTGCAGTAGTTCCACCCCCCCATGCCCCAAGACACACACAGTTGCACAAACACCCATGTCATGAATTTTGCCTGTCAGCAGCTAGGGATGTAGAGCCCCAGAACCCAGAAGCCCTGAACCAATCTCCATGACAGCTGGCAGGCTTTGTGCTCAGTGGGAGCAAAGTGGGCATGGTGAGCTCAGTGGGGTGTTTAGCAATAGGAGGGAATGGGAAACTCTTCCCATAGCAACTGGGAAGAGATTCGTGGGCTTGAGTGGTGCGCTCTGGAAGAAAATGGGTGCATCTATACATACAATTAATGCAAAGCAATAAACTCTGGAGTTAATTGCTCCTGAGCATGCTAAGCAATTTGCATGTGTGCCTGGGAGCAATAAACTCTGGAGTTTATTGTCATTTGAAGGTGTGCCCAGGAGCAAAGTCCATTGATTTGGGTTGGGACAGCCCCAGCTGGCACAGAATGGAGTCAGCCTGCCAGCCTGAGCCTGCTCCCCCCTGGCTCAAAGTGTTGGCTGGCTCAGGCATGAGGGTGATTCAGTGTGGGGCTAGCAAGCAGGCAGCTCCTGCACTGAAGCACCCTTGTGCCCTAGCTAGCTGGGGCACATCTACAAGTGCACTTGGATAGTACTTATTGCAGTGTAAATTAGTTTACTCCAACTTCATAGGGATGTATGTGTAGATGCTGAAATGTTTACTGTGCAGCTAACTAGTCAGTTGCACAATAAACATCTCATGTAGACACACCCAGTAAGGATAAATAAAGTGCTCTCAGTGACAGGAAGATAACTCCAATGAGAGCAGTGGGTAGTCTGGAAACAACTGGAACATGGAGTGGGAAACTTCTGCTGCAGAAAGTGTATTCTGCTGGAGTATACATGGAGAAACATATTCTAAGAGAAAGCAGCAGCATGGGGAGCATGTGAAGGAGCAGGCTGAACATGTAATACAGCATTAGCAAAATGGGAGAAAGTTCCAGAAGAAATTGGAAATCAAGAGATTGAACAGCAAGTGTGCAAATAATTTGAGAAGGGTAAATACAATCTGACACTTAATGCAGACTATAGGCAAAACATTTTCCCCTGCTGGTGACTGAGACAGTTTAGATGGTGTAGCATCTGAACTGGCTAACACGAGTAGTAAAATATTTGCACCCCTTACGTATACACACACACAAAAAGAAATGTGAGAGTGAAGTTTAGAATCCATAGGAAGTGAAGGCTTTTAAAGGCATTAGAGTATGAATTAATGATTAGCACCCCAAAACCACAGCTTTAAATGGGTCCCAAGCAAAATTTGGACTGCAAAACCAGGGTCTGTAACAGTAGAATTTGCCACAAGAACATGTACAACAGTGCATGTAAATATGATGAGAAGAGCTCAAGAGTCCTTAGGGTAAACTAATATTATGCTTATAAAGGTAATTGTTATAACACATATCTAGTCCAATTTTTTTCTCTCCAAGTCATCAGCTTAATTTATCAATACAGCTTTTTTTCTTACTGCCTGATACTTTGTTCAGCCACTCTATGAAGCTTTGAAGATTCTGCCTTTATTCTTCTTCTTGCATGCTCAGCACAATTACCAGCTAGGTCTCATACATCTGTTAATGGTGAAGGGGATAAACTTTTTTTTTTTTCAGCTTGATTTTTTTTTCACAGCTTAGGATACATTTTCAGTAAGGAACTGAAGAAAGAGCATTTTGAATTGTAAAGAGAACACCATTAGGATGAAAGTCACATGAGGAAAATTAGTGTGGAGCCCCACCGTTCCTTTACTGCTTATGGTCAGTTTCTAAGTTCAACTAATAATAACTTTATGAATATTTGAAATGAAAGATTTTTTTTTAGATCATGATTGATTAATGTGGCAGCTTCTCAAGTGCCAAAGGACTTAGAAAACTCTGGATAATCTAGCTGTATAAAACTTTTTTAGAACCCATAAAGCTTAGGGGTATTAGGTCCAAAATGACTCAGTGACAAACAATATTCAATACAAATACCTCAGACAGATATTATTTATTCTCTTTTAGAAAAGTGACTCCTAGATTGGAATTGCATATTAACAATATGGAAATAAAGGAAATAATGCTGTGTTGAATTCTTGTGTTTGCCTGATATTGTGCAAATGATTAAACTCAGTTTTGGGTGGATTTATGAGAGACTAGTAAGCATGCTTATCCTATGAGAAGTCATTCTGGAGTATCAGAATGCCTTGCAGAGTTGAGATCATGCAAAATGATGAATTTCAATATGCAGAACAAAAAGAAGCAGAGGGGCATATACTTTTCTGTGTGTGAAGGTAATGATTCCATACATTTTTGCTGCATTTTTGGCTGCTACTCTGCCACTCAACCTTGCTGAACAGAAGACTAATGTGAAAGCAGATTAACCTTTGCCAGATGTCAACACAGATGACCAACATCTGCAGGACTAGGACTACCTCTTATGTATGTTAGTTTATTTGCATCCCCTGTTTAACTTTCCTTCTTCCTCAATTTCATGGAGATCCAGTGGGAACCAATCTTCAACTTTTGGCCTGCCAGCAACTGGACTTCTACTAATTGGGTAGTTCCCGTTCTTGAGTAAGAAAAGGAGGATTCAGCTATGTAGGAAACAGCTTCTTTTCTGTAACCTTTAAATTTGGATTTGTACTGTACGAAAAGAATATAAGACAATGGCTTTTCCAATTCCTTCTTATGTTTGGCCCTTCCAATGTTCAGGTATGAGTTCTTCTATTGAACATGCATTGTAGTAAAGGCTGCTGGAACAGTTGCCAGCTTCTTGCTCTTTGGGACCTATACACAAGCTTGGCAGTGAGGGCTGGAGGGGAGAGTGCATTTTAATTATAGTGGTTTCCAGAGAACTGCTCTAATTAAATGCTGCATCATGTGTATTAAGCCCCTGCACATTTTAAAATAGCTTATATTTAAGCTATTAACTAAAGCTTTAACTAAAGCTTCTTATATGAGTGTTGCTGTGGCAATTGTCGAGCATTCTAATTGGAACATGGCACAGACTTGATTAACCTGCTCTGGACTCAATGGATTGAGTCTGCTTCTATGCATTCTCATTAGAACAAGTTGGAGCACATGCATAGGCACTCATAGTTTCTTGCTCCCAACCATTTTTAATTCTCACTGGTTTTCCTTTTAGCATGGAGGGAAACAAGAGTCCACATTGGAACTTCTGTTTTTTTTCTGTAAAGTTTGTGGCTTTGTTTATTCCCTGTTCTTAATCAGCCTCCCAATTTGCATATTCTTTAAGACAGTGAGCATCCAAAAACGTATTGCTAATTACAGCTTTGAAATGACTATAAAAGCATTAGTCTTGAAACAACATTTTGTTGCTGGACAGGCAGAGAGAAATGATTTGGCTTCTTCAGTAACATTGGGAATCCTCTTTCCCTCCTCTATTTGGAGCTGAGAGTTAGAAAAGGTTGTTATTTTTCATGGATTCAGACACTCTTCCACAGCTTTATCTGACTCTGTACAACGTGTACAGTGAGGACTTCTTAGAGTAGTGGGAATGCTAGTGAAATTTAAGGATGGAGACCCCTGCTTCTGTGCCTGGCATTATGAATTATGATGACTAGCAGTCAAAAGCTTGTTGGATATACTCAGCTCTACAACTGTAGAAAGCAAAGGAAGGTGTATCATTAATTAAGGGATGAGAACTTCAACTATACAGAGAAATCTCTCATACCATTGGTTGGCTAAAATAAAAAGTCAGATAACAGTGGCTCAGACATGCTTCTGCAGCCAAGCAAAAAAATAAGGCCTTTCAAGAGATTTCCACACAAAAGGAATTTATGGTTTTGACATATAAAATAAGAGGTCATGATGGCCTCTCATGAGTTAAAGTACACTGACTATATCCATAGGCAAGAAAAGTGCAATTGCAAGGGTTCAGTGAGAGGGTATAAGGCATTTTTTGATAAATTTGATGCACTCAGCATTTGTTTTACAGTCATGAGAACAAACAAATGGAAAATTATTTACATGTTGGTGGTATCTATCATATAACAGGTGGTATTTTAGTAGGTGTTTTTTCAAAGGTTTAGAACAAGCAAGAAAGGCAAAGATAAGGATGCTAATTTCCCTATTGCTTGCAGTACACCAAGGTGAAAGTACAGGCTTTCTACAACAAAACTGCTGGAACTCACTGCAGACATAAGTGATCACGGACTGCAGAGGCTGCTGCCATTACTGATTTAGTCATTGCTGGCAGGTACATGCTAGGACAGAAATTACACATAAACCAATGTAGGTGATAGGGAACTGCTTCAGATCTGTTACACAACAGAAGCTGGTGCACATAAACTGCTTACAAAATGTCCAAAACCAGTTTAAGATTAGTCTGGATAGATGCAGTAATAGACTTAATTGATTTAGGTTAAATCAGTTTATTGAACTACTGTTCCAGATCTAATAAAATCCTCCAAATTCAAGTTAACTCACAGGAAGTACCCAGCATCCCATAATGCTTTGCACCTCCCTGAAAACCTACCTCTCACATGGTGGGCAGTTTAGCCATGGCCCAAGCTGTCTGCTCCAGCCAAACATGAAGGCCTATTTTAGTGCCTCCCAGCTTCTTGGTTGGGCCACTCCATTCATGTTCCTGCATTTCCAGAATCAAAGTCAATGTATTTTCACTTACTTATCAGTTCAATCTATGCAGTTTAAACTAACCTGTGAAAATTGAATTGATTCAGTTTCAGGCTTTTTGACTGTCTGTATGTAACTTTGCTGTTTAGAATACAGGTGTTACTTCCTTCAAATGAATATATGTCTGTAACAGGGGACTGTCTTAGCCCCTGTACCAAAGGGGAATATGCTGATACTGGAGGGAACAAACCTAAATGGATACTGAATCAGATAGCCATCCCAGCTGAGAGTGGCAAAGTGGACTCTGCCAGGGAAAGAAGGCAATTCCCTGGCACATGTGGCCACACGCTACCAGGCTTCTGGGATTCTGAGCCAATCAACAGCCATTGTTGATTGGCTCAGGATCCCAGAAGGCAGGTAGAAAAACTGTCCCATCCACAGTCCCTTCCCTTGAAGAGGGAGAAGGGTACACATAGATATAGGCTGCAGCACAGCTTGTGCAGAGATATGAAGCAGTCAGGAACACAGGGAGCACAGATCAGGACTAGATATCAGAAAAGCTTGGCAGAGAGTCTGCATGGTGAGTTCTGATGGTGGGCTAGCTACAGAAGGCTGAAACAGGAGCTGATACTGGGATCAGAGAGTCAGGGCTGATTAGGAAACCTGCTAAAATGGTATTGTACCCGCCTCTGCTCGAACAGGAGTTTGCGCGCTGCCTTCGCCTGGGCCCGAGATCTCGTACGCCCTGGTTTCACTAATGCGTCCCGGATTTTACCCTGACTGATGTCAAGGGGGACCCCCAAACTCACCAGCCATGACTTCGATGATGCCGTTGGCATGGGGTCTTCCCTTGTGGTGTCCCCCGGTGCCGGCGCGTCCCTCTGTGGGTAATCTCGGGGTTCCGTCCTCCCCTACACCCCAGCCATTTGCCACCATAGGGTCTTCCTACTATGGCCTCTACTCCAACTTGCCTCGCCCCCTCTCGTCTCAATCTGCCGGCCATCCACAGAGGTCTTCATGCTGGGTGCACCCCCAATAGGGATGCCAACCTGGCCCTTCCTTCCTTGGGATGCAGCTGGCCTCCCTGCCTCTTCTACCAACTACGCTGTGGTTCCCCTCACCATCGGCTCTGTGGTGAGAAGGCCACTCAGCCCCTTCTCCGACCCTCTCCACCCACTCTTGGGCCCTATCGCCAGTGCCACCGCTGGTCCCTCTCCCCTCTTCACTGACCTGGGGCTTGCTGGTCCCTCCCTCGGTACTGCTGCCAGCTCTGCTGCCAGCTGCATCCCTACTCACAACGCTGGCTCTTCCCCTCGTGCTGCTCTCTGCTTCTTTGCTGCGTCGCTGGCAGCCTCTCTTAGTACGGTGGGTAGCAGCTGATCTCCCGCTTGCTGGGGCTCCGCGTTCCAGCTCTCCCCTTCCAGCCACCCTATTGCCTTGGCGGGGCTGCTTTTTGTTTCTCCTGGCAGGCGTGCCCTGCCCCCTCCGCTCAGCCGCAGCTGAATAAATGCCCGGCTGACGGCCCACGCTGGCATTCCCAGCACATGGACTTTCCTCGGCTCCTCCAGCCCTGAGGGAGGTAAGCGGGACCCTTTGCCACCATGGGGGTCTCCTGGCATCCCCTCTCCCCTGGGACAGGGATGATTGACCAAAGTTAGGATTGGATTACCTGCTGAGGATGCGGAATGAGCAGGAAATAAATATAGGGTTAACTGAGTAAAGAAACACTGCAGGTCAGAGTAACTGCAACAAAGAATGGTTGATGTCAGGAAAAACCCAAGCTTTACTGACAGCTGAGCTGGGATTGATTGAGAAGAAACCTGCCTCTTGGAATGAAGTAGGTGAGACCTGATGTATGACAGGTAATTTCTCCAGGAGTGGAGTGAGTTATGTAAGATTAGGGATTCCTCCAAGGATGGAGTGAGTTGAACAAGGACTGATAGACAATTGAGAATTTCCACCCACAAAGGGGAGTGAGGGACATAAAAGACTGATTGAGGATAGATAATCCCTCTGAGGAAGAAATATACCCATGGAGTAATTAACTGCCAGAGATGTTGCTGCCCATGTGTTGTGTAAGTCTGAACAGGCTGGACTCAGAAAGCATGGTTCTCTGGATGAGCGAGATAGACACCAATCCAACCAGGTGTGGTGAGGTCAGGTCATAGGGGAGGTGGAGCCCTGTAGAAGAAATGCCTACCAAAGCTACATTCCTGCATGGAACAAACTGACTACTGACCTTTAACATCAAGGCGTGACAGGAGAGTAAAAAGAATGGGGACTGAAGTTGACAGAATCCTACCAGGCACACCTGTCCACAGTGTCATAGTTTCATAGTTGGTATGTAGATCATCAAGTCCAACCCCCTGTCAAGAGCAGGAAAGAATGATGGGGTCAAATGAACCCAGCTAGGTGATTGTCTAGCCTTCTTTTGAAGACCCCCAGGGTAAGAGCGTGCACCACTTACCTTGGAAGTTGGTTCCAGATCCTAGCCACCCTGACTGTGAAGTAGTGCTTTTTGATGTCTAGCCTGAACCTACTCTCAATCAACTTGTGGACATTATTCCTCGTTACTCCTGGTAGTGTTCAGGGGGAACAGGGACTCTCCCATACCCTGCTGGTCCCCCCTGTTAAGTTTATAGATGGCCACCAGATCCCCTCTAAGCCTTCTCTCGTGGAGGTTGGACAGGTTCAGGTCCCATAGCCTCTACTCGTAGGGCCTGCCCTGCTGCCCCCAACTATGTGAGTGGTCCTCCTTTGGACCCTCTCAATGCTGTCCACATCCCTCCTCAAGTGTGGTGCCCAGAACTGGGCACAGTACTCCAACTGTGGCCTGACCAGTGTCACATAGAGGGGGAGGATTACCTTCTTTGACCTGTTTGTGATGCATCTGTGGATGCATGACAAGGTGCAGTTAGACTTATGGACCACGTTTTCACATTGGTGGCCCATGTTCATCTTGGAATCAATAATGACTCCAAGATCTTTTTCTTCCTCTGTGCTGATAAGAAGGGAGTTCCCAGTATACTGCTGGTTCTTTCTCCCTAGGTGCAGTACCTTGCACTTGTCAGTATTGAATCCCATCCTGTTCTCATCCGCCCACCCCTGTAACCTGTCCAGATCTAGTTCTAGCCTGTCCCTCCCTTCTAGCATTCCCACCTCTCTCCACATCTTAGTGTCATCCACAAATTTGAACAAGGTGCTTTTCACCCCCTCGTCCAAGTCGCTGATGAAGATGCTGAATAGTGCAGGCCTGAGGACTGAGCTCTGGGGAACCCCACTGCTCACATCCCTCCAGGTCAAAAAAGATCTGTCCACCACCAATATCTAGGTGCTGCCCTCCAGCCAATTTGCAACTCATCTGACTGTGTAGGCATCAATGCCACAGTCACCAAATTTTTTAAATAAGAATGGGGTGAGAGACAGTGTCAAAGGTCTTCCTAAAGTCAAGAAATGCTACATTCACCACAACTAATTCATCTAAGAATTTTGTGACCTGGTTGTAGAAGGCAACCAGGTTGGTCTGACAGGACCTGCCCCTAATGAGCCCATGCTGGTTGTTCCTAAGCATAATCTCCTCTGCTGGTCCCTTGCAGATGTGGTCCTGGATTATTTTCTCAAAGAGTTTCCCCAGGACTGAGGTAAGACTAATGGACCTATAATTTTCTGGGTCCTCCTTCCTCCCCTTTTTGAAAATGGGGACCACATTGGCCCTTTTCTAGTCCTCTAGCACCTGGACAGAGCACCACGAGTGCTTGTAAAGCCATGCTAGGGGTCCCACAATGGCCTCTGCCAATTCCCTCAGCACCCTGGGTTGGAGAGCATCTGGACCTGCTGATTTGAACATGTCTAGCCCCACCAGAAGTTCCCTAACTAGGTCCCTGTCTGACCCTAGGCCTGGTTGTGCCTCTCCTGAGTCTATCTGGAATCCCAGTGTAGGGGATGTCCCGGTCCCTGCTCAGAAAAATGGAGGCAAAGAATTTGTCAAAGAGGTCAGCTTTGTTGTGTGGTGCAACCACCAGATTGCCAAGTGTGTTCTGCAGGGGTCCCACATTAACTAGTGCTTTCTTTTTACTCCCTATATATTTATAAAAGGACTTCTTGTTATCTTTGATCCTGGTCACTAGTCCTAGTTCTGTCTCTGCCTTAGCCTTCCTAATAGCCTCTCTACAGTCTTGAGCAAAGGAGGTATAATCCTCCTTGGTGATGGCCCCTCCCTTCCATCAGGTGTACACCTCCTTTTTAGCTTTCAGACATTCCTGAATACCTTTGGTGAGCCATGGGGGCTTTTGAGCTATGTATTACACAGTGTCAATGTATATAATTGGCACTGAGGGATACAGTTAAAAGTAGCTCATTATTAATATTACAATTAGCATAGTGGGTTTTTAATAACAAAAATTATCTAGCAGTTATACTACTGTTCTTTACATGAAAAGGGCACCATTCAATATGTATAAGGATTGAAACCCAAAACAACTTGTTTCTGTTTTTGAAGCAAGTGAACAGCCCAAATAAATTAAGTCATCAGGATTCAGAATTGCATCTACAGAATGAGATAATTCATTTATTTAATGCCTCTTATAAAAATAAAAATGTTTCCTATTACAAAAAGCCATTTCTGGATACACACTATACCTGTGTTATTCAGTTAGGCATTTATGATTTATTGACTTACATTTTTCTGTAACTAAAACTACAACACCTCTTTCATAGACATTAGAAACCAGACAACTTCTTGAGTTTATCAGGATCCATTTGAAAGAAAGGCTTCTTCCACATATGCTTAGAAAACAGTTAGAAAAAGTCCACAAAATTATTAGAGGCTTGGGTAACATGGTTTAGAGGAGAGCCTGAGAGATCTAGGATTATTTACTTTTGAGAAGTAACTGAGGGATGATTTTGATTATAGTCTTTAAATACCTGAAGGGCTAGAATAAATAGTACAGAGATAGGCATTATCTATGGCCACAGGGGCCAGGATGATGAACAATGAGCTTAAATTGCAGCATGGGAAATTTAAGTTGAAAGAATTTTCTCATTATGAAGGTAATAAGTATTGGGAAGAGAAGGCTACCAAAAAGAGCTGCGGCATCTCATCCCTGGACTTCTTTAAGAACAGGTGTGATAGACACTTGACCTACTGAGATGGCTTGATCAGGGTTGATCCTGCCTTGAGCAGGGGGTTGGCCTAGGTGACCACCTGAGTCCCTTTCCCATTGCTTTATGATTTCATGAAATAACAATGACATTAAAAACTGTTTAATGGAGCTTTAATATTCTAAAACTTCTCTCAACTGTGCTTTATAGTAGGGGTGTGCAAAACAGGCTGTGTTTGATTCAGATTCGGACTGAATTGGGAACACTGATTCGATTAGTTGATTTGGATCACTGTCTCTGATTCAATTTGGCTTAATCTGAATCTGAAGATTTTTCTACGTACCTTGAAGTACCAGGCATGGCTCGTGAATGCTGTGATGTTGGGGTAGATGGAGCATCCCACAGGAGCATGGGGGGCCTCCCCCATATGCTCAGCAGTGAACCCAGAAGTGGATCAGAAGTACTTCCAGTTCACTTCTGGGTCCACTGGGGAGCACATATGGGAGCTCCCTGAACACTCCCAGCTCAGTGATTGGTCATGGGGGGGACCCCAGGTGCTCCCCCAAACCCAGAAAGCATGAGGGGGGCAGCATGCTTCCTGGTGGACCTGGAAATGGAGTGGAAGTGCCTCTGGTCCACTTCTGGGTCTGTTGCCAAGCCAGCTGGGGAGCTTACCTCACTACTATGGGATGCTCCATCCACCCCAGCATCACAGCATTCATTAGCTGCCTGGTACCTTGAGGCATGTAGAAAAAAACATTTAAAACTGTGTCTATGTATGAATTGCAGAAACTTTTGGAATCTCTCTGTATCAATTCAGAGGGTTCCAATTTAATTTGGAGAGATTAAAGGGTCTCCTGATTTAATTCAGATTTGGAGATTTGGCCACCCAACCAGGGCGAATCTATGTCAAATTGAATCAGGGACCAAAGCTTCATGCAGCCCTACTTTATAGTAGAGTGTAAATCCAGATGTAAAAGAAAAATCCCAAATCAAACTCCCTGCCTGCATTCTTAATCCTATTATTTCAGTCTGCAGTTCTCTGTATTCTTTCTTTCTGGTACTTTTTTCTATTGTGTCATAGCTTTATCTGTTTAGCAGTGAGAACTACTACATGTCTTGGTCAGCCGACCGGTCAGGACCAACCGAGGGGAACAGTGTTAAGACATCAGGCGGGCTAGCAATGGAGAGGTGGGACAGCGTGTTGGTTTTAAAATAGATTTTACTTATACCGCTGGTGGCTGCGACATAGACTGTAGGCTCACTTGCTTGGTTACCGCAATGAGTTCATGCACAAAACAAGCGCACAGGGACGGGGTACGTCAGGAGGTCGCTGACAGGGAGCCGTCGGTGGGTGATCAGTCCGCCAAGGTCACTCTGCCATGTGCGTAGGGCTCCTTGCAGCGTGCTCAGAGCTCTGTGAGATCTTTTCTGCAACGTGGTCAGAATGCGCTCCACTCCGACTTGGGCAGAAACTGAGCAGACACTTATACTTTTAGAATAGCCAATTACAAACTGCCAAGTAGGAATGCTTAATTAGGTGGAACATACCAAATTTAGAACAATGCCAATCATTTGGAGGGACGGTTTTAATGCCAATCATTCAGAGGGGTGGTCTATTGTGTCAGGGACACTTACTTGATTTGGGTTGTGACACTACATTGTTGCAATATTTTATTGATGAAATGTAAAATGTCTTTCATGTCTACATAACTGTCATTTCAGTAACTTGGAGATCAGTGAGGCCCAAGTTTACCTGATTACCTGAGGGCTAGATAATACCGGTTGTGCCTGGCTCTGAAGGTTGGTATACAAGTGTGTTGCCGGAAGAGTAGAGACAATTTGTATGTGCAGACTCAGCTGCCCTCATGAGCTTTTCTTGTTTTGGATGGTGAGGAGTAAGAGAAGAAGAGGAATAATTTACTGCAGCCTTTGAGTTGCAGTTTACATTCTTTGTGCCCAGTAAGCCCAGAGGAATGCCTTAGGGGATGGAGGGAACAGTGAGTCCAAACCTTTGCTCACTCCCTTTCTCTCTGCCCATTCACTCTCTCTAGGAAATATCCAGATGACAACTCCCTCACTCTGCATGAGATCAGAAACCAAGTTCTATGTAATCCTTATATGATCCAATAAGGATGGAATGGACATTTACCCTTTCTTATTGACTTAACTGGCCAAATTGTTGCTACTCACACATGAGTCCTAATCCCAACTCTAATTAACTATTTCCTGAAATAGTCATAAACCTGTCAGTGCCCTGGTTCACCCATTCCTATTAGTTCTGAATGTAGAAGAGGCTTGGACTGTATTTACGCAGCGTGACAATCAAAGTGTGCAAAACTAATCATATTGACATGTCTGTCAGTGCAGGAAATATGCAGGGACAGCCACCCCATTTTCTGTTTGGAATTCAACTGAAAGGAGTGGAGTTCTTTAGCAATGTGTTTGTATTTATTTTCTTGGCACAAAACTAGTAATATAATTCTGTTCATAACAGAATGGAACTAAAGATGAATACAAAGAATACTATGATGTCTGTGAAAGTAGGCTGCATTGCAGCATCTATCTGGCTGCTCCCGAGGGAAAACTTAGAGGTAGTTTACCTTGGGGAAGAGCAGTGCTGGGTGTAGGCCTACATGTCCACTCCTGCATTCCTCTATAGGATGTATTGTGTTCCTACAATTTCTAATTTATGAGTATTGCTATCATTTTACCTACTCTTCTCTCAGTCCCTTTTGGAATTCTATATGCACTCCCAGAAGAGAGTGAAGAAACCACCCTTATGAGAAACCGTCCTTATGCCCAGATTGAGCAGACAGTAATTCTGCCAGACATTAAACAACAGATGTGAAGGTGATTTTCCTGTGACAAAGTAATATGCATTGAATTTTTGATCTCGTGTTCTGCCCTTTACCTATAATGTGTTTAGCTGAGACTTACATTTTCATTCATCAATTTTGTGAAAATAGATTCAACTGCTTTTTTATAGCCATCTTTTTCTGAATATCCATCTTTCCCACAAAAAGATCATTGTTTCTAGCACTCTGTCCAGGTGCCCAACAGTGTGAAACTTACCTGTGACTCCTGATAACCAACAACTAGCAGGCATGTATGCTAATTGGTAGGGCTGTGTGTAACAGCAGTGTTCCACTTCAACATACATTTTGATGGGACAAAGTTTCATTTAGAGTTTTATTTCAATTTGAAAACACTGTTCTGTTCCAATTTGTTGAAATGGTTTTCCTGTTTTGCTGTTTCGATCGGGCTGGGAAAGAGAACTCAGCCCAGCCCAGCTGAGTTTCTTTCCCCAGTGCTACAATCAGGTGGGTTCAGCCCAGCTGAGCTGAAATCCACTCCCCAGCACTATGATTGGGCTAGGGAAAGGAACTCGGCCCAGCCCAGCTGCGTTCCCCTCCCCAGAGATACTATCGGATTGGGGAAGAGATTGGGCTGGGGAAGGGAACTCAGCCCAAACGTAGTGCTGGGGAAGGGAACTCAGCTAGGCTGCTTTGAAACTTGAAACATTTTCACTGCCCTCATTTCATTTTGAGGCTGTTTTGAAGTCCTTTGTTTCATTTCAATTTCGCTGTTTCGAGCTCAAAATGAGTCAAACAATGTTGAAACGAAACAGCCAACAAAATTTCATACAGACCTACTAATTGGCAGCCTTGAGGACCCTTGGAAGAATAAAACAGGTGTTACCTACTGGAAGGGGGGTTGAAGCAGAGACAGAGGCTTGTAACAACAGCAGTCCCAAAAGAGGGTGAGTGGAGCATATGGCTCCTGGAATTTCTGTTATAATTTACTTTTGTTATTGAACTTATATTAACTGTATGCGATGGTTATTGTGGGAGTGTAGGGAAAGGAGAAGCTTCCATCTGACATTGCTCAGTGACAGGGAGGCAGAGCAAATATATAATATAACCCTAAACATTCCCTTAAAGGGGACGGTATGAAGCACCACTATTGAATCCGTAAAGTGGAATCAGCAATCCTAGTGATTACAAAGTATGAAAAGGTGAATAACCTTCTTTTGTATTAACAAAATGTAACAAGTCATGGCAGGTGAGAAAGCGAGAGGTGGGGATCACCTGTGGGCCAAAACAGATCAGGGGAAACAAGTTACTTGCACCAACCCCTGACCCACTCACAGATGCCCAAAAGTACTATTGCAGAAGGACATGGTGAGGACACATGGTCCAAATCATAGGATCTATCTTTGTGTGAACATTAGAGCATACAAGCCCTTCCTGTCCCAGAGGAATGCCTAAATTGAGTAGTACAGGTCAACCTAAATGACATCCTGAGAAAATCTTATACTGCATTATTAATATACTTATTAATTTCTCCATGGAGAACTAGTGTTTAACATTTTTGAAGATGTCTCAAGATAAGCATCTAGAATTTGATTGCTATTTATTTTATGCCTTGTTCTTTTATAGCTCTATGACCTCCAAACACTATGAGTCAAAATCTAAAAGGGAAGATTTGGGGTATAAGTACACTATTTTAGGGAATTTCTTGGAATAGGACCTAGGCATATAAAAAAAAAATCTTTGACTGTTTAAATGAACTGTGCCTTTTTGTGCTGAGTACAAATCCATTGTATAGATTATAGGTATATGCTGTGTGCAATTTACACCAGTTCTGAAACGAGATGAGCAGGCAACATACAGGGCAGTCCTTATTTTCCAGGAAGAGTAAACTGTTAGTTCCCAGGAAGCAACTTCATGAAAATTGCATCTAATCAGAGTCTGAGATAGAGATCAAATTATCTTGCTGCTTGTATAGGTCCCTTTTTCCCAGATCGGCTTCAACACTAACTGTTACATAACACTAAACACAACACAACATGTCTTCCCAAGAGTCAAGGCTTTTTCACATGTTATGAAAAAGAATGGGGAAGATTTAATATATGACAGCACCATCTGGCTGTGTTTGTCATAACACTATTCTTAACGTTACATTCAGTAAATGAAAGCTTTTCCAGATTGAAAACCTGAAGTAACATGGTACAGAAAGAAAGACTTCATTGTAGTTTCCCTTTAGGATTGAGAGACTTCTTTAGGTCCTGGAGAATTTTGAGCACTTAAATTAAAGGATGCTTTGGTGAGACTGAGTTTCTTCATTGCTCGACTCCCTTCCCCCAGCTTCTAATAAAAATGTTCCCTGAAATTGCATTGCATGACTAATTGTGTAGGGATCAGGAGTCACTGGGCAGGTGTTGATTTAATCTATGATTTCATGTCTACAAGAAGAGCAGAAAGTATGAAAGAATGCATTCTTAAAAAATAATAATTCCATTACAAAACCTTACAGTGAAGTGCAACTCTGTGTGTGTGTGTGTGTGTGTGTGTGCGTGTGTGTGTGCGTGTGTGTGTGTGTGTGTGTGTGAGAAATGATCAGAAAATATTTGTCAACATATCTGTTGGGGAATACCTTTTTGATTAAGCCAAAATTCTTTGTACAAACAAACTAGAAAGAAGGAAGGAAAGAGAGAGAGAAAAACCTCAGCCTTTTTTGAGACAGAAACTCCATTTCTCCTTATCTCTAATCCTGAGTGGACTTGATTAGCTTCTATTGCTGTCACTTCATCTGTGCTGCAAAGCAACAGGATAATGTGAAATACACTTTAGCAAGTGCACCAGTTATTCCTGAACCCTCTGTTTCTCCTTTTTGAAAGAATGGTACAGGATTTAGCAATAAACTAGGTGGTAATTGGCAGTTAAAACTGAAACCAGTAGTTATGGTGAAGATAGTTCTGTTTTTTAAAATTTAAAGGACATTTGCATTTATGCCTATTAAAATGCACCCAGCTGTGCCATGTATGTCTTTTTCTTAAAACCAAATATTGAAAATGTTACTTCTAATTAATCCGCCACCATCAGATAACAATCTGTACCTACTAAATCAATAATCAGTTTGAACTTACAAATGTTTTTGGTAGGCCTTTATGAGCTGGTTCAGTTCCTGGGATCTATTTTTTTGAGAGCACAGTCCTTTCAGTTGACAACAAAAATAAGTTGCACTGTTTTTACCATCTCCATTATGGCAGTAAACAGAGATGCTAGCGTCCTTTGAATTTGGAAAACTCTGCCCCAGTTATATATAGATAGATAGATACATATAGATATATATAGATGCAGTCATCTTTAGCAGGACGAAAGGCGCAGCCTACCTTTTAAAGTCAATGAGCTGATACTTTCAATTCATGTGCATAATGGTGTGAAAGTTTTACATTGCTTAAAACAAATCACCTGACATAAAACCTGTATTATTATTATTTTTTTAAAGGCAGAGTTTATATCCTTCAATTAACACTTCTTTATAATCTGAGGTCAAAACTAATTTTGGAAATAGTCTATCTGAAAATATTTTTTCAGCTTCAGAAGAAAAATTATTCACAAAAGATAAATCCTTTTGAGTCCAAAAAGATTTCAAAGCAATATAGATTTGTGTTTCACTGTACATAGTGCAGGAAGTTAACAAAAAGAAGCATTTTGCTTCAGATCTAAATTTTTAATTGTGCTTGGAAAATAAAATTTTCTTATTTATTTCCACATTTTTGTCTTTGTCTCTTGACCCTCTTATTTCCAATCAAATGAAGCAGCCCAAACCATATTTGGTAATTTGATCCAGTTTTTTAATTTAATGTTATTTAGATAAAGTCAAGGAAATAAATATATACAAATATATATATTGAAGCAGAAAGTATGCATATAGTATTTTTCAACATCAAGTGTTTTATGATTTTTACACGTCTTTTTTTGCTTATTGCATAGTTTTATATTGCTATTAATTTGCCATAGGGCAAACAAAATGACCCCCAAAATCAAGGGAATTAATCCTCTTGACTTCAGTGGATAGCTCCCATATGTATATCTTTAGCTTTAATGTTACTTCTGTAAGTAAATTAATAAAACTGTATGTGGCAAAGGTCTCCAGAAGGAATATTTTTATTGTTTCCTCCTCCTTTTCTTCTTCCCCTTTAGATAGTAGTGTTTGGGCAAATATTGTGTCATGCCATACTCTCTTAGACCTTCACAAGCAAGATGGCCTTTCATGGTTCATCATGTTATGGCATTTGAGGTCTTCGTAAAAGATCTACATACCCCATAAGTGAGACTGTCCTATACGCCATTTTAGACAAAATAAATATAGGCATTATAGTATCAGAAGATTAAGAAGGAATCTGTGAGTGAAGAAATACAAAGAAAATGATTTCAGATCTCTCTCACAATATATAAGTAGGCTTGACATAAGCTTTGTGCAATAAAAAAGAAAATAGAAATCAGTACAAATTATGTCTTTCCATATGGGAATATTTTTCTTGACCAAAAGGCAAAAAACACTTGCTTGTCCATGTCAAGAAATTGTCACGCACACAAACCTCCTACTGATATAATACCATTGCTTCCTTTAGGTAATCCTGACCTAAAGGCTTCCTGGTATGTCTGATGCCAGAGCTAAAACAGCTACTGAGATTCTGTTAGAAATTTCTTCTGATCAGGGGTTTGAAGAAAAAAACCCTAGTACAGAGAGAGAAACTGTTTCATGATATGACACAGAGTTAGATTCTGTGTATCTAAAGCAAACCCAAAGGAAAATCTACTGAGCTGTAAAGAAAATAAAAAATCTTTTCTTGCTAACTACCTCTCTCTCTCCCTCTCTGACCAGACATGAAAAGACACACACACACCCCTCTGTGTATATCTACACAGAGAGCCAGATAGACCACAGCTGAAAATGACATTAAACTGTCACAACAGTATTAAGCAACAACTAGCATTCTGATTTGGTTGACGGATGAAATGAGTGTTATAATAGCCTCTTTTCTACACTGCAGCCAAGCCTTCCTACTGCCAATACATTTAAGTAGTAAGGTGTGCTTATCTATAAAAACAAATTAGTCATGGCTTCATAGTATTCAGCCATTTTTGGACTCTAACTTTGGGCTATTTCCTTGTTCAGAGTGAAATGAGTGAGAAGAGATGCAGGTTAATAAGCTATGGGAGACTATCTTTAGATACATTTTGGAAATTTTGTTCTGCAGCTTTAAACTGAAAAGAGCAGAATCATCTGAGAAACATCTGTCCATGTTTCTTGAGCAGTTCAGCCAGAGTTCTCCAAAAATTATGCCAACTATATGCGTTTACTTGGTTTTACTCATTGCCAGACATTTCACATAGCTGCAAATGATGGATTTTCAACTGTCATTCCAAAATCTATCTTTAGAGGATATTGTAGCCAGAGTGTGTTGAGTGCCTCCTTGGCCATGTTGCCCAAAGGGATAGGACATGCACCTGGGCTATTAAGGATCACAAAGGGGAAAAAAAACCCTCTTAATTCCAGGCACTGTAGAAAATTTGGCGGCGTAATGTGCCTGAAATGATTTTGGGGTCAGCAAATGACTTTGGGGTGCAGCAAACTAAAACACCTCTGAGGAGTCTTAGTTTGCTACCTTACAGCCACGGAGGGAATCACTGGGCTCTGTGTGCAGGCAGACTGTACAGGCAGCCTGGTAGCACCCTGGGAATGTAGACTGCACTGAAGGAGTGAGCTTGATCTTTTTCTTTTTGTTCTTCCCTGGAGTCTGCCTGAGCTGCATGGGGACCCAGTGCTTCCCTCCACAGCTGTGGTGCACCCAAGACTACCAAAACCGTGTACCTGTGGGTGGGTGTTGCTGAGGGGTAGGGGTGAGCACTGCTGCCACAGAGTGAAGCACCAACTCCCCATCCAGCTCAGGGACTGCTTGATCCTCTGGCAGTTCATTCTCCCCTCCCTGCCACTGCAGAAGCAGGTACGGACACTGATGTACAAGACACAGGGGTTTACTTTGTCCTAAATTGAAGTGGTGTTTAAGAAAAAAAACACTGCTTCAATTTAAAACACTGTATCATCTACTAATACCCTATATGTTCAAAGTGGTGCCAAATACTATACAGTGTCTTTTCAGTTACTATTTAATCCATCTACTAAACTGGGAACTGTTTGAAATCTGTTGGGAGATGGCCCTAGTTTTCATTTCCTATCTCTACCTTCCGTGATTTATCTGTAGAAAAAAAAAAATTCATAACAAACTGTCAGAGAGTCACCATTAATGAACCATAATAGCTTTTATTGATAGAATAAAAATGATTTTTCCCCCCTGTGAATAACAGCTGAGATTCTATCATCATCCCCTCCTGTGACAGGTAAGCTGGTAGGGGAATAAGTATTTCTTCATTACTGTACCTGATAGTAGGACCTCATTCTCTGCTTTCTTTTGGGAGATTATTTCTAATCTACTTCTATTCCAATTTTTCAGGGCTCTGGACCCTATGTTGAATGAGTACTTGTACTGCCAAGCTATGACAAAAGTGATTTTTATAACCTCGCCTATCAGTCTGGCTTTTAGGTTGCTGAGAGGAAAATGGATAAGTACCTTGCTCTGGCCTGTCAAGCATTATGGGAGAAAATCCTTCTCAATGCCAAAAGGACATCTATCATGATGGCTATAGTCAGACCCCTAAACTGACCTAAGATAGTGCTGAAAAAGGTGTTTTCTTCCTAGTGCATAATGTTGTCTCTGTGCCTGGAGACAGACTAAGAAACTCTCTACTTAAGGTGTACAGGAGCCAGTTGGTGTTGGCTATGGCGTTAGGATCCAGGTACATAGTTCCAGAGGGAGGGAGCACTCTTAGACCAACCACAATATTTTCATTAGATATTAGGCACATTTATTGGTACACAGTAATAACAGAAAAAGCAATACAAACAATTAATCAATTGTAGCAAGGCCTAGGGCTGTCATCAGGGTCAAAGTACATCCAGCCAGGATGCAGGCTTCACTCTTGACACTTCCTTAGATTTCAAATGCCAGCATGTCAGCAGCCTTGAGGTGAGATGCTGAGTCCAACACCCACCCTCCAGTAGCATGTATGAGATGGGCTGGTCATGTGCCCTCTGTCCATGGTGACCCATCCTGGGGGTTGGGGATGAGGACCTCTCTTGGGGAGAAGGAGAAGAGACTGGGAGGGACAAGGGAGGCCTTTGTTACTCTCAGGTCTCTGCTTTTGTATTCTCCTGATGATGTTCATCCATTGCTATCTCTGGTTGGTTGTCTCTCTGTGGTCGTGTGCCCACATAGCCTTCTGGGCCTTCTAATTCGGTCTGTTCCCCCAAAACCAGGACTCAGCCTGCCCTGCTCTAGGACCTTGTTAGCTGGTGTCACTTACTACATATTCCCTCAGTTCTCAGGCTATGTGTTGATCTACTGGCTTTGTAGTGTTAGACAACCTGTGTGCTTCCAGGGTTGAGAGGCAGTTTGTGTGTGAAACCCAAGCTCTTTAGAAATCAATTAACCCCTACTGCTCACCTTGAACCCTTCTAATAAATATTCTATATATTCCCCAAAAAACAAACCTTTAAATACCATTCATAAGCCAACAGTTGGTACCATTCTGTCCAGCAAATCAGTCACAGAGCTCTGATCCTCAAAGAGGAAAAGGGGTGCAACACTTTAGGGATACATGTTTTTCTCTACTGGTCTAGCTAAATCCTTGCCCTCACAACTGTAGTGCCATACAGGGTAAAAGGGCTAGTGGAGGCAGATAACCTTTCCTCCACTTCATGTATATTTTTTTGAGTATAGTCAAGTAGGAAACAATTAAGAGCGGTCCTTCCACTTGCAGAATAAGAGGGCACTATCTGGATCACTTGTTATGAAACAGTAAGTGGAGGACTCTGGAGGTAGATCAATAATATATGTCCATAGCTGACACAGTTGCTTGATATTGTCTTTCTTTGAGTTAGCTCAGAAACCAAGAGATTCATTTTATTGTATTGTTAAGGAGGTTTTGTTTGATTTCTTCTGCAAAAAAACTTCATCTAAATCAATGTAATATAGATATAGATATTAAGTACATTCTGTATTAGTGAAAAAAAGAAAGAGAAACCTTAAAAAGTCGTTGGTTATTTAAATACCACATGCATCTGCCTAGAGGCTAGTTGAGGTTCAGTGCTTTTTGTGCTAGATGCTGCATAAATGCCATAAATATAGTCTCAGCTCTGAAGAGCTGAACATTTAAGGATTAGACAAAAGAGAAATAGAGGATGGAATGGGGTGTGAAGGCAGGGGAAAGAGTAGGGAAGGCAGGGCAGAAAAAGAGCCATGTACACCCACTGCCTAACCCTTTGCACAAGCAAAAGCTATGCAGGCCAGGGATTAACAGGCTTATTCTGCACCAAACACTCCACACTACATTAAAAATTTTGGAAGCCTGATGGAGATACTGGAATGATTTTATTCCATCAATACAAGGCTGTATCAGAAAAAAAAAAGACTTTAAATATGCACTAAAAAAGTTACTGTATAGCAGTGATGCCATTTGGAGCCCTCTGACCTGATCTCTAGAAAGAAAAATGTATGGAGACCAAAGTGGACCACAATGAGTATATCAAAGTATAAAAATGAGTTGAATTAAGTTTTTTTTGCAGCTAACTGCATGAGACAGCTGCAGCCATGAAGATAAGTTGAATCCCTCCAGGCATCCTTTAAGCAAATGTTTGCAGTGACTCAGATTTTCTGTTTTTATATATATATATATATATATTATAGTAAATTTGAACAGCCTCCAAATCTAAGTTAACTTTCATCCTGATGCAGGTGTCTCTCAGCTGCCTGCGGAGGGTTCAGGGATTGAGAGTGTGGTCGGGGGTAAAAAGGTAAGAAAGATTTATTGACTTAACAAAAACACAACTATGCGTAGTAACAAAACAAACAATGACAGACAAAAGCAATTCACAGTGGCAACTTATTGTCAGTCCCCTCTGATGCCTAATACACAGCAAAGTTCAGTGAAGTCAGGCGTCCCCAAACAGTACTGTCCGAGGGGTACTGGGAAGGACCCTGGAATGCCGTCCTTGGGCTCCTCAAGGTTCATGAGCTTACTGATCTAGGCAACAGCTAACTAATCTTTTTCACAGATCTGTATCTTCCATCTGAATGGTTTCTAGCTAGTTCAGCCAATTTAAAGCTTCTGAAAAGTTTTGATAACTTACAACTACTTAGATTTCTTTAACTTCAACTCTCTTTAGACTGACCAATAGCAGTACAAGCCTTGCAGTCCTTTGATAAGGTAATTTTAACTACACTACAGAGCCTTACTACTTTAAGGCTTTGCTAAATTTACTAGGCCTTACTTTATACAAGGCCTCACTACATCTTAGACTTTAATTAGGCTTTTAGCAACAACATATAGCTTAATATCTAAACATGTCACACAGGTGCATCCATAGAATAGTTCTTGAAAAATAATGCTTCTGCTAAAGGTAAGCAAAATGAATGCAAGCGTTCATGTGTGAGCAAAAGTGAGATTAACACGTTGAGTTAATTTGTCATAAAATGAGCCTGGTTGCATGGTCAAGTTTGTCAAGCCTGCATAACTGGAGATCAAATGCACTCTTGTGGTCTTTAACATTTTTGCCTGGTGGGGCTGAAGGATATATGTATACTGCTTCTTTGCTCCCACTCTGCATGCACCATATCTGGAAATGAAATAATTAAGCTGACCAGGGAAGAGAGGGTGCACCTCCAGGCAATGATCTTGAGAGGCATCCCTGGAACAGCTTCTGTTCCTCATTTCTAGGTCTGACATGCAGGGAGCAGGAGTAGGTGGGTAGAATTTGCTTAGAGTAGCACAGCTCAGAGCACTAAGGAAGCAACATGTCCTTGCTTTTACAAGGGCACTACATTGCAATGATTTACAAGTTGTTGCAAGTGAGTGTGGGACAAGGACTTTATTCTTCCAACCTCTACAGCTGTGTTTGATCCAGAGCTAGCAAGTGTAACTAAACTTTTTTTTTCTTTTTAGCAAGTGAACTTTGTTAATCTGTTATGTTGGAACTAGCTAGCGCTTTGACTCTGCACTAGAAGTTTGGCTACAGAGGCCACAGGCTTGTTTGTTTGAGGGGCCAGGAAAATTGAGAAGGGTAAGTATACTATAAGGTGGCTGTTTTGTTTGTTTTGTTCATTTTTATAACGTAGTCCTACTTATGTATGCTAAACGTTCATGGAGAAGTAGCTTTATTTTTCTCTCTTACCCACAGTCTCTCTCAGCAGTGCTCTCTTCTTTTTCTTCTGCCTTCCTTACCCTTTGTATTCTAATTGCTGCTTTTATTTAAAAGCCTGGCTTCCTGGAGGTCCTTCACACTATCTGATATAGTAAGCCACTTCTTATGAAATCTTATGCTATATATCTGTGATTTAGTCTTTAGAGTGCAAAAAAATCACTAGTCAAGGGACTGACACAGAAATAATCACTGGCAGCGGATCTAAAATTTTGCTTCAGTTTTTCCTTATTTATTTAACAGCATAAATAAGACACTATGTCATTAAGTGGTACCATGCACACATTTCCATTAGCTTGTGACTTTGTTCTGAAGGGGAACATGGTTTCATTTAGAATGAGTTAAATCATGTCTACCCTGTACTTTGCAGTCACTTGTACTGATGCATAGTGGATATAAAAGGATATTGATCTAACTTGATGGGGTTCTTTGCCCAATTTGTGCAGATGAAAATGTCAACAAAGGTAAAAAGTGGCTGGAAATCAGGTCTGTAAAAAAATTATCTTTATGTTCTCTAATTGTTCCATATAAGGGAAGGAGGCCCTTTTGGGTGGGGATCTTAATAGGAATGCACTTCAATGTTTTGTATAGAGACTTTCCAATACTATTAATGGCAGCTAACCCAAGTAAGTGGCTGCATCTCTGTTCAGCTTTTCAGAACTCTCTCTGGACTTAATAATGTCTACTTTGCTCAATTGCTTCAGATACTCCTATCAAATGACAGTAGCTCTAACAAAGGATATGTGAAAATGTAAGCCTTCCTGTTCAGCCTGCTTCCTTTTCAGCCTACCTGGTACAATGAGTCTTCCACAGACAAAGAAGCCTCCTTTTATGCTGTTGGAATATCTTCCTCTGCCCACTTCCATGCATAAAAAAAAGTTCCACTTTGAAATGTTTCTCTGTGTCCACACTGTAAAGAAATAGTAATTCTGCATACCAAATTGTACAATATTAGTGGGATGCCCTAGAGCCACAACTTTGTCTACATGGAGGCCCTATAACTTAACACGAGCTTCTTGGTCCTCTGGGCTAGGGACAGACATCACACATAAACTGGTTTAAGTGATCAGAAACTGGTGTAAAACCTGTAACAGAACAGACATTCAGTGCACATAAACCAGTTTGAGAATGGCTGAAACTGGTTTGAGATGAACCTCATGGAATGTAGTATTAGACTGATTTGAGTAAACCCAGTTTATGCAATGTCTGCCCCAGACCCTTTGCTGGTTTAAGTTAAATCAGAGTCCTCCAGCATCCCCATGCTCTCTGGCTTGGTGCGGCTCTCCATATCAGAGAGCTGGGCTGGCCCCTCCTCTCTGCACCCTGGCTGCAGCTCTGGTAGAGACTGCGTGTATAGCAGGGTCTGCCTGGCTTCTTCCTGATCCCCACCCCACCCACCCCTCACCACTCCCTGCTGAAGCGGGTATTTCTCCCCACTCATCCTAGCCTTACACAGATACATCTTAACATTACCTAGCATACCATATGCTGGCTATGGTCCATGATGTGGGAGATGGGACAAAGGCAGACAGGACTGTGTTGGCTTAGGGCTTTTTGGAGATCATCAACAGGTAGCTAGTAATGTCCCTCCATTTCTTCCTTGAAAATACAGTTTAAGAAGAGCTTGAACTAATAGAGAAAGGCTGTTGCTTTCTTAATGAGTTGATAAACATTGAGTTAGGGGTAATAAACACTGTGCCATAAACTCCCTTCTGGGCTGCTCAGATGTGGGGGGGGGGGCACTTCCCTAATCAGAGCACAGAGGCCTGACCACCCCCTGCCCACTCAGCTCAGAACTGTTAAAGGGAAGGGAAGGCTGCTCTATTGCCCTCCCTCCCCCAGCTTCTAGCCTGAGCCATTGCAGGGATGTGCTTACACTTCTTCAGTCCAGAGGGGCTGTCTGTACAGTTACAAACCAATTTAGCCTAGCTAGATTAGACTAACCTGCAAAGATTGAATCAATTCAGGCTCAGGCTTTCTGAATGTCTGCCCCTACCCCTGCTGCCTCTATGAAATAGAGCTCTGCTTTATGGACATTTCAATGACTCCTGCCACCAAGGTGTGCCTCAGAGAGGACTTATTGGTGCAATGTGGATAATGCTGAGACTCTAATGCAACCACAGGGTGTACTAACTTTTTAGTGAATATATGAGTGGGTGGCTGTGATAAGAAAGAGGATGCAATCATGAAGACTGTATCTGTAGAAGTGAACAATGTGGGCCAAATAAGGCAGTCTACACAGTGCATCTTGTGCTGAATTTTATTTAATTTGAAGTGGAAAGAGACAAAGGATTCCTGGTGTAGGAAACCTTGGGGTTTAAGGAGGAAATAAATGAGAGCCAGAGAATCTCAGTAACTTGATCATTTTCCCTAGATGAAATTAATGCCATGCTTCATGCTCACATTTCTATTCCTTGAATGTAGAAGTTAATAGTAATCTAGGAATGACTTGGTTGACTTTCTGCTTTAGATTTCACTGCTGTATAGCACTTATTCCCTAGAGGCCCTGCTTCAGTTCACAGTACTGATATCTATCTATCTATCTTCACAAAGACATGCTTTTTACTATTCCTCAATAAAACTTAATAATTTTACCATATATTTCTTGAAACTCTTTATCTCAAAGCTTTCTATGGACCAAATATAAAATGACAATGGGTGGTTCTGCAAGAAAAGGTGTTGAGGAAGGGAACTAATGGAGTTTCTAAAGACCTGGCCTTGAAACTTATCTTATTTAACATTTTAATTACTGACACTGGCATACAATGCAGGAATGTGTTAGATGTGCTGGTGAATCAAATTTGGGAGGCATCAACTAAAGGAGGACTGGAGGAATAGAAATGGGATACAATGTAATAGTAAAATGTATTCAGTTTGGTAGGAGGACAAAGACTGGGTAAATTAATTGTATAAGGATTCATCAGTATGTACCTGAGTAGAAGGCAAGGTATTTCCAGTAGAGGTAGTGAAATCTGATTGCTATTTTATACAGTGCTGCTGGGATTGTATTGGAATACTGCATAGATTTCTGGCCATGAATACTCTAGATGGATTTTTCATTCCCTTAATTATCTTAATAGACCCTCTACACCAGTTCTAGCTTGATTTTATCTATCATGGAAAAAAGGGGTTTGCCAATTTAGCCTATCAAAACAATGGGTGATAAGAGATAGGATTGCTGTCCAAATATATTGGGGAAGTAAATTCTATGGAGATAAACGAGCTACTTAAATTAAAGGGCTGTAATCACACAAGAGTAATTGTGATGTGAACTGGCCATGAATGAATACATTTAAGCTAGAAACTGAACTAATGGTTTGCAATCATCTGAGCAGCAAGCTCTGGAACAATATGGATAATGGGGGCAAGAAACCATACCAGCTTTAAGATGCATCTTGATAAGATTAGGAAAGGGATTATATTATATTACAGCCTGCAAATAGCAGTAAACTGGATTTAGTGGTCTGGGAGATCCAGTCCACTGGTGTATATATACATTTGTGTATTTTCAATTTAAAAAGACTGATCCTTTCACACTTACGCTCCTAAAACATTTAATCCATAATTAGATTGTAAATAAATATCTTGCATCCCTCAGGGAAAGTACTGGGCAGTTATACTTCTGTATTCCAGTATATGACTTAAATTTCAGGGCTAACCCTTTCTGACTATTTTGTCAGCCCCATTAACTGTTCATGTTCTGTAAACATGTATTCCCTTCCTGCCTGGTGGAAGATATGGTTTATTTAAAAATGGAATGAGAAGTAGCTTTGCTTGTTGAGTGTTGCATGTGGGAGGGATGTATATATGTACTGAATGCTTCCTAATACTTTAATGTTCATTTTGAAAATTAGCCCCATTATTCTGATTTTTTTTTTCTGCTGTCTCCTTGGAAAAGTTCTATATGGGGCATTTCTCCTTCTATCATCTGTTCTGCATCTGAACACAGTGAAGAGAAAGAACACTTCTTTGGGAAAACCTTCCTAAGACACTTCATTTGGGGGTGAGAGGAAGGTTTCAGATCCTCAGTGTAAATTTACATTGCTCTGTTACTAATCACAACAGTATCAAAGTGTTCTCTTCCTCTCTTTGAAATCTCTAGAAAGAGTTAACAATTCTACCATGTCTTACACTTTGCCTGGAATGTCCCATGCAAGTTTCTTTTCAGTTGCTTGTAACTTCATTAAACTTAGTTGTGCAGGTTGAGAATTTCCATGTTTTGATATCTGACAGTGGGATTAACCTTAGTACTAGAGATGTATCCTGGCATTGTCTTTATGGGAACAGGCAAAATTTGGCTGAGACCTCAAAAAACCTACCTTGTACGTGGTAAAGGGAGACATTAGTTTGGGAACGGAGGCTGCAAACACATCAACTTTATGCTGCAGTAAACATTTTTATGGTGGCTTAAAAGCTGAGTAGATAAACATCATAGCCCTTTGTTGTGCCACAAGCATTTTATGTTTTTTTGGTTCCTATAAATATGGGAACAATTTGTGCCATCTTTTTGCCACTGAGTCTTTCCACTTATAGTGGCAGACTGTGGGCTGCTGGTGGTAGCCTATACCTCTTGCTTCCCCAAGAAGAAACTCCCCTGGCCTCAGGGGCCTAATCCTGGGGGAAAAGGGCCCCAGGAGCTCCACCCTGGCTTGGGGTGCACACCTGCTAAGCACAGAGGGGGGGACTCCTAGAGGAGTTCCCCTTTCTACTTGCACATGGTCCCTGACCCAACTATATGAAAGGCACTCTAGCTCCTTTGCTTGCTGCTGCCTCCAGATCAGTGTGCCACATGCAAACAGAGGAGAGAATCCCTTTGGGAGTTACCCCCTGCATGCAATGGGGGAGTTGCCTACTGGAGGTATAACAGACACATGCCCCAAGTCAGGGTGAGGCACCAAGTGTCTTTACCCTTAGGATTGAGTCCCTGGAGCCCTGGGAGGTGCAGGGAACCAATTCTGTGGGATGACAGCCTGAGTGATTATGGATGTCTACCAGACAAGTGGATCAGCTGTGTGGCAATGTTATCGTGACACAGATGTTCACACTCTGAAGAGATGCCTATTTGCAGCCTAAGTCTCAAAAGATTTCATCTGTACAAAGCATGCTGTAGTTCAAGGATTCAAAGAGAGCAGAACTCCTTTGAATTGATGCACTGATTGCCCCAAGCAGGAGATTAAATGTCAATTCATTATTCCCTCCCCCTTGCTACTGTTCTGGCAGCATAATGGCATAAAGGGATAAAAGGGATCCCTTTACGGAGAGGGATAAGAATTCAACCCAAGTTGAAATGATACTAGATAAAACTAGACAGAAAAGATGGTAAAAGAAGCTGAATACCACATTAGTGATTTGGAGTCATTCCTTGCCTGCCTGTGCCATAGAAGGCATGTGTGATGCCTGGCAGCATGTTATAGGTGTTCCTTCATTCTCCAGGTGCAGAAATTATAAGCTGTCACAGCTGCAGCTGAAGTTGATGGGAGCTGTGCTTTGAACGCAGTGTACCAGTGCTAAGTACTCTAAAAAAAATAAAGACCTAGATTTCAGAATTAATCCTTCAAGCCCAAAGCCTCACAGGTATTTTGATGATTACTTTCCATTAAAATTAACAGAAGCAAGTGCCTAAATATCTTCAGAGAATCTCATCCTGTGTGTCAGATCTCATCTGAAAAATGGAGATAAATTATACTGCACAGAAGTTCATAGATTTCATAGACATTAGGGCTGAAACGGACCTTGGAAGATCGAGTCCAGCCCTCTGCCCAAAGGGCAGGAAGTCAGCTGGGGTTATAGGATCCCAGCAAGATAAGCATCCAGTTTGCTCTTGAAGGTGTTCAATGTAGGTGCTTGAACCACCTCCGGTCACAGGGTGTTCCAGACTTTGGGGGCTCAGACAGTAAAGAAATTCTTCCTTATGTCCAGCCTGAAACAGTCTTATAGTAGTTTATGATCATTTGACCTAGTCGTCATCCCTTGGGGGCTCTGGTGAACAAACATATTCCCCCAGATACTGGTGGTCACCCCTGATAAACTTATAAAGCCTGTGCTTTTCCAGGCTAACGAGCCCCAGGGCTCTCAGCCTGTCATTGTAGGGTCTGTTTTCCTGACCTCTGATCATGCGCGTCCAGTCTTCTCTGGACTCTCTCAAGCTTCTCCACATCCTTTTTGAATTGTGGAGCCCAAAACTGGACGCAGTACTCCAGCTGCGGCCTCACCAAGGCCGAGTA
>JAGPOW010000261.1:69988524-70004965 GCA_030014935.1 Caiman crocodilus | reverse complement strand
TTGAAGTCAAGATATATGACATCAATCTCTTCTCCCTTGTTCAGGTGATAGGTCACCTGGTCATAGAAGGAAATGAGATTGGTCAAGCAAGACCTACCCGCGACAAACCCGTGCTGGCTATCCCTTAAGATGATGGCATCAGCCAGTCCATTAAGGATGGCCTCTTTAATAAACTTTTCTCAGATCTTCCCCAGGATAGAAGTCAGGCTGATGGTCCTATAGTTAGCTGGATCCACTTTCCTCCCTTTCTTGAAGATAGGCACCACAGTGGCCTTCTTCCAGTCTTTGGGCACTTCACCAGAGCACCAAGAGTTTTTAAAGATCCATGCTAGAGGCTGGGCTATGATGCTCACCAGCTCCTTGAGTACCCTGGGGTGAAGATTGTCAGGGCTGGCTGACTTGAAGGTATCTAGCTTCTCAAGATGTTCCTTCATGAAGTCAGCATTAATGGAGTGCAGGGGAATCACCCTCACCCGGACTTCCCTGTCCCATAGTGGGCATGGGAGTCCCATGGGACTGATGAAAGACCAATGCAAAGTACTTATTTAATAGGTTGGCTTTTTCCTGGGCGTCAGTTGTCAGTTGCCCCATCTGGTTCAACAGAGGTCCAATGTTGCCCCTGCTTTTCCTCCAGCTCCCCACATATCTGAAAAAAGACTTTTTATTGTCCTTGATGCTCAAAGCTGGTTGGAATTCAGTTGTAGCCTTGGCTTTCCTCGTATGCTCCCTATAGGACTGGACCAGTGCAGAATAATCCTCCTTGT
Organism: Caiman crocodilus; assembly: GCA_030014935.1. NCBI lineage: Eukaryota > Metazoa > Chordata > Crocodylia > Alligatoridae > Caiman > Caiman crocodilus. The sequence continues at coordinate 70,004,201 of JAGPOW010000261.1, read as the reverse complement.
GTCAAGACCATAGCCTGCTTTGTGAAGCACTTCGATATGACAGTGATCAGTGCCTCAGAAAATCCAATGAGGAAATTAGTTCCGTCTTCAGACCATAGTTTGAATACCATGCACAAAATAGGGCATAGGGTCTCCCATTGAAAAAAATAAGCCACTATTCAATATTATTTTTCTCCTTATTAACTGAGTGCTGTCCATCCTTTCCATTGAACCACGCAGGCATCTTCTTAAAAAGTAGTATGGGATCATACTAAGACTGCTTCCTTAATGCTTAGGAACAGGGGAGCCAAATTAAGGCTGCACAAATGTGAGTGCATAATTTCACAACCTGAGTATTCTCTGAACATAAGTTGGGTTGTAAATAACCTGAGGTGGTGAAATGCTGCAAATCTGGTTAAATATGTGCACTTGGATCAAGGTATTCTTGCTCTTATAAATGCTTTTCCACTCCTAATTAAAGGAAGAGGAGGGACTTTGGTCTATCACAGACCACCTCCTATTGTAGTAATGCTAGTCACTAAAGAACTATAATTGGAAATGAATGTTCTACAAATTCTCTGATATTTATTTATGGAATGATATTTTAATTATTTAAAAATATGTATTTATTTGAAATAACTGAAATATGGCAGATTTTCTGAATGTTTTGGTGAAATTTATCTTAGGTTAATTCTGAGCTAAACAGGATTAGAATCAGTCTGATTAATGACTGTTTCATGATCAGTAAATTAAGATGTTTTAAAATAATGAAAGCCAATACAGTTTATTGAAGATTAAAAGATGCATCTTAATTACTCCAAAATAGCTAAACACCTCAGAAATTCCTTGAAGTTATGTTAGGCTGAAATCAGGCAGAAGTTAGGACAGGAGGAACCACAGGCTGCCTATATATGTGCTCATTGGCATTCTAATTAGAACACGTCAGAGTAGGATCAATTGACTGAGTCTGCTCCATGTTCTAATTAGAATGCTGGAGTGTTGCTGGAGTGTCACATGTATTAAGCCCCTGTGCATTTTTAAATGGCAATGCAGCACTTTAACTAAAACATGTGAGGGCTTCATACACATGACATTGTGGCATTTTAATTAGAGCAGCTGCCCAGAAACCACTCTAATTAACACCCTCACCTCTGAGCACATGTATAGGTAGCGATAGTGACTAACTAGTTAAGTCTTCCTTTAACTAATTTCAGTTTTAATTGATCTTATTTAGATTCTCTACAAAACAATCCATTAATTTCTTCATAGCTAAAAAGTTTGTCTTAAACTTTGTTTTTGGTAACTTCATCCTTGTACCACACATGATGACCTAGATACAGTACTTTTCCCCCCCAAGTTTAGATCAAATCATAGTGTACTTTTAACCTTAAGTAAGGGTAAACATTTGCAAAAATCAGGACACAATTTGACATTCCCTGAGAGCTTCAATCTCTGTCGAGAAATGAAATTAAAATATCTAGGTACTCTAATGACCATATGGCTATTCCCATTGAGAGTTATGAGAATTTCTGTATGTGTAGCACTCTGCATATAAAAGACCCATTTCTGGATACATAATATGGGGTTAGAATCTTTGATTTAGGCATACATTTTTGAACACTTCTGCTTATATTTTCATAGTCCAACCCTGAAGAAAAATTAAAATCTTTCCCTAGATCAGAAAGGAAGATAAAACAAAACTCTCATGACCATTCTTTTATATTGGCCTGTAACTTATGCAAAATTAAGCATGAAACAAAGTTTTAAAATTGGGTTATACATATATAATGCAAGCAAAGAGTTTGTTCACCTCCAGACTGAGGCATTCTGCCAACACATATTTAATCAGATATATTTTCGGGGTTAGAAGCTGCATGAATGAATTTTTTCTTTGATGTGAGCAAGAAGGGAATGCTGACTCATAACAAATACTGCTGTTTCTAACTGAATTCTTTGCTTGGAGTCTGAAAACCAGAAATAGCAGCTATTAAATATACATAAAAAGTTGGTACTGTCACCAACACATGAGGATGATCACATAACACTGCTTATAAGTTACATTGATTCCTGATTCTTCAGACAGTCTAAGATTCTAGAATGCTTACAGCAATATCTTATTGTGCCCATTTCTATGTTTAATTTCCTATTTTATTTTCCACCATGCAGTGGACTTTCTTGTAGCCTGATATGTGAGTAACCCATGGGTCATACTTTGCTTTGCTTCTAGAAAAGAGAAAACTACCAACCTTTTAGGCTTCCTGTCTAGTAAGCTTTAGGGCTGTGCAATCTTTGATGTCTGATTTGATGGCCAAATCTCTGAATCCAAATTGAATCGGGGATCCCTTTAATCTTTCTGAACCTAATCAGACCCTCTGAACTCATTCTGGAGAGATCTGGTAATTCAGACATAGACATAGGTCTAAATGTTTTTTTCTACATACCTCTTGGTAGCACGTGGCTTGTGAATGCTGAGATGCTGGGACACATGGAGTGTCCCACAGGAGTGTGGGGGGCTCCCCAATGCACTCAGCAGCAGAAATGGACTAGAAGCACTTCCGGTAAACTTCTGGGTCTGCTGGAGAGCGCACAGGGCAGGGCCCCCAAAGTCCCTGGCTCAGCAACTGGTGCCTCCTAGGCCTGGGGGGAGGGGCAACTGGGGTCCCCCTGTGGGCAATTAATGAGCTGGGGGAGCCCCCCTTTGCGCTTCCTGGTGGACTCGGAAGTGGACCGGAGGTACTTCTGGTCCACTTCCAGGTTCACTGTCAAGCACGTGAAGGCCCGCCCCCCATGCTCCTGTGAGATGCTTCATCTGCCCCAGTATCACAGCATGAGCTGCAGTTGTACCTCAAAGTATGTAAAAAAAACATTTAAAACTGTGTCTATGTCCGAATCACTGATTCTCTGAATCGGCATTGAATCTTCAGATTTGAATTCCACTGAATCGAGTCAAGGACAGTGATCCAAATCAATGAATCGATCATTGTCCCTGATTTGGCTGAATCTGAATCCAAATCAAATAGGGCCCAATTTGCACACCCCTAGTAAGTATGCATATAATATTTTCAACTCCCCCTTGTCTGTAAGACTCAGGAGAAGAAAGACTTCTAGGAGGTGAAATATCTTGTTACAGACCTTTATCTTGTTTTTCTCTGCATGTTATCACAAAGAATAAACTCATCTGATTTGGCATAAATTTTATTTAATTGCTCAAAGTGACTGAGATCCGAACACCCTGTGGGCCATATCTGGGGTGAACAATGACCTTTCCTCACCCGCTCTGACTACACACTCACTTTCCCCAACCCCTGTGTCAAGTCTCCACTCACCTAATACCCAATCCTGTGAGTTCCCTCAATGCAGGGCTCTTTCCCAAACTCACCTGCCACATCTTGATGGAATAACCATTTAAAGGAGGGATTCAGTGGTGTGATCTGAATGCCTCAGCTGAGGCTACTCAAGGGTTGGATGCAGTCAACTTGGGTCTTTGTCTCCCCTATACCCCATCCACTTCCAATTCATGTGCATTGATACTTATAGCCAACTGAAACTGCTTCCACGCTCTGGACCTGGTCATCCATTACTATCCAGAATTTGATGATTAGATTATCTGGTGGGCTTTTTTTCAGCATCCTCTGGTGTACTTGGCATCCTTCCCATCACCTGACTTTAGTCTACTCTGAGGGTCTCATATCCTGTTTCATACCTTTCGTGGAGGCATCCTTCCTAGTTGACTCACTGGTCCTAACACACTGACCATTGTAAAAACAAACAAACAAACAAAAAAACAAATAGCAAATAAAGCAAAAACAATAAAGCAAAGAAGAAGGAGCTGGCTATAAAAATGTCTTGGCCAGCTCCCTGTAGCTAGGCCCCCTACTCTGCCTCCCTGCTAGGAAGACTCTGAGGGAACTACCGCTGAGATAGAGAGCCAGGTAGGAGCTCCCTGAATCTTCCTTCTGTTAAATCCAGTGGGGACCTAGAGTGCCTGGTGTCTGCTACCAGCCTTGGCATCCTGAGGCTCCCCCACCCCCAGGCTCAGCTTGCCTGGTGCTGGGTCTCTCCTCCTTCCCTGCAAAACTGTTCATGACTTTGAAATTTTCTGAGGCAGCACCTGCAGCTGATATCAGCTGGGCACTGCTGAGCTTGTTTGAGAGACAGCTCAAAAAGCAGTGTGGAGATGCCACATGTTGCACCAGGTCTGGCTTCCTCCGCCTCTCCAGCGAGTAATCCCTTTTCCCCAGAGCTCGCTACCTACACCCCTCAGTGTTGGGCAGGGCTCCCCTGGTTCCTGATTTGTGTGCGGTCCTTGCCACTACACCCTGTATCTTGTTTCCTGACCCCTAATTTGAAGGGATAAAAAACAGGTGGAGGGAGAGGAACCGGAATCCCTTGGCTGCTATTGTGGTTAGAACAATGGAATGGGGACAGCAGCCAGGAAGGAGCACAGGATCTACAATTAAATCACATATGGACTGCATGTGGCCTACAGACCACCAATTGGACAGCTCTACTACAGAAGGTAAAAATCAAGATGTCTCTAAGAACAGGAACCAAAAATGGATTGTATCACTAACCTGGGTTCACTAATACCTTCAAGGAACAAATATCTGCATCACTATATGGGGAGGATGTTAGTGTTACACTTCTGTTACATTCCTTCATAGTGTTACTTCTGCTTTTTATACATAGTAAGTTCTGCTTTATAAAAGGTTAGACACTGGATCCTTTTTCCTGTATGATATGGGTATCATGTCTCACAGGTGGAACAGAAAGGATCTTCCTTTGGCCATGTGGAATCTCTAAACCTTCCCAACTACCTATATGGTCAGAAAGCAATAGGCTTTAAGAAACCATCATCACCTTTGAGGTTTCAATATAATTATTTGGAAAATGGCTCTACATAGCAAAACCAGGCTTATAACAGATTATTTAACTTGTAGTTATCCTTTGTGAATCAGAGTGGGGTTTTTTTTGTTCTTAGTTACAATAGGATACATTTATTGTAAGAAAGAAGCACTTCATAAAAGTGTGCTAGCTCATTAAGATTGCTAATGAGATCTTTGAGCTGTCCATGCAGTCAGGTGCAAACAGGGGTCATATTTCTGTGCTTTACCCTCATTTGGAGAGGAAAATGATACTAGGTTAGAGGAAGACTGCCTGTGCAGCTTTCGCTTGCCCCCAGCCCCCTTGTTCACCTACACAGGAGCCATCCACAGACTAGCAGTCAATATCCCATCCTTTGGAAGAAGTCTTGGTAGTATCACCTTCTCATATATTGCATCCTATATAATAAGCTGAAACAATTACAATCGTATTATAGTTATCACTTTCTTTCTTTGACTCTAGTAGAATGTTTAAAATCCATGTATCTAATTCTACCTTCCCTTGGCTTCCAATATTGAATCACAATAATAGATTCTGGTTAACTGAAAATTTAATTACTAATTTTGCCAGTTTAGTTGATAAACTTTAATGGTCTTGTACGTTCAAGAAATGACTTACAGCTTTTTGTAATAGCTCTTAGTGCATTCCCTTTTATGTATAAAATCAGTCCAACATTTCTGCTATGAGTCCCACTATCTTATTACAGTTCTAACAACACCCTCCCCTTTTAAGTTGCATGAGTTCCAGAGAGGATAGTAACTTCAATTTCATTTTCATAGACCTTAAATTTTTGTACTGTTTCTCTAAAAGCAGTTCCATTGATCAGAACAGGTCTCCCTATCTTGTCTATGACCTGATAAGGTCAGTTAAATTAACCTGTAACAAATATGACATCTGTGATTTCTTCAGCAAATGTATCATTGGTATAATCAGTTTTGCATGTGTGTTTGCACATGTGCACACACGTTTAAAAATACCCAATCAAACATGCATGTGCTCACACATACATTTGCTCTTATACGTAAACATACCTTTAAAACATTGGAGCCAAGTAAAATATGGCTTCTGATTCAAAACATATTGCATTATTTTTATAAAATATTTCCACAAATACTTTAAATTCTAACTTCAATCCCAGTCAGCACCTGGACATTTTGGTTCCTCCCTCCTCGATTCATTGGTGCAAAATCATATGTAGACTAAATGCAAGGTACTTCTCCTTTACTTACACTATTCAGGCAAGAAACCAAAATGGTCATGTGAATAGCACATACATTAACCACATTGCAGAAATATTGCCCATGTTTCCCCAACTGCTTAACTCCTAGATGAATACTTCCTTTAATACTAACAGCTAACTGAAAAAAAATAGTAGCACATTTCAGTGAAGGCTGAATCATTTTAGGTGTTAGGTCTACCCATCATTTTTATGCTGTAGAAATTTTCTAATTGAAATTTTCTTTCTTTGCCATTTCCTTTTAGCTTCTTAAATCCTTCTAAGCCCTGAAGTAGAACATCTGTGGTGTTGTAATTTATGACAAACGCCAGTAGCTTTTTAATGGAGATGGTTTTCACAGCTCTGTGCAAGCTATCAATCCATTTCAGATATCATCTGAAAAGGATTTATGATTAGTTATTTTTATATGCAATTGTTGGCATGAGGAAAATGTGTGTATTCACTTCTCTTTCTGCTACCAGTTTGAAGAGATGACATGGGGTGTGATCTTTACTACTGTTATGGTTGTCTTCTAATCTGTGCTTTTTATATTAAATTGATGGGCTACCTTACCAGTCTACTGCTGTAAAATAGCACGTTAACACCTTTCTCTCTTGTTAACTAATCTGTACCAATGCCTGAAGAAAAAATAGCATTGAATAAAGATCCTGAAGGAGATGATTTTCAACTCTCCTATTGTGGCCATGTTTTAATTAAGTAAGATAGAAATGAGATGGTCAGTAATTGGAAACTCTTACCTGCCATTGTATTATGAGCAAGCTCTGGGGAAGAAAAAGAAAAATGCCAAAGGCAGATGTAGTCAAGACTTTGCAATAGCAGCCGAAGGCCAAATATAAAAGCATCATTTTGCACTTTTTTACAAGATTGAATTTTATTGTTTTCTTGAAAGTATCTGGATTAAATTGCATCCATTCTTGAGAGGAAATGGGTCTATTTTCAAACAATTCTGCTTTTACTTTAAAGCCATGTGATACATATGATTTCAGATGAATTTTGTGTCCCTATTACTGTCATCATGAAAGTTTGCAAAATAGTTTCAGGGTCACAAACCTGAAACTGGATATAGCGTATGAAAACATTTTCAAGAACAAACAGTATTTCCATTTGTTTTACAGTAAACATGTAACTGAAATCTTATGCAAGCTAAAATATTATTGCAGAAATGAAGAATTCTTGTTTCTCTCTGCTCCATGGTATGAAGGCTCAGGAAATTGTTGTTCTGTTTTGTCTCGGGGGGGGGGAAAAGTGGATTCTTCTGTTGTGCAACATTTTGTTTTTAAAGTATATGCTCCAGTCCTGGAACCAAGTTGGCCACAAAGAACAGAGAATCAATTTCTCTTGAAAACACCAGTATCCCAATTCTCAAGGTGTAACTCTGCCTCAGAAATTTTCTTTAGATACAGGTTAAGTGCAGAAAAAAGATCTCAAACAACTCATTTTTTTGCCACATTTCCAATCTTCCTTAATGACTGCAGCGGAAGCCCTGTGATGCGACACTATTTTCTTCTAAGACTAAAAGCTTACTTACAAAAAAAAGCTTATGAAATTATGCATAACTAATGTCTGGTGATCTCAGCTGTAAACAGAAGATACCAGTGCTGTGCAAAACTTCGGTCCCTGATTTGATTTGGCGGAGATTCAGTCCAATTCAGTTGCTGAATCTGCAAATTCTAATTGAACCTGAGAATCCTTTAAGCTCTCTGAATCTAATTAGAAGCCTCCAAATGAATTCAGAGAGATTTGGTGATTTGGACATAGATGCAACTTTAAATGTTTTTTATATATACCTCTAGGTAGCAGGCAACTCATGAATACTGTGATGCTGGGGCACATGGAGTGCCCCACAGAAGTGCAGGGGGCTCCCCAGAATGCTCAGCAGCAGACCCAGAAATGGACCAGAAACACTTTTGGTCCACTTCCAGGTCTGCCAAAAAGCATGCAGGTCCCCCCTCCCACCCAATGCCCCTCCAGTTTGGTGATCCATCTAGGGAGGCACCCGGAGTCCCCCCATTGCTGATAGCCAAGATGGGAGTGTATGGGGGAGGGGCTGCACGTCCCCCAGAGGACCCAGAGGTGGACAGGAAGTACTTCCGGTCAACTACTGAGTTTGCTACCAAGTACGTGGGGGGAGGGTCATTGCCACACTTCTGTGGAATGTTCCATCGACCCCATCATTGCAGCATTCACGAGCTGCACCTGGTACCTTGACGTATGTAGAAAAAACATTTGAAGCTGTGTCTATGTCTGAATCACTGATTTTCTGAATCAATATCAAATCTTCAGATTCAGGTTGGTCAAATCGAACTGGGGACAGTGATCCAAATCAATTAATCAAATCATTGTCCCTGATTCGAGCTGAATCCAAATCCAAATTGAATAGGGCCCATTTTGCATGTTCTTGGAAGATACCATAAAGAAGCTGTCTCTCCCCCAAAACTGGTGTGAAATGTCACAAAGAAAACTATTAACCTGTGAAAGAAACATAGTAATGATTTGCAATAATGCATAATATTAGGGCTCCTAATGCATCTTTTAGATGCTATTCTGAACAGTTCATTGTTTCCAATTTTCTTTTCCACCTATTCTTTAGTTACTAGTGAAAGCTTTGTCAGGAAATGTTTTGAGGCAGCATAAGTGTCACACGATCAGATACTTATCTGTGTTCATAGATGAATATTTGCTGTGCCTGATGGGAATCTAAAAAAGGAAAGACTTTAAAAAGAATATTAGGCTAACTCCTTTCTTAGTTATTAGTAAGATAAATACTTCTGAATCCCTCCCTACTCTGTTTTCTCTGGTACATGGCCATGGTGGTAGGAGTTTGGTCATGTGCCTCTTGAGTCAGGGGGGCATGTGCCCCCCCTGACACCAGTCAGTGACCAGGGGGAGATCCCCAGTAGCCGATCCCACTAAATGGGGGTGCGGATCCCCCAGCAGCCAATTCCACTGACTGGGACTGGGAGGGGGGGTTTCCCCAGTGGCTGATCCCACTGACCAGGGGGGGCGTCCCCCATGGCTGATATCATTCACCAAAAAGCTTTTGCTGATGGTTCCGCTTCCTGGCTGGTGCTCAAAGAGGGTGGTCACTGATGTTCCTGCCTGCCCCCCTGCCCGCCGGCTGAACAGGGAATGCAGTCTGACAGAGGATGCGCTGGCACTCTCAGGGGGTGCTTGTGCAACCCTGTGCACCCCTTATGCATTGCCACTGAGTTTGGTGACCATGTAAATTACTGAAATATTCTGGCAGATTTTTTTCTCTATTCCCCCTCCCCTATAACCCCCAACTGTTTCACCAGAAATCTAACCTTGTCTTCCAAGAAACTACTACTGAACAATTTAGCTGCCTTGGGTTCAATTTTTTTTTTTTTTTTTATATCCAAAGCCATTGGTAGTCATTAGAATGAATAGACATAACATTACCCTGAGGAAGAAGGAAAAAAAGGAGGTAACTTTTAGCATCAGAAAATCTACTCAGGACTTCCTACTTCCTACTGTGAGAACAAGGACTTAGCTCTGGCTTAATAAACCTATTATGCATCTTCACTTTCAAATGGTGGCCCCATCTGAAAAGCTCTTATGCAAAATTGATATGCTTGAAAGATACTACTTCACTTAGGAGCCAGATCGAAAAAAGTGGAGCTCTGCCAGTCTTACTCTATTCTGCTATGCGAACTAGAAATCAATAAAAAGTGAGCCTAGATTCCCATGTAGGAATTCTGGAATCCTATAAAAAAAGGAGACTGACTGTCTCTTCTTAGTACTAATGTGACTTTTAAATAGCCTTCTTGAAATTCTGTTTGTTGTGTGTTTGTCACTTCCTTTTCCTACACTTCATCCTTCTGATTGCTTTGAAGATATTGCCTAATGTAATTCTCCTCATGACACTCGGTCTTTTATAATTTTTCCCCCTTTCTTTTCTACCTCCTACTCCCTCTTTTCCCGCTCCCCTTTATAGAGGAATAGTGGCATTTCCACCTTGGCTTAAAAATATAAATTGGCATGGGTGCAGGTTATGCTCTCTCTCTCTCTCTCTCACAGTCAGTCAATTTATCAGTTTCTCAGTAGTCAGAGGACAACAACTCTATCCTCTAAGTATCCTAACCTAGCTTTAATGCCACTTAATTCTTTTTCCAAATGAAAATATAGAGCCTTAAGTGTAAGCAGTATCTATAAAGACTTATTTGCCTTTATCCTCCTCCTTCATCTTCTTGTCCACTTCCTTGAAGGATATAAAATAATTTATCCATTTCTAAGGAAGGAAAATTGGAAGTTGAGATTCCCCTTAGAAATGTGACAGGCATCTTGGTAAAAAGATTAAGGATTAAAAAGTGAAATTGGACATGAAAAGGGATCGGAGGGTGGAAAACAGCCTTATTTGCCATCTACTAATAAAAAATGGCATCGAATACTCCTTTTTAGCTGTTTTTAGAAGATACTATTTTGTTATGATATATTTCTAAGCTATATGGAGCCTTAACTGAGAGAGATCCCCAAGTTTTTTTTAGTTTGCATTTTCTTTTTTTCATACCAATGTAGCAATACGTTCCCATTTTACAAGATTTTGCCACATAGTCTGAAATTCCATTATGATTTTGTGCTTAATATTGTTGGGCTATGGTGGCCAGTTGCTGCTAAATTACTTGGTGTGTTCTGTTCCATCTGTGCATTTGCCCAACATTTTCTGTGATGAAAATTGAATATTACTTGGCTTCATGTCTTATTTGGGGTTGGAGTGGAGATTGTTTTTTTTTTTTTCTCTCAGCATAATGCTTCTGCTACACTAAAACTATGGCAGGTGAAATGTGAAATTAAATTAGGAAACCTAGCAACCCAGAGACAAGAAAACAAACAATAATTATTTTGTTATTTTGTTGTGTTGGATTCTATATATAGTTTTAGATAACCTATTTGACTTGTGAAATCTCTTATGACACTTGACCATACACACTCTTCCACCCCAAATTTGTCTGCTTGTTTGCCTTGTTTATATTATACAGCACCTCAGAGGTCTACAGGGGATCAATGAGAGCCACTTCCATGCAGCAATTCCTGATAATGTCTCTGACAGCCAAGAGCTCCCAAACTAACACCACCACCAAAGTGCACAAAGATAAAGATACAGACACTGGTTTTGTCATACAAAAGAAGAGATCTAGCTAAAGCCTCTATTGTGCTAAGAGCTTGATGAAGAAAAAGGTTTTCTGCCCCAATATTATTTACCTGTAAATGCTTGGCAGATTTACAATTTAAATATATATCTCTGAAAATTAGCAGAAGTTACTAGTGCTTTCTAGGCTGAGTCTACATAGATTCATAGTTTTAATATAGTTGTAATGTCCATAATTAACTATGGAGTGTTAATAAGAATATTGTGGGAGACTGTCAGAAGCCTTGCTAAAGTCAAGGCATATTACATCCACTCTTCTCTCCTTATTTGAGGAGTCTGTCACCTTATCATAGAAGGAAATTGGGTTGGTCAGACATAACCTTGCTCTTGGTGAATCCTTGCTGGCTGTTCCTGATCACCTTGTTCTTCTCTAGGTGCTTCACAATAGATTTCTTGAGGACCTGCTCCATGATCTTTCCAGGTATTACGTTTAGCCCACTTGGCTTGTAATTTCCCACATCCATATTCCCTTTCTTAAAGACGGCACTATGTTTACTCTTTTTCAGTAGTCTAGAACTTCACCTGACCTCTGTGAGCTCTCAAAGAGGATAGCTAGTAGATCCAAAATTACCTCAGTCAATTTCTTCAGTGCTCTAGGGTGTTATCCTGCCTGGCCCTGATGATTTGAAAGATTCTAGCTTCTCTAAGTAATCTCTAACCTGTTCTGCCATTATTCTAGGCTGTTTGTCTTCTTCCCTATCTTTGTTGTCAATTGCACTTATCATTTGGTAAATATAATTAAGCCCCTTCAAACCATACGTTCATTCTCGTTAATCCTAAAATGACGGTAAGTTCTCTACTTTTAAACTATTCATACAACTTCTTTGGCAGATCTACAGGTAGAAGAACAGTATACCGTCCAATAGCACCCTGCCAGCTGTAACAATGTTTCTACAATATAATAATATATTCCTAATAGTCTCTCAGTACTATGGATTAAGCAATAGCATAAAAGCTTTCTTGATAAGGTCTCATGCTCTCATACACTCTTCCATCTCTGTGAAATGGCAAAATAACATAAAGCTTACCTTTTAGAAATAGTTTCTAGAAATATGGTTCTTTAAAATAGATTACATGAAGCAAAAATGCAGAATAGAAATGATAGATTCCTGTGATAGAACAGACCAACAAAGAGGAATGCACAGACACTTGGGGGCAGGAGGCATTATTCAGTTCTACAGGAAGAAGGCAGTAGCATATTATCTTCTTAACCAGGGGTTGCAAAGATTGTTCTAAATTTTTAAACCTTATACTAAATTTTTTTTTTTTTTTACTAAATTAACTTTTATTCAGAATGTGTTTAATTTCCATTAAAACATTTGTTAAAAAATATAATCTGTATCAAAGTTTTCCTCTCGATTAAAGTCAAAATCTTCCATGGAAAGTTTTGACAAAACTATTTAATTTTCCTCTCAGGGAACCCATTTTCTGAGAAAATCCACTGCACATAAATTACTGAAAACAATGTGCTTTCATATTCTGCTGCATGCTATAAGGTCTAGATGTGGTCACTGTCTCCATCAGATTACATTCAGTGTTGAAACAAGACATGCGAGATGCACACAATAGAGGAAGACAATGTTTGGATAAGGATAAAGTTCCATAATATCTGACTGCTATATGTAGGTTATTTATTTCACAGCAGAGTCCAGGCAAGATGTGATGGATATTATTTTAATTTTTGTTTGTATTGTAAATAATGTAGAATCAGTGTTTTTAAATTAACATAGGTAAACTTTAGGGACTTACTGTGACTCACTTGCAAGACATGTATATTGAGCATCTAGACAAAACTATCAGATGCAGAAGATACAGGCTAGATTCTGGGCATGAATACAGGAATCCCATTAAGAACATAGCAGAGGTATCTAGGATGAATATGAAAAGTTCAGATCCTTTAGCATGATGTTTAACCTGTAAACAGAATATTGAAAGATTATGAATACCAATTACTTTAGCCAGCTGAACTATTGAAAATTTTGGAAATAGGTTTTGACTAAAAATGTAGAAGAGTAGAACAAAAATAAAATCCTTCAATTGTTTTAGTTCAAAACAACATTTTGAAACCACTGACTTTCTAATTTTAAGTTAAGCATATAAAACCGAAAAGAAGGGCTGTTTTTGCCAATATGCTGAAATATCAGTTACAAACTCAATAATGAGCCTTTGAACACAGATTTCACTTTATCTGTAGTTTCTAATTGGTGTTCCAGTCTCTATCCACTTGCCAAATTTAAGAGCAGGGATAACAAACTATGAAACTGGTGGTGTTTATTATTTAGCTAGTTTTACAGTTTCCCTAATGGGAATGGATGAACATAAGAGCAGGAAAATCTATTCTACCCTCAATACATGTGAATAACTCCTATTATGTTGAATGAGAGTTATGCATATATTGAGGAAAGACTGCAATGAATTTTTACAACTTCGATCTGTAGCTTCAATGAAGGAAATGATTTCTATTTTGACTTCACATCTAAATTCCAGTATTGTGTGTGGAGGAAGGCAGGGGGAAGGAAGGAGGAAGCCATGGGTGGTTTAGCAATATCAGTCTTATCTATATTATTCTTATACCCACCAATGTCATTTTCCATATTTGAGTGGACTGTTTTGTAGGTAAGGGAAGGAAGAAGGGGGTTGTAATCTGCTTCCAGAATATTTTTTAGTTTATTTTCAAGTTATCACTAAACAATTTATTTCACTTTTATTAATGCTGGTAATATTGTATTGGTACATGTCTATAGAAATATTATTAGTTTTTTATTAGTTTGTTTTGGTTGGGGGGGTGTTGGTTTAAAATTTTTTTTGGATAACACTCTTCTTTACAGATGATTTATGAGCCATATCGCTGAAGAAATATTTGCTTTCTCTTCTGAATGTTTTCTTGCTCAAAAGTAACTCAAGCTGGTTTTAGTTGAATGCATTCAGTTATTCCATAACCTAGAAAACTTCACCAATTCACTATTATATGCAAGATGCAGCACAACAGGAGGTAAAATGATGTGGGTAGTTTTAAGTTACCATGGCTTCTCCTGGATACCAGGCTGCGTTAAAGAATATTGCCAGCCCCTATGTAACTCGGAGCATTCCCTGAGGGATTTTTATTTTACAATTGCTTCTCCATGTCTGTCATTGTGCTACTTCACAAGCCAAATAGAAAAACTGCTGAGTGTTCTTCCCGCTTCCTTTTCAATACCAGATACTATTGCAGAGTTCCCCGCATTGGGGACTTCTATCCTCTATTGAGGATATTCTCTAGAGAATATTTACATTCCTGTTTATGCCTCTACACTCTGAAGTAAGGTCTTGGATGGGATGGAACCTGGGCCTTGGATGGAATAGAACTTGACCTTATTCTATCAGTTCTGGTAGCCAGTGTAGAAAGCTGCTCTTGCAAGATTTCTAGACTAATTTTGCAACAGTTAGAAGTTTCAATTAAAATATTAGATTATTATATAACACATTGCAGCCTGGACTATGACAGCAGGAGTTCACCGAAGATGTTTGAAACTAGATTTTATGATGCTTTTGCAAAGGCATTAGTGATCCTTACTTTTGTTTTTCCCATTTGATGGTAACAAGCTGACTGTCAATCAACCAGTGACTTCTTCACTTTTGAGACTCTTGTATCCAGATGCATATGATCTAGCTTTTTTAAGGTAGACTACTGAAACTTTATTGTCATGATGCAAATAAATACCATTGAAACATTGCAAGATACTTTTCTTTTGATTGTTTCCTGCTAGTAATTCCTTTTAGTGTTAGGAATGTATGTATGTATAAGTAATATAAATAGGAAACAAAGATACACTTTTGTTGTTGTTTACTACCTCAAAATCAGTTTTATTTTGAGTATTTCTCCCAAATTAACTTTTGTGGACTAGATGGTCAACAGCTGTGGCATTTCTATCCTTGGAAATTTTTCATGACTAGCCTGAACAGACACTTGGATGGGATGATTTAGTCAGTGATGATCCTGTCTTGGGGCCTGGATTAAATGACCTTGACAGCTTCCTTCTAGCAATAGTTTTGTATGATCCTAAGGAAAATTACATTTGGGTTGGGGAAGGAACTCCTAAAAAAAGAGGAGGAACAGATCTTCAGCATATTCTTTCTAGACTCTGGAAAAAGGAGACCAGAAACACAGCTTGAGCTATAAACTTTATACTACTTAGGTTGACCAGGATTAAACATGCAGTGGTTTGGCCTCCCAATTAATTTTTTTTCAGTACAAAGATGGTCTTTAAATGGAACACCTGAGTTTTGCCAGTGGGATGGCATGCTCTTATCAAACCGCCGCGTTTGTTAGACGGTTAGGCGCAGCAGCAGCAGCAGCGGCGAGCGGCGAGCGGAGCAGCTGAGGGGGCAGCAGCAGCTGGTCCCCCGAAGGTAAGTGGGGCTGCGGGGCCG
>JAGPOW010000261.1:69965731-69988424 GCA_030014935.1 Caiman crocodilus | reverse complement strand
TCATCTGACCCCGGTGCTCTTTCCTGCCAAGGCAGGGGGTCGGACTAGATGATCTGCCTAGGTCCCTTCCGACTCTAACTACTATGATACTATGATACTATGATATGCCCAAGCTGAATAATGCCATGTGATAGACAAAAGAGAAGTATTAATAACCAGGGATCCTGGTTTTCTCTGATTAAAAAAAATAAATAAATCACAAATTCGCTGATAAAACCCGCAAAATCTGTTATTAAAATTAAAAGACCCTGCAGTCCTCCAGCCCTGCTGGTGCTCCTCACACCACCACCCCTAGCCCTGTTGGTGCCTCATCACTGCCCCCACAACAGACCCCTTACCCTACCATGCCTCTTGCCTCCCACCCATGGCTCCTGCTCCCCTGCTCTGCTGGAGGGGGCCCCCAGCTCTATGTGCTATGGGTCCAGAAACCTGTCTGCAGCTCCCTGCCCCCAACAGCAAGCAGTTGCGCAGAAGCGGCATGGAGCCAGCTGCTATCTGCTCAGGCAGGGCTGGAGCTGGCTTCTGGCTCCCCCACAGCCATAACCTACAACCCCACAGCCCTGTCAGAGGGGCACACAGACCCCTGCAAGCTCCACTTACCACACAGGCTCCAGGAGCAAGGAATAAGGCTGAGCTGAGCCCAGTTGTAGCTGGCTGAGAGATTTAGGCCCTGCTCTTCCTCTCTCCCTCCCTCCCTCTCTCTCTCTCTCTCTCCCCTCCTCCAGGCAGGGCTTGGAGTTTCCCACTTTTTTTGCAAGGAGCTGCTTATGCTAGAGCTTAACTAGCCTGTAGAGCTCTTTGCAAAAGCAGGGAATCTGCAGGTTTCTCTGCTAAAAGAGGACATTAAGTTGAAGAATATGGAGATTGACTATGGAATAACCTTGTGGGTAAAGAGCTAGTTTAAGGGGAGATGAAAAGAGGTAGATTTGAGAGGTGAGGGTATTAGTGACTTGTATAGACTAATAACAAGAATATTTCAGCTATAAGCTGGCAGCTGTGGTTTACCAGATGTCTGGGTTTTCCTGGATATGTCTTCTTTTTTGGCCACATCCGGGTGGGTTTTTTAAATAAGAGCAGATGCCTGGGTTTTTTGCTCTTCCTCTGCTCTCCCAGGCTGGGAGCAGTGGGCAAGGTTATTAGCTGTTGGGGGGGGGGTCACATGCTCCCCACATGGACCCTGGTAAGCCAAGTAAAGAGACATTGTGTGTGTGTGTGCATATGTACACATGAGTGGGTGCGTGAGCAATGTGGGAGTTGCTTGGAAAGCAAGGCAGAGGGGAGGGGCAGGAATCTGCAGGTCAAGAGTGAGGGGCATTTGGGTGTCCTGGGAGGCAGGGGCTTAAGAGTTAGGGGTAGAGGCAGGGCACGGGCATGGGCATGGGCATATCATTGCCCTTCCCCCACAATTATGCCCTTCTTCCCACCCCAGGTGTTCTCTTTTTTGATGCTGCAAATATGGTAACCCTGCTAGCAGCTTACATTTGAAAGCAACTGAGCAAAAAGATGGTGGATGATCAGGTTGGTCATGGAATGACTGAATTTCCTGTCTGATGTAGCCAAAATCCTAACAAACATCAGGACATGTATTGCCAGTAGAAAAGCCCTGTAACTTTTTAAAAGGTCTTGAGAGACCTCATCTGAAATACTAGAACAGAGCTGGATTCCAGACTGGAACAGATGTCTGAGATGACCAGGAAAATGAAGAGCCTTTAGTACATAGGCAGAAAAGGTTCTTTGGGTAAATCTGCTATCTTTTAATTTACCAACTTAAATAGTTGGAAAAAGTTTTCTTTGCCAACTTTCAGGTGCCCTTAGGCAGAGGAAGGATCTGCAGTTAGTTTGTATTCTTCCTGGATGGAATAGTAAAGCCACCAGAAGCCAGTACATATGCAAGAAATCTAGTCAGTTCAAATGTAAATTGAAGTAGTTAATTTTCGGGGAGAGACAGGTTGCAGGAGGGCAGGGGGGAGGGAATGAATGTAGCAGTAGTCAATGGATGAGAGATGGAGGGGGAGGGAGTAAATATAGCTGGTAAAAAGTAGAGAGCTTACCTGAGAAGTCAGATGTTAGTCAGGTTATAATGTGTTATAAATCAAAGGTCTATATTTAGTCCATGAGTTTTTGTGTCCAGTAGATTGATGAAGTGAAGTTTGTAGGCTTGTCTGTACGAGGTGTTTTGTAAATTCCCTTTGAGGATTAGTACCCAGAGATTTAACACTTGACTCCCCAGGTAACCTCTCCACTTTACCAGCTATATTTAATCCCTGCTCCTCCCAATCCATTGACTACAGCTACATTCATTCTCTCCCTCAGCCCACCTCTCTCACGTATTGACTATGTCAATTTACATTTTAACTGACTGGCTTTCTTGCATATATACTGGCCTCTGGCTATTGTACTAGTCCATACAAGAAGAACACAGAGCAACTGCAGATGCTTTCTTTGCCTGGTGAAGGTTATTTGTACCTGAAAGCTTGCAAAGAAGAATTTTTTTCAACTATTTGAGAGTTGGTCTAATAAAATATTTCAGATATACCCAAAGAATTTTGTCTGCCTATGTTCTCAAATATTCATTATTTGGAATACATTAATCAGATTCTGTAGTTGGTCACTAAGTCATATAACAAATCATTTTGATTTTAACTGTTATGAACAGAAACAATTCCTTAAACAAAATCAGTGAAACCTAACTTCCCAGTTAATCTTCTGCCAATATTGCCATTTAACATAGTGGTTCTTTCCTCTCCCTGGTTTTTACTTCCAGGTATATGTATTGCTATATAGACAGTGTTCATACATCTTCCCTCCCCCAGTTTTTTTCCTGGGCTAAAACAAGCCAAAAGTTTCTATTTGGCTTCTGCCCTTAGACCAACATGGCAACAACCTATGAATCTAAAGGATTTATATTCTGAATATTCGAATAAGCACTGGCTAGAAATAAATATTTAGAACATCTGGGCATATTTAGTGAATTCTAGAACATCTACAAATAAATGAGCAAAATCATTATTTGTGACTGAAAGCTTGTCTGACATCTCTTGCAATTACATGATAAGTACAGTAAAAGATACCACCAAAAACTCCTTGCTTCTTTCTTCAATAGCATTGTAGAAACCTTTCCTTTTTTCCCTACCTTTCCCAAATCCTTTCATTTTTTACGTGCAGTTATAATAATTCCTTTTATCATTAGGAGCAAAAATTAGGCCTTCTACTCCTAAATCCTCTTCATTTAGTCTGGGCTACTTACAGCTGTTGTGGCCAAGTTGTAGAAAGCTGTCTTCCACTAGTAATTCTCTAAGCCCCTTGATACAGAATACATTCTTAAGCAGCAGTTATCCTTTGCTACACTCAAAGGATGACAGTAGCAGAAGAACCTTCACAAGGGTCATGTTTAATGAACTTACAATGACATTTAGCATACAGACAGCTGAACCCCTATTAGCCTTCTAAGATTACATGTGCTTTTGCTTGCTTCTGCTATTCTGGGGACTCCTTGCTATCTGTGCCTGAAAGGCAAGACAGAATATAGATCCTTTATTCCTAATCTGAATCTTACTACCTTTCCTTAATAACATCATATCTTATTGGGTGATAAGATTTTAGATGGTCACAGTGCCTTAGTCAGCCAGCTCTGACATAGGGTTCTTCTACAACAAAGAAAGAAATGCCACACCTAATTTGATAAAATGATTACTGAAAAGACAATTAAAACCTGATCTACTATAGGGATCATAATTTTAATTCTAATTGTAAGCAGACATGCTCCATGAATCATGGGAAGGTAATTTTAAAGTCTTGAGGAAGGAAGACAGATTTCTTCTTTGTGATTTTAATTGGTGGTTGTGTTTTTATATCAACACTGATGGCTAATTGAATGCATGTTAAGTTGTGATCCATTTCCTTTCTGATATATGCAGAGATTAGTTTATTTGGTGTATAAAAATTATGCAATACCTGCTGTAACCTAGCATTTATAACCTAGCTATTTTATTTTCTGAAAATGCCTGCATTTGAAAACTGATACATTTATATCCTTCCTTTACCCAAAATTTCTCTGTTCTTTATTTTATTACTCCATTGAATAAAGCAAAGAGGCTCTAAGGAGTAGATGAGGGAGCACAGTTGTAAATTATGACCTTGATTTGTGCTCCATTAAAAAAAATCCTATATTATTTTAAGAAGTTTGTAGTATGACTTTTTCACCTTGTAGAGCATCTCAGTTGAAATTTAAGTATTATAATTAATTGTAATTCAATTAATTTAAGTAATATAATCTCCACACACCT
Source organism: Caiman crocodilus (assembly GCA_030014935.1). Lineage (NCBI taxonomy): Eukaryota > Metazoa > Chordata > Crocodylia > Alligatoridae > Caiman > Caiman crocodilus. The sequence continues at coordinate 69,984,138 of JAGPOW010000261.1, read as the reverse complement.
CTTCAAAAACTCCCAGGTTACATGTGGCATGCTGTCATATATCTCTAATCTCAATCTAAAAGTGAATGGCTACTGTGCCATAAATTATTAGATTCAAAAAAGGCAACATTGATTTTAATGGTTGCCTGACTGCAGAAACACTGATGCAAGGTCAGGCTTTCAAAGAAGGCTGCTCAAAATTATTTTAAATGCTGTGATTCTTTAATTCCTTCACACATTTAGCAGGTGGTGGCTATTTTATGGATCATCCTGAAACCAGTAAGTAACTCAAAATATATTGTCTGAAATTCTTGGCTGGTGTAATTTAGCTTCATTGGACCTGTTCCAAATAGGACCAGTTTACAATCTAGCCTGCTGTTAAAGCATTGTGAGCCAGATTGCCTAGTCTAATTATATAGTCTCTTTGTGCCTCTTTGACAGTATGAAGCAGATGTGATCCAGCTATCAATCATCAGCAGAGAAGGAATTGTTGGTGCTTCCTGGACTTCCTGCCTGCCACCCTTACTGTCAAAAGGAGTATGGTGGAGCTTTGCTCTGTTTCTGCGGAGGACCTGATACAAAAGTGATTAAAAACCCTATACCAAAAAGGCAACCTAAAGCTACCCAGAAATGCTTCTAAATGGTATAGAGGTCAGCCTTTAGAATCAAGAAGGCAGATCAAGTGTCCAGGTTTTCCTAATCAGCCTTCCATGCTGGGTGTATATCTGATACACAGAAAAATCTATCACTTCCTTCCATTTTAATAGCTACTGTAGAATCTAGGTACTTTGTAGGGTTAGTTTCCTTATCTCCTGCAATAATGAGGGTTTCCAATGTCTGAGGGTTTATAGAGCAGGAGCTGACAGCTGTACAATGCCACTGAGATGCTCTAGCTTATCAGAGAAATACTACCTTTTGAAGTCAAAGCCACAGCAACCAGCTGAGCTGTTCATATTTAATCTGGCAACCCATCGCAAATTAAGTGAACCATCCAGAACTGAATGATCTGGGTTCTACTGTGGTTTTCTCTTTCTGTGACTTTGCACCCTTTCCATGTTAAAATGTCCTTTCAGGTTTAGAAATGCCTTAATTCTGAAGCTTTTAGAGGAAAAATATTTACTGTCAAGAAATATAAATAATTCAAACAACTATTTCCATTAAAAGAAATCACAAGTATGGCTATTGTTCATTTACTCTTAAAAATGTAACAATAAAACAAATATTGGTCTTGCCATTGACTTCAGTGGGGCTAGGAAGGGTGTAAAGGAAAACATGCAAACCAAATTAGTTAATGGAAGGATTGGATCAGTTAGCCAACAGGTAACAAGCCACCTGCCTAGGGGGCCTCAGCTGGCTCAGGCGATCTTCCTAGAATGAAGCAAAACTCACTGAGTGGCTGGAAATAAAGTGGCAGGAAGAAAAACTGAGGGGTGGAGGATATGGAGAGGTGATGGTTGTGGGGAAGTGAGAATTCTTCTAAGAAAGAAAGAAAGAAAGAAGACTTTGAGGTAAGGTCTAGCCCATACCTGGATGAGGGGGAGGGGGTGTTTGTTTTGTGTTGTTTTATGTTATCTTCTCAGTTCCAATCTCTGGGTAATCTGTAATGCAGAAACTTGTGTTCCTGGACCTAAAGAGGGACTGTTTCTGGGATCAAGTTATAAGCATGTTTATTTTGGATTACTTCCATCTTCAGCTGAGCCATATGGAGTAGAAGAACCCTGAGCATTGGGGCCTGGGCTGCTGAACCTAGAGAGAAAGAGAGAGAGTTTCTGTTTTGCTGGGATTAAAGGAGTAGGGTATGAGGTTCAAGGACTGACTTTGTCTAGGGGAACTAGACTAGTGCAGACCGTGCTACAGGGTCCTTCTAAGCTTCTGATATGCCTGAACTCCTGATCTAATTCAGATCAGGATTTCCCTGTGTAGATGTACCTTTTAGACAATATCTGTGCAGAGGGAAAACTCAAAGCACCACTTGCTTTCTAGATATACCTTTAGGCTAAGTACAAACATTCAAAAAGCCTGACTCTGAATTGATTCTGTCTTTGCAGATTGACCCTGCAAGCAAGTGAATACACATTCACTCTTGATTCCAGAAATGCAGCTTCATGCCTGTAGTAGCTCAGGTAAGAAGCTGGTGGGGACACTGAAGCATGCCCTCTTTTTTCTTCTGCAGTAACAGATAGAAGCTGAGCTGATGGAGGGGGTGTGGGCAGGCCTAAGTGTGATTGAGGAGGATCTAACCCCTCACCCTGGTCTTCAGGGACCCCAGCCAAGGTGTGCCTGGAAGGTGAGGTGGGAAGCGGTCCTTGCCAGGCTTTGAGGGAGGAAAAGGATGGTGGCCAGACCCCAGCCAAATGCAGGCCCCCTAAGGTGAAGGGGGTAGGGAGGGGATTCATTTCCCTTTCCCCTAGAAACCTAGCCAGGGTCTGTCTGGCTGGAACACAGCAGCCCATCGGGGTCCCTCCCCTCTCACTGCTACAGGGACAGAGGCATGGCCCCCTGAAGCAAAGGGGGAAGGGAGGGGATGTATTTCTCCCTCTTTCCCACTCTGGGGGGGGTGCCCAGCTGGAGTGTGCTTGGCTGGGGTGAAGCAGCCCCTATCATGGTCCCCTGTCCCTTGCTACTCCAAGGGTGAAGGCATGGCCAGATGCCAGTTGGCATGGCCCTCTAAGGTGAAGGGGCAGGGAGGGGGTTCCCTCCATTCTCTTTTCCACTAGGGGAGAGGGTCCACCTGGCTTATGGTGGATGGGACTGGCAGACCTGGGCTGCAGTCCCCTAGTAGGGGAGGGGGTAATGAACCCCTTCCCTGTTCCCTTTGCCATAGGGGACCATGCTGGGGTGGCATCTGGCTATGCCCCCACTCTTCAGTGGCATGGGGGAGGGACCCTGAGAGGGGCTGCTGTTACTTGGCTAGGCAGACCATGGGTAGGGTCCCCTGAGGGAGGGGGAAAGAACCTCTCTCCCTGCTGCCTTTTGCTTCAGGGGGCCATACCAGGTGGGCATCTGACCCCAACCCTGCCCCTGGAGTGGCAAGTGGGGAGGAACCCTGATGGGGGCTGCTAAGCCCTAGCCAGGGGTCCCAGGGAGGTAGGGGGTAACAAACACACTCCCTGCACCCTTTGCCTTGGGGGCCATGCTGAGCTATTGTTGGGCCATGCTGGCTTGATGTCTGGCCATGCCTCCACCACAGATCTGGGTAGAGAGCAGAAGGGTGAGCTCAACTCTGCTGTCTGGAGCAGGGACCACAGCCCAGCCCAGGACTGAAAAGCATGGTTGGATGCTGAGGGACTCAGATTTAACTTAAATCAGGAAGGGGTCTGGAACAGGCTTTGAATAAACTGGTTGAGCTCAAACCAGTTCAGTCTGATGCACCTGGCTGAATACAATATTTTAAACCAGTTTCAGCCAGTTTGAAACTGGATTATGTGCACTGAACTTTTGTTCTGTTGTATATTTAAACCATTTGCTGATTGCTTAGACTGGCTTACATGCAACTTCTGTCCCTATTTTTAGGGCTAAGCTTATACATGGACACTTGCATATTGGTGTTCTTGAGAGCTAGAACAATGAACCATCTTTTGGAGGTAGGTACTTGGCTACCATCTGTATCTTATATATCAGTAGTACAACTGTATATTAAATTATTTGTCCAGTAATCAAGAGGTGTAGGTTTTAGAATTACCTTGTCTGAGCACCAAATCCATCTGTTCCACTTTCCAGGAAAGTGCCTTATTTACCCTAGTGAAGATCAAATGATTCTCACCTTTCAGACAAATGCCTATTGCTGGCACCCCTCTTAATTACTGCATTACTTTCATGTATATTTGCATCCTTGATTCCTACCTATCTGTAATGCTTTACACCCTCTTAATTATGTTCCCTTTAATTACCAATTCATCAAAGTGGTCAGGCAATACCTGGGACCTTATAGATTGTTTCCATTAGGAGAAGAAATTGATGATGGTTTCAAGTACATCTCTGGTGCAATCTTGTCTGTCTACAAAGAAGTATGCAAAACCCTGTTTTCTGGAGCTCAGTAGGGGTTGATATCTTTGTTTTCAGTTTGTTGCCTTTCTTTCCAGTCAGGTCTCTGCCCAAAGTGTTCTCTTGGCTTTCTTTGTATATCATACTATCAGTCCTCCTCTTGCTCTGAAGGTTTCTGCTTTAAATAACACTACCAATCTATACTCTCTTGCTTTTCCAGTCTCCAGGGAAAATCTTCCCTCCATTTTACTTCAGTTTTGCCATGGTGATCTGCAGCTCAGTGGTGGGTTCTGCTGTCTTGGCTCTAGTCCAGTGTTGCTGTGTTGTCAATTACCTTTTTTTTATACTGGAAGAGCAGAGGGTATCATACCTTTCAACTTCATCCAAGCCTACAGTTGCCTATAGATCATATATTCTATAGGGGACCCACCCAGGTCCACCCATTTGGCTTGCTTTTCCCATATGTCAGCTCAGTCAGTTTTCATATATAATATATTTTATAATACTTTTGATAACAAACATGCTGTTGGTGTTTCAATTTCTCCTTGTCCATGTACAGTTTTCTAGGATAAAATGTTCTTTGCCTAGGCAGGGTAGATCAGAGTGACAGCTGTTGCATCAGTAAATTGACCTTTCATGTATAACAGTTTTTGGGCCTTAATGACAGCTGACTTCAATAGGAATTGGATTGGACCCGCTCTTAGCAGTTCTAAAATAATGGCCAAGCACACTTCACTTGCTGGCTGAGTTGAGAAATGCTGATTAGACGGCATCGGCCCCCAGTTCTCATTGTTCTGTGCTGACAGACATAGTGCTGCTACTAGGTCCTTTCTAAATTCAGTTACCAGAAGATGGTACATTATATCATGTAAATGGATGTCACTTAAATGGATCCTTTAAAAGGAAAATTGTCTACTACAGGCTTATCTTCTGTTTGAAATATAACAGCATTTGGAGACTTTCAGCATCTGTTAACTCCATTTTCCAAAATGCAGGCTTCCATTAAAATGGAAGAAGCAGTGGATTCAATTGAAGAGTACAAAAAAAAAAACTTTTGGATTTCTGAACAGAAGGTATGCCACACAAAGAAAAATGGTGCTAACACGCAACTGTTAGTTAATACTGTAAACCACTAACAGAGAAGGCTTCCTTCCTCACAACCAACACCCCTCCTCCCCCCATGGAAACATGTAATAGAATGGTGCTTGAAACAAACTTCTGAAATCCTTTTTTTATGGAGAATTCATTCAGTTCCAAGATAAAAAGGTACAAGAGAAGATATCAGCTTCTAATTGTTTTTGTCTATAATAGTAGTTCTTAACTTTTCATTTGTGAACCCCTAAAAAAACCCCAAAAGAACCCCCCCCCCAAATGGAGGTGTGGACTCATTTGAATTGTAAGTGTGCGTATTCACATACTTTTGACTGATCATAATCATCTAGATATGGTCTGCAGACCCCTGGGGGTCCACAGGCTACAGGGTGAAAACCACTTGACTATAGAACAATTTTATTTAGGAGGCTACTGGCTTACTTCCTGAGACTCTTATGGTAGCTTCCTTCTGACATTTGTATCCTTCGCTTTGTCCATGATGTTCCTGAAGTATTTTTTTTCAGTGTTAGTTTTGTAAAGGCACACAAACCACTTTGAACATGTATGAAGTAAAGGCCTAACTCCAGTTCTTGGAAAATCCTTCAACTCAAAGACTGGCTTAGATGCAGAACAAGACATGGATACTTAATTATTCAATCTCCCTTAAAATATAAAAAGAGTTCAGTTACACTTCAAACCTGCTGGTGCTTCCAAGTTTCACCTGAAAGTTCTATCAGCAGCTGCAGTTCTGTTCTCATTACTTTGTGGCTTACATCCAGGAACTAGTGCTTAACTCCTTTGGGCCTCATCAACTACTTGTATTCTGGAAGCACCTAAGATGCATACATTTAGACCACTTGCAAAATGCAGTTATGGATACCTTCTTGGTTTTAAAACTAATCCACCGATGGAGGAAAATTGCATCTCTTACACAGAAATGTATGAATTAAGCAACGTAGTGGGAGACCTGTGTGGGGCTTTTTTGTTTGTTTGTTTTTTAAGTCTTCCAACATTTTTTTTTAAAGGTGAGAGGGAGGGAACAAGTAGTGGTTTCCATCTTGGGGGGTGGGGGGGAGGGGGGAATGCCTTCACCATCATACTACAGGTCAGATAGAAACACTTCCAACTTCACTTTAGTAGCAAGGATTGAAAGTGAGTAGGATTTCAGATGTACCACAGTACTTGGAATTTTCAAAAGGCTTGTTATGTATAACTCCCACCAAACAACATCCAGGTATTTTAGACCCCTTAATTACAGTCTTCACAGGAATCCTGTTCACTGCACTGTGGAGACAGTGTAAATGCTTAATTCTAGGTTTAATTCCATTCAGGGGCTAGGCCCCTGAAATTTAGGCCTAGTGGCATACAGTTTGTAGGAACCTATTGTCTTCCATTCGGCCTATTTGCTATTCATATGAAAACCAATTGTCTGACCTTTTCTACTTTGCATTGCACGTACCAGACACAGGAAATGTAAACGTGCAGGAGAAATGAGGCACTGTGTGAAGAGCTGGAAAACTTCCAGAGATTACATTACCTTTTCTTCTTCAGGATCAACAACAACAAATTGTGTTACTTCAAAGCTACCAAAGTAAAAGAAAGTTAATCTGTTGTATTCTCAGAATTGTGGTAACATCTCTTGCTGGATTCAAAAGAACACCATATACCTATTTTATTTCACTTAAATTCCCTCAGTTACCTCTTCTCTAGACTGAAGTGTGCTTCTCCATGTTACACCTCTCCCGTTACAAAAAGTGCAACATGGCGTGTCCATGTGACACAAATTGCTATTAGACTAGCAAAATAATGTCCATGTATCTGTGTTGTCAGCTGATTTGTTTTTGTTTTTTTGCAATCATGGTGATTTTAAAATGCCTCAAATGTTATGTGTTAGTTTCTGAATTTCTTCCATGAGGTCTCTCTCTCTCTTTTTTTTTTTTTAATCATTTTAAATTTTCAATGTGGATCTGATTTACACCTGAAAATGTCAGATATTTTTCCCTTTTTCTTTCCCCCCCCACCCTTGCTTTGCAACTATTATACCACAAAGTGCTGCTTGTGTTCACTCCATAATCCATGCAAATACAGTGAATTTCTATTGCAATAGTTCAACAAGGCTCCAGGTGCTAATCTTGTGACCGTCTACTGGTGGTTTAGCTCAAGGTTTAGACTAATGAAAAATGCAACTTTATTTTTTTGGAATAAAACAAACAAACAAACAACCTGTTCCCTGTCTTCACATGCACTTCATGGCAAAGATCAAATTGTTATGGGTCAGGCAGTTCAAGTCTCAGGTTAATTAATTTACTTCTTGTTGGACTGCCTTTTTGCTCTTTGGTTTGGCAGGGCTGGGGTAGGTTGGGAGTGAGGGGAACTAGAAAGGTAGGAGTAACTCGGGTGGTACTTGGATGAGGTACCCCCTCTTGAACTGGAAGGATTTAGCAGGTGTTAGCACGCTGTGGAAGGGGTAACAGCTCTTCTCCTATCCCCTATAGAGTAGAGATGAGATCCAAATGGAACATAACAAGTTTTAATATGGGAAAAAACAGGGTGGAATATAACGTGTGTGCAGGGGGCAAGGGGACCCTGGGATATAATGATACCCCCCTCCAGGCACCCAGGGGAAGGTGCGGGGGGAAACTAAGGGTACTCTAGGGAATTGAGAGGAGTTTAGGTGAACATGTACTCACACACAGCAGAGACAAATGAACAACAGATTTGAAGCACAGGGCTCACAAAATATAAGATGCAGGGTTTCTGATAGTGAGGTGCAGATCCCACACAACTTCAAGCACAGGCATCCCAGTGGTGTGGGGCAGAGGTGAGGGAAACTGCCCTCTCCCTAGTGGGGATTCTCTTTTTGCAGGCAACTCAACCTTTGAGCTGCTGGCTCCAAGTGCCTTCATGATCCTCTGTGCTGTCTGCACGCTAAGCTGCCCAGCTTCACATCAGAGTGGGGTCAGAAAGAACCCAAGCTGCCACCTGCAGCTTGGGGCCTTGGTACCTCTGGATCCTAGCCCTGCCACTGCCCTTCATGCCACTCCTTGAAGGGTAGGGGGCTGTGAATCAGGAATGAAGGGCCCTGGCCGTGTATGGGGAGGGCTGTACTAAACTGCTATATGTGGCTGTTTCACCCAGCTCTGGGGTGCATCTCAGCCCTCCCTATACACTGTTATGGACTTATCTCTGGGGTGTAACTGCTGTACATATCTGCTATTCCCACGTGCTTGTATGTGGCTATTACCCCCCAGAGCTAGGGCTACCCTATGCCATGACTGTGGCACTGAGGGACTCTCTTGGACCAGGGGCTTCTTGCCTCATTTGTCAGCCTTTGTTCATCTCTCCAGACACAACTGTCAACCCAGGACTGGCCCAGGAGTGCTGAACTCTGGAGTGTGATGGCCACATATAATATTTCATCACAGCCCTCCACATGCACTGTTATGTGGCTGTTATACCCCAGAGTTAGGACCATCCTATGCCATGCCTATGGCACTGGGGACTCTCCTGGACACCCCTGACCACATTGGCTGGCCCAGGAAGGATTTCCAGTTGTCATCCCAGGCCAAAAACTGTTACTTATTCAAGTCCATATACTTGGTATAGTGTGCATGGGTGGGCTGTAAGTTGCCAGCCTGGCATGAGCAAACAGCATTTTGGTCCAGGCAAAAATCTAATTGGAGATGTCTAAGAGTCTTCCAGTGGCAGAGTCATGGTTGGGGGGGGGAGGGGCTAAGAAGTGTTTCCATCTCTAATCCTAGCCCAAAAATAAATATATGGGCTCCAAACAAAGATTTTATTACAGTATGCATGGAGAGGAGGGTGTCAATCAGGCCACACTTTGGGCCACACAAGCCTCTGGTCTGAGGTATCCAAGAGAGTTCCCTGGTAGTACATGAGCATGGTGGATGCAGGACCTTAGTCTACATATTTGGTAAATATGCATAGCTAATGAAATTCTCTCTCTTTAGAATGTGCAATTCATTAATAAGGAGCCTTTATAGGGTATAGGTTAGCTTTGAAAAAGGAACTGGGAATAAGGACTTGGGAATTAAAGGAACAAACAGTGGTCTCAAGAGCTGTAGCATGTAGCCTTGGTGTTGGCCACCCAAAAACAGTGGATGGTGAGAGAGCCAGTTGCTGCCAGTCAGTGGTCCCTGCCCCACATACCAGGAGCAGTGAGGGGGAAGGGGGCTCTGTGGTGGACATGTCTCTTGATCTTCAGTAGAGGCAGGCTGTTTTGAAATTTGGGGAGCAAACACTAGCATTTGGCCTGGGGCACCCCAAAACAGTAGATGGTGAGAGTGTTGGCCTGACCCCTTAGGGCAATGCTGTTAGACAATATTGCACTGTTAGACAGGAGGGTGTGATGTACAATTGCACATGTACACATACACTCACTAGGTCCATACACCCTTACTAGGCATACACACTAGTAGCTCTCACACACGTTCAAAATAATTAGTCTAGGTTCATGCACATCTACCACCAGTTTAAGCCCATGCATGCTACACATACACACCAAATTTAGACAGAATCAGTTACCAACATCTGCACATCCAATACACATACATGGATTATTAATTCATATACCACACACACTTGTACAATGATATATATATTAACTAATACACACACACACACACCCCAGGTGAGTTCCTAAATTGGGTGTTGTGTTGTGTCTGTAAGTATATGCTTGGTGTACTTGGGATACCTGGGGAAAGGTTAAGGAAAGAAAGTAGAAGCGTAAGGATTTAAAATTACCAGGAGTGGGATTAGAACCAGTAGACTGCAGGGGCCTGAGCTGAAGAACTGAGGCTTGGGGGTAGCTTTAGGTTAATTGATCCTAATTGATTAAAAGACAATGCCCAAAGCCTGCAGAACAGGGAAGCATGCTGGCACAGAGTCTGGGACTGGAGCCAGAACTATGGGGGCTGTTGAAAAGGTAGGTGCTGGAGAGGCAAAGTGGGACTAAGGGAAAGTGTGGGTGTTAAAGAGGGGATCTGGGTGTTGGGGAGCTAGAGGATAGCTCTGTGGCAGCTAGAGAAGTCTAGGGAAGCTGCAGGGGGAAGCATGAAACTAGGGAGACACACAGCAGAAAATCACAGAAAAAGCAGCAAGAGAGACTGAAAGGCAGCAGGGACAGCAGGAAAGCAGAAAAAGACAGCGGAAAATCGCAGGAAAAGTGGCAGTAGGAATTGAGAGGAGATAAGGAAACTAGCAGAGAGGGGTGGGGGCTGGAATTGAGAGAGAGAATGAGGCTGGAATTTAAGATAAGGAAGGGACTGGATTCAGTAAAACAGGACTGAATTCAGGGTTGCAAATGACAGTAGTTTTATTGAACAGGGGAGGTGGTGACACAATGCCAAGTTGGTTCCCATGCATGCACAATGGCAACAGGGGTTTGAGAGTTTTGGTGCAGGGGCTGAAGTCCAGGAGGAGAGAGAGTGAGTCCAAATTGTAGGGGGAGGTGTGCAGGTGATATCTATCTATCCCAGGCTGGAAGTTTATTCTTGATGGCCAGTCGGGGTCTCCTTCAGCTCTGTTCAGAGGGGGTCGCCAGCAGGTCCTCTGCGGTGGATAGGTGACATGAAACTGGTCTGGTCCAGATGGAAATGGTGTTCCCACTGGGTCTGTCTTCACTGCCCCTTTTTATAGGGGCACACCGTGTGTGACCCTAGTGACGGGAGGCATGCCCAGGCAAGGGTCAGCCCCTGATGTACTGAGCATGTGTGCTCCATGCAGGGACATGCAATTTTGAGTGTCTGTAATGGTGGGGTACAATGGTCGAGTTGCTGGTTCTGCAGGGTCTTTTGTCTTTCAAATGCTGGTCTTGTCTCTGGTCCTAGGTGAGGTACATGGTTCCTAGGTGAATCAATGCAAGGTGATGGCCCAGTCATTACAGGCTGTTCAGTAGAGGCCTGCTACCATCATGTTTCAGTCATTCTCATTCATTGGGGAACCAATTTACATGGGAGGGGTACAATGAATCCTATTATTGCAACATGGGATGCCCAGGCAGAGGAAACAAGATGGAGGCTTGACATATAAAATGGAAACTTGACATGACTTTTGTTCACTTAAACACACAGGCCTAAACCATACAATAGCCATATGAAATAATAAAAATCAATATGAAAATGATAATAACACAACATACAACAGTAAAAATTAATGCAAACCTAATGATTATATGATATAAAACAATGGACATCCAAAACCAAAAACTTGCTAGCAAAATAAAAATGTTTAAAGCTTATCCTAAGTCTGAGCTCACTTATGCTTATGTATAGGGAATAGAGAGGGAGAGAAAGTCAGAAATGGTTGGGGAAGGGGAGGCAATGCATTTTAGAATTAAAAAGGAGAAACTGGTTTTGCTACAAGAGTAAGCCACTCACTGTGAACAGGGTTCCCCCACAGCCCCAGACTCAGGCAGAGGGTGGGCTGGCAGGGAATCTTGCAAGTGAAATGTTTCTGGGACCTTAAATGTGGGGGTGGCTGATGGATGAACAGAGAACTAAGTGCAGGCTTAGCTCTGACTTGCACATGGCAAGCCAGTCTTTTGCCAATTCTGGGAGAGAATCCTAACATATAGCATTTGATACAGGTCAGGTAGTTCTGGGTAATTAATCATGAAATAGGCCTTTGGCATACAGGAAGGTAATGCAGGAATGGGGATTTTTCTCTATGAACTGCTCACTAGAGCGTGGCTTCCTCTATTCCTAATGGGGTAAGTGACAAGAAAACAATGTTGCTGGCCCCAGAACAGTCATGTCATAGGATGGTTTATTGAGCTGGGCCAGTGTCTGTTTAAACTCCTGAAAAGTCAGGTTCAGAGGTCTGCCTCAAGGCACAGACTGACAATTGTAAGCTAAGCTGCAGGGAACCCGGAAATGGCATGCAAATTGGGTTACTGAGAAATGCTGATGGGACAATGCACTGTCAGATTTCAGGTCTCCCTTGGAGACTTGGACTCCTTGGACTCTGCAGCATAACATGGTGAAATTGTCTCACTGAGCATTTTTATTTTTCATAATCAAAAAGTGTGGTCACTGACTTGTCACACTTGCCTCTCACACACAACCCCTCCCCCCAGCCTTATCCAGGGCCGCAGTCAAAAAGCAGCTTCATTGGAACACTGCTAATACAGACTGTTCAATTCAAAGGTGGTCACCACTCCAGGATTTGACCAGAGTCACTGAACTGATTTTTACCTTAGGATTCTTCAACAGAGCCTATAATGATCTGGGGGGGGGGATGGGAAATGATCCTCTCCAGTTCTACTGGAGGCACAATATACAGCAATCGCACAGAAAACATGATCATGTTTTACAACCAAGCCACTGCCTGTCTCTTGCTTCCAACCTGAAGCTCCCTGCCCCACCAACCCTCCCAGTGCCTCTCATTCCTAGCTAACCTGCAGTCCCCCTGCCCACCTGGTGCCCCCTCACTTCTGACCCACAGATTCCTGCTAGGGCACTTCACCCCCTACCTGCAGACTCCTGACCTGCAGCTTCCTGCACTCCCAGAAAGATGCAGCAGTATGACTGTCGGGCAGAGCAAGGGCAGGCAGAGGGTGGTCAAAGGGGGACAGGGACATGCTGCTGGGGACAAAAATCAGTTTAGAAGGAATAGGAGTACCAGAGAAGAGCAGCAAGCTTGGAGGGGTAGAAGACAGGAGGGGAAACAAACTTTGAAGTAATCTGATTGTAGGCTTGGGGGTATGACTGCAGTCAATTGATCTGCCCATATAGCAGTTACTCCGTTTGCATGTCAATATGTTAAGTGATAAGAAAACTCCTCTCATTGAGCCTAGGCTGTTTCTTTCTTCACCTCAATGCGTACCATGCCCCTGCTGTGTGTGGGGGGAAGGGGATGGGGCAGGGGGAGGGTGTTAACTTGGGATTGTTGGCTCATTCTGGACATTGTGTGGTGATCATGGGGGGAGGGGAAGTTGGAATAGATTGATCAGCCCCCCCCACTCAACCCCACTTTGGGGCAAGCTATCCTGGGCATGGGGGATACCTGATATCAAAGTTAATTAAGAGTCTTTGGATGATATCCCCAGCCCTCCCCTATGCTGGTTCTCAGCTTCGGAAAAAGTTCTGCTTTTTGAAGTGAGGATGCAAGTGACAAGAGAGACAGGATTCTTTCTATTTTGCTTACAAATTCCTGTAGTAATGTTTCCATTTGGGCTTTAGCTTGGGTACATGATACCAGGATGCCAACACAGCGGGGGCGGGGGGGAGGGCAGACAGACCATTTGTGTACTCCCCACCCAGCAACAAGCATGCAGAAAAAGTACAGCAAAACTACTTTGGGACCAGGCTTGGATAGGGGGCAGCCCCTCTAGGTTGCTGGTGATACAAACCCTTGATGCCAAACCTGACTTGTGAGCCTGCCTACCTCTCCCTCACTCTTGTATACCTTTGTATGAAAAGATTTCCTGCCCCAACCAGCAATACCCTGTGCAACAAGCATGTAGAAAAATGTGGGAGGCTTTGCAAAGGAGGCAGGCAGCACTGTTTAATGAAGTCCATAACCCTGTCAAAACAAAACCCCATGGTTGGTGAGCAAAGCTGACAACAACTCCCCCCCCCCCCAAAAAAAAAAACAAACAAAAAAAACCAAACCCCAAACAAACAAAAAAACTGGCATGACCCAACAAAATAAATCAACCAAAATATTAAATCTTGTCTTAAAATGCCACCTGGCATTAAAGTACTACTGCTAGAGCAGAAGGGTAAAATAGTTCTGATGTGCCCCTAGAGTATTTTACTAGTTATAGCATAAGTCATTGTGTGGTAAATTGCATCCATGTTATTGAATTAGTCATCATAAACTAAGACAAGAAAATTAAACCAAGAAGACTTTTAGTGGGCAAATGCCAATCTTTTTTATGCGGACAAGCACTCTAAAACTCAATCCTTCTAATATTTCCTTATTGCATGCATTCCAAACAAGTTTTTTGTGTGTACATATGTATAAGATGGATGTATATAATACCTATACATATATTATATAATATCTATGTGTATTTCTCCTCTGGACTCTTTCCAATTAGTTCTTTGAAGTGTGGTAGTCAGCACTAGACTGACTGCCTATATGTGTGCTCAAGGGTTGGGGGTGGGAAGGTGCTCTTTAACTGGAGCAGTTACTGGGTAGCCTCTCTAATTAAAATGCTGCAACATCATGTGTATTAAGCCCTGATGCAAACACTTACGGCACCCTTCAGCCATTTTTTATCTAAGTATTGAATGAGGCTTTAGATAAAACACCCCATGGCCATTTTAAATGCTCAGGGCTTAATGTAAAATAAGCTGGACCGTTCTGACTGGAATGCAGTGCAGGCTCAATTAACTGAGTTTTCTCCGGTGCATCCTAACTCGAAAGCAAAGGGGCCCATGTATAGGCACCCACTATTTCAGGCTTTCCAACACTGAATAAAGCGAAACAATTGCTTCCCAGAACTTGCAGATGAGAGTTCCCACTTCTATTCACCTTTGTTCCCCATCAATATGTTATTATTGAACTTGTAATTATAACCCCCAGGTCCTATTCTGTGGAATGGCAGCCTAGGCAGTCACTCCATACTTCTGTATGTTGCCGTTCCTTCCAAAACATAGCACTTTTTCCTTTTCCTTGGTGACTATCATTCATCTTGGTTCAGACAAGTCTCTAGTTTGTCTAGATCAGTGACTTTTTAATTCTTTTTCATTTCTGGACCCCTAAAATATTTCAGATGGAGATACAAATTGTAAGTGCGGGCATTCACATACTTTAGATTACTCATAGTCATCTTTCATGAACCCCTTAGACAGACATAGCTTGCAGACCCCCAGTGTTCCTCAGACTACAGGTTGAAAACCAACAAGCTTTTTGAATCCCACTGCTGTCCTCAAAGGCGTTGGAGGCTAATCTTTGGCAGGCGTACCACAAATTGGCCTTACAAACCTCCAAGTGCTACTCTAGTCTTCATCTACCCAATCTGTTGCTCTGCTTTCTGCTCCTTGCCTAATCTGATGGCTTGCTTTCTTCTCCCTGTTCTTTCACAGTACTACCTTTCCCTTCCGTGATCTGCCATGTGGCACAGCCTGGCCACCTTGGTCTAAGGTGTCTGAAGTGTTGGGGTCCTCTATATATTTACTTCCATTGTCCAAGTCCATTAATAAACACATTTTAGATACTGGAGCCAAGACAAATCACTAGGAAACTTTACCTGATACATAACCCCAAGTTCACACTGACCATTGGCTTCTCTTTAATCATGATCATCCAACTAAGTTATGCACCTCTTTTTTAGCTTTACCTACTTTCTTATTTTCTATATTGGAGTAACATGGGAAACAGTGTCAAAACCCTGCTAATGCTGAGATGTATCACAACTGCTTTCCTTCATCTAGATGGAAGAGAATCGACTTGGTTAAACATGGCTTCCTGGTGATTTAATTCACATAAACTATTCTTTTAAATTGTGTTACCTTCTTGGTAATTACAAAACAATTGTTTTGGTAGGTTTTAGTATCTTTCCAAATATCAAAGCTGCTTTTTGTAATTTTTTGGCTTTGCCTTTTTTTCCTATTATAAACGTG
Source organism: Caiman crocodilus (assembly GCA_030014935.1). Classification (NCBI taxonomy): domain Eukaryota; kingdom Metazoa; phylum Chordata; order Crocodylia; family Alligatoridae; genus Caiman; species Caiman crocodilus. The sequence goes on along the minus strand of JAGPOW010000261.1, from coordinate 69,968,491 downwards.
GGCCTAGGATTGCTTCTTTTCAGTCTTCTCAGGCCTTACTAGAAGTAGTGCACTCGGAGATAATTGTTGCAAGCACTTCATTTTACTTTTGCCTCTCCCTTGAGTTTTCTAGAAACAAATCTCATCAGGCCCTGCCAACTTGGAAAACATTTATCTTATAGCTTGTCTTTAACTTTTTGTTCTTTCCTTACCTTGGGTGAGTGCTTAACTCCCACCCCTGTTTTTCTTAATGATTGTACTAGTCATGGACAAATGAATCTTTGCGAAGACTGGAGTTTTTTTGGTTTTGTTTTTTTGGGGTTTTTTTAAGGGTTTTAAACATTCCTGTCTTCCTAACATAATTCATTAATTGCTTTTTCTTCCCTGTGCAGTAACAAACTTATTATTTTCCTTGTTCTCTCTTATGGCTGAGGGGCGGGAAAAAAATAAATAACTTAAACTGTTCAGATACAGGGCACCATGCTACTCTGGGTGAAATCCTGGTCCTGGCATATGGAGACAGTGTAGTTTAGGGCACAGGAAACTTTCACGGCAGACCTGGAGCATGGAGTACTTTAGAAATGCAAGACCACTTTGCAGGTCATGTTACAGCCTAATGTGGATGGTTTGATTTAGAAAGTCCTTGGAGGGCTTCCTCCAGTTTTCAGAGCAGTGCAGACTCAAGTGTACAAAGGTGACTTTTTTTAAAGCAACTCCCCGCTACATGTCTCCATGTCTCCCCCAATCCCACCACTACTTCCAGGTTGTGACTTCTGTGCTGTGAGGGGCAGCATGGAATCGCACCCACGGTTTGCAGGGAGGCAGTAAAGGAGATCCAGCTGTACATTTGAAAAGCTTTCTCACCATGGGATCCAAGGTGCAGATTGCATAGCATGTTTAAACTGCTTGTATGGAAGCAGCAATGTCATGAGCTTAAGTGTTTTACTGAGTAGAGCTGCTTTGAAAATTCCAGAGTAAGACTGAGTCAGTGCAAGGCTGAGACCTCTGACTCCAAAACTGCAGGGTCAAAACTTTTCTATTCACAAACTTAAATTTGTGTGTGCTAATTACACTTAAGCTTGCAACATTGATGCTGAACCATTTAATGTTGGTGCAAAAGTAGTTTATGCACAAATCTGAAGTTCTTGTATGTTGGTTTTACAGAACTGCACTGCAAAAATGTCTTTGATTTGTCAGCTCAGTCAAGGAAAATACTTTTTGTAGCTACTATTGTAGCTGGAAAGTTGTCGATGAGAATTTTATCACTGTATTTTATTTGAAATATCTAAAAATAAATTAAAATGTTTCTTTCTGTTTTTTTTTTTTTAAAAAAAAACTAATTCAATTAATTTAAATTTGGGTTTATTTCTAATATGAAGCTACCTAGAGATACCGACACAGCTTATTAGATATGGCTAAACCCTGGGCCTTCCAGATTAATATTTGTGGGGAGAAATGGAAAATATCAAAGAAACAAGAGCCAAAACTCCTCCAAACAATAACAATAAAAAGCCTAAACACACCTGGGATAATTCATATAACTGAGAGCTAACAAAGACTGGAAATTTTCCTTGGTTATGGCAGGCCTGCTTCCAAGATTCCAACAGTCTGCCAGGAAACCAGGCAGGATTGTAAGGGAAGTGCTTCATGTTCTTATAATCTGACACTTTTGTGATTCATCAGAAAATATCTGGCCAGCATTAACTGGAACCCCATTGTGTTATACACTATACAAACACATTATGAGGGAGAGTTGCTTCCCTTACAAAGTACCATTTTAAATGGACAAGACTATTATCGCCATTTCACAGGAGGGGAACTGAGCCAACAGAGCAAAGAGGTTAATCAAATTGTCTGAAGTAACATAGGAAGTAGTGAAGACTTGAATTCTCCTCTCCAGAATGATCACAAAGGCTGTTATGATGGCCATTGTAATGTCCTTTTTTTCTATGAGTATTGTACTTACTAAACTTTGCTTGTATAATTTCTAAAACCCACTCACCTGATATGCGTTAGCAGAGAACTCTTTGGTGAGCTTAAACACAAAAAGAAAGTTTTACAAGAAGTAGAAGCTTGCATCAACAATTTGGAAGGAGGATAAAAATATTGCTCAGGCATGCAAGGATCAAGTTAGTTTCTGCAGTATCTGGTGGCAATGAATTCTACACTTCTTAATTACAGCCAATATGGATAAAAATTCCTTTTGTTAGTTTTAAACTTACTATCTACCAATTTCATTTTATGATGCTTACTACTTGTATTGCAGGAGAGTAAATGATAAATCCCTATTTACTCTGGCCAAGTACAAATGTGTGATAAGCTCTCAAAACACTCTATACCTGTAACCAAACACATGTTCACTACACATAGGATTGTTTAAAAATAGAAGATCCAGGATTAAGATGGACCTGGATGGATATGTAATATCAAAGTAAAGTGTTTTAGGCTTGAGCTATCAAAACTCTGCACCAGATCCCCTTGCAACTCAAATTAGGTTGCAGTCCCCCACCATCCCAGTGACCCCTCCCTGGATGGTATGCTTGTCTCAACTGGAGCTCATCTGCTCCAGGAAAGCATTGGCATAGCCCTGCCCTGGGCTGTCACAGAGAGGAGATGAAAAGCTCAGTCTCTACTCTGCATGGCCAAGTGCCGGGGGGGGGGGGGGGGGGCCGCACGCCCCCCGGGGTTGGGAAAAGGGGCCGGATTGGCCACGCGTGCAATACACCCGCAGCACAAAAAAGACGGAATTTTAAAAGTAACCGGCAAATTGGGGGGGGGGGG
>JAGPOW010000261.1:69951322-69963806 GCA_030014935.1 Caiman crocodilus | reverse complement strand
TCTTTGTTTTCATTCTATTCCTTTTATGGTATGAAACTGGCCTCAGGCGTTACTACAAGGGGTTTGATTTTACTACGGGGGTTTGGCTTCTTAGGTGGTGTCATGAGTCACCGCCTACAATGTAGTCTGCACATACAGCTCCTCTCAGGATGGGTTACATCAACATACTGTCAGAGTACAATGCATGGAAACTTGGGAATTGCTGGCTAGGATCTGTATGAATACATATTACCATGGACTCTTCTGTGCCACTTTTCTGCCATTGTTTCAGTGATGCAATTCTAGAACATCACTTCACATTTGCTTCATGATATCCTGGGACAAAACATTAGTACTCCTTTTCCTGTAAACCTTCTTGGAATGATGGGCATGAATGTCTGAACTCTCTGCACTTTGGCCTGGGATACATTTGTCCCAGGAGAAACTATTTTAATCTGTTTGTATCCTGACTGCAAGGGAATTAAACTACATAATTTCCTCACAACAGTCTTCCCCACCTTTAATTCTATTGGACAGAAATGCATTGAATTCCTTATCTTCAAGCCACACAGCTCCACTCCTTTGTTTGTATTATAGGATTTGTTATATTATCAACACTTATCTCATTATGCAGTATTGATTTTCTGTCACAGCATAAAGGAAGCTCAATACCTCTTGTCATTGCTTAAAACTTAAGGATTTACTTTATATAAAAGCACCAAATAAAACATTTCATTGAATAATATGAAATAAATGTCTATTTGTGATACCACATTCATTAAAAGAGAGGAAAATATTGCATACAAAAACAATTAGGAAAGGCTTGCACAGTGTTGTGTCTTATTCTTTAATTGGAGGGTTATTTAAAAACCTTACTTTCAGACATGACTATACTCTCTAACCAGTTATCATGAAAATTACACCATTATTTATATGATTCTTTCTCACCAATAGGAAACATCCAATGTTTATTTCATTGTACAAAATGAGATTCAAATTGTAACTGTGTTTTATATAGTGCTGAATTAATTTGCAGAAATGTGGAGAATAAACATTACTGACTTTAAACTTTGCCATAAAGTATGTGGGAAGAGATTTTTCTTTTTCTAAATCTAGGAAGTTCAAAGACTTGAAAGCTATGCCTAGTATTTTTCAAGTTTAAGTAATTTAAAATTAAGCACACTGATTCCATATTGAAAGCCAACTTAATTATTTTTTGGAAAAGCTTGTCCTTACAGCACTTCAGAAATCCAGTGGTTATTATGCTATATACTGCACTAGTCCCATAGGCATGCCTACACATGCATTTGATGCAGCACAAGTTTACTTGCAAGTGAATGGGTCCGGGTAGGCATCTACACACCGAGAAGCAGGAGCAAATCTGCTTTTGCTGCCTCGGGCCCTGCAATGGGCCTCTGTCACCACCAGGGGCCCCTCTAAGCTCTGTGTGCAGCTGCTGAAAGTCAACAGCCATCTTCAAAAGGCAGCCCTGATAGCTGTTCTCTGGCTAGGACCAGCACCCCTAATGCACGCTATGTCTGCACCAGCACTCTCTTCCCCATGCTATGGTTGCTCCAGTCCTTGTGCCTAGCATCGATGACCAGTGCCCTATCTTTCTGCTGGCTGCTGCACTAGCATTTTACACTGAATGCTTTCTGATATACAGCAGTCTTGCTGCTCCTAACTCCTCCCACGTGCAGCACCCCCTCCCACACATACATACCATGTGCTGTCCCAGGGCCACTGCCATGCACCTGCTGTCTTCACCTGGCTGGGCCCTGGCAGGGACACTGATAATGGGCTCCAGAATCCCACTGTAGGGGTCGCCATCACCCTCCTGGGTCTTCTGCCCCACTGCTTCTGAGTCTGCTGGTCCAGCCAGGACTGGTGGCAGCACATCATCCGTCACACCTAGGATAATGAGCAGTGGCTCGAGGCCTTCCAAATATCTCATACCATCTTCCGGGATATCCAGGAGCAGCAACACCAGCATATGGCTGCCCCTCTCTGCAGCCACCTGTCTGGCCCTAACCTTGTTGAAGCTGGCCATGCCTACCAGCCTCTGGTACAATGGCCACCTGTTTAGTGTGGACAAGGCCACTATGGGGGAGGCCATCCTAGTGTTGTGCGGAACCGTTGGGAGTTGCCATGCTCTGGGTACATGACCACCCACGGTGGTGGCAGGGTACCATGCCCTGGGGTTCTCTTAGTGCATCAGAGCCCTTGAGGCTGCCCCGGTGAGACCACGCCTATTACAGCTGGAGGAGCTTTTGCTGTGTGGTGCTACAGGCTGTCATTGACTGCTGGTGGGACAGGCCAGGCTTCTGGCAGTATGTTGCTGCAGAGCTCGACCTTGCTTCCCCTCCTTTCCTGTAGGTCAGCTGCTGTGTTGTGCTGCTGCCTAGCTGTCAGTGCCTGGGCTCAGAGGGTATGGGGCTCAGATGACTGGGGTGAGGAGTTGCCTGCATTCCCACCCTTTCCTCAGGGATCTTCTCCAGGTATGCACCCAAGGGCCAACCACATGCCCCACACTACTGCTACACCCTGACCATGCCTTGGAAAGTGCATGAGGACTAAAGAGTGTCAAACCCATTATGCTCTGCTGTTGCTGAAGCCCATGGTGTCCCAGGTTCCCATGCCAAGTGTGCAGGTGCACCTAAGCTGCAACAGTGTGGGGGCTTAGGCAGGCCACCCATGCTGCTATATACATACAGCTTTGGCCTGGGTCCTGGGAAGCAAATATGCCTGTCAGTTGCTGTATAAAGGGCATAGACTTCCAGATACTCCCTGAGCAGCAATTCTGGTTGGTGATAGAAACTCACTGTGCCTGTGAGGCTTCAGCCTTCATGTGGTAGTGCCATGTCAACCACTCATCCCATGCTCCTGCAGCCAGGATTACATCTCATAGATCCAGGTAAGATGCTGGAGCTCTTACCCTGCTTGAACTTGTACTCCACCCCTGCCTTGTCCCATGGTGCTATAACTTCACCAGTCTCCTCCATGGACCAGTTGGAACCCCGGGTGGTAGGCACAGGCATAAATATGGTTGCAGATAAGGAGGACACCATTGTGGGTCCTGCACTGGGTCTCTGGGCCCCTGCATAGCTGTCCCTGTGCTGTTGGGCCTGGACAACCACTTGCAGTGCCCAGCATGGGACTGGCAGTTGTGCATCAGAGGCAATGCCCCACAGCATCTGTGAGCTCAGAGTAGCTTGCTGGAGGTGGGCTGCAGGCAGGTGGTGGCTGGGGGAGATAGCAGTGGCAGGATGCGGAGCAGAGGGCTTGCCTGTGACTGTTGTGGTGGTGGCTGCTGTGTGAGAACTCTGACCCCTCCCTCCCTCCCTCCATGGTTGGCTGCATGGGGTGGTGGCCACCACATGCTAGCTTCTCCCCCTCTTTCCTAGCCCCCTGTTCCTGGGAGGAGCAAGTGGCAGTGGTGGCACAGGGTGGGTGGCGGTGCTCTGTTCTTCCCCCCGCCCCCCACCATTCTTGACAGGCAATTTGCTAGGGGATTTATAAAGGGACAGGGTGTTACTTTCTGTTCTGTTTACAATTTGCTTCTTAATAATCCCTAACATTGTTTGCCTTTCTGATGGCATCTAAGCCCTGTGCTGATGTTTGTAGTAAACTGTCCACAATGGCTTCCAGATCTCTTTTCTGTGTGGTAATAGTTAATGCATAGCCCATTATAGTATAAGTAGAGTTTCTGTTATTTTTGTTCAGGTGCATTACATTATACTTATTGGCTACTTACAGATGTTAAAAAAAAAGAAATAAAGCATTTTACTGGAAGAACCTGTGTGTTTGTTTGAAGCTGGCTCTGCAGTATCTGTTGTTACCAGATTTGCCTGTCACTTTGGGGAGTGCTCATTTATTAGGGGTACATTTCTGGGGGTCTCTGTAATTCTTCCAATGTGCTACTTGTGTTGCTTGTGTTTCTATATGAAGTTGTCTCCCTCCTTTCTGCAAGTCCCCACCCCCAATGGAGCCATCTTGCAGGACTCAGGTTCAGTGGGGCTGGGTTCCTCCAGCCACCAAATCAGTCAAACATGTCCACACATACACAGACAGATCAACAGGATACACCTGAGACAGGCAGGGTTATTTAGCATTGACACCCTCATGTGCCTTGAGCTCAATTCATCAGGGCAGCAATAAAATGCAGTCAGACACCAGCGCACAAGTTAACGGACCGCATCCGAGTCAGGCTGGACTCTTCAGCATTCATAGGCTGACACCTTCGTGTGCCTTGAATTCAGTTCATTAGGACAATAATAAATGCAGTAAGACACACATACATATGCTAACAGAGTATGTCTGAGCAGGCTGGGCCTGATCAGCACTTTCAGCTGATACCCTCATGTGCTTCAAAACTCAGCATGTCACAATCTCGTGTCATAATGGTCCTAGTAGTAAGCCCCTTGATGAGCAGGCCCCACTGTGGTTTTGGGCATTTCAGGGATCTTTGGCTTAGGTAAAAGAAGCGTTGCTGCAGAACAAGTGGAGAGATCAAGGGGAAGGAGGAGTAGGTGAGGTTCAGAGAGAAAGTATAGTAACCAGTTTGACCATAAAAGTTATTTATTGCTATGTATATGAACTTATGATACCAGTAATAATAGCCATACAAGAGAAAGACACATAAACAGTTACAGTATTACATAGTTTCAATTAGATTTTTGGAGAAATCTAGCTTGAGTTTGATTTAGCAAAAGTCAGGTTTAGAAAGCTATGCCTGGAGTAAGAGAATAAAAGTCAGGTTCCTGGAAAGAGGGGGAGAGAGAGAGAGTTGGGGTCTCACCACTCAGCAAAGCTTGAACCAGTCGAGGTTCCCAGGTGTTGGATCTGGCAGACAGGCAGAGCCCTCAGCATGATCAATGGAGAGATTCTAGGCAGAAGAGGAGTGGAACTGATGCAGCTTTTGGATCCAAGCACCAGGACAGAAACTTGAGGTTGGGTAGGGGTTTTTGTAGAGAACTAACAGTGGCTCAAGGAAGAACACTAGGTTTGTTTAGGGGTAAACTATGGCTCATGTGCTGGATAATAGGAACTGATCACTCCTGGCTATAGGTGGCATTACGCTGAGGGAGCTCATAATACAGACAGGCAGAATCAGTGTTTTGGATACCAGTAGAGGAGTCATTACTAGAATTGGTCTGACTTAAATGCTGAGCTGGGTGTGTGTGAATGTGGGCCGATTAGCATTTGAAGCAAGGATTCCCCATGGTGCAGTGGTTCCCTGCTTTTCTGATCCCAGAATTCAGTGCAGTCCTTGCTTTGGTATCTCTGTTCTCCTTCCTGAATGCTAACGAAGGTGCATGCCTGTCCCATCTCCCATTTAAATGGGGTGTCATATGGTTCCGTCTCAGATGCAAATGAGACCAAGGGAGTTGCTTCACTCTTGTTACCCTTGTCTGGAGAGCTTTAGCTGTATCTCCCACTGCATCTTCCTTGTCTTTTGTAAATCCTTTGTCTGATCAGTTCTCATTCAGGCAGAGGTGGGGAGAGGGAGAGTCCTTAGTGAGTCAGACAGGCTGTATCCTGTGCCAGGGTTCCCCCAAAATACAGAGCTGAGAGGTAACACTGTGCAGATGGGGTGTTTCCGTGCGGCTTTTTGGTGCTTTTATCTGAAGCTGATTCAATCAGCTGTTAGATTAAAGGACCAAAAAAAACCACACTAAAGCACCCAGTCTATACAGACACTGGGTGAGCGGAGTCCAGTTAATGTGGTACGTCTTTTGGGCATGCACTGGGCTCAATGCGGGACCGTGCAAAGTTTAAAATAAAATACTTTTTTTTTAACCTCTGTAATCAGTCATCTACATTGAATTTCATCTGGTATTTATGTGCCCATTTGGTCAATCATGCCACACCCTTCTGTAGTTTTTTCCTAGTCTGCTTTGGTCTTTACCACTTTGAATAATTTTGTGTCATCCATGGATTTGGCCACTTTACTACTCATCCCCATTATACATTTATGAATATATTAAATGGTACTGGTCCTAACACAGATCCCTGGGAGGTCCTGCTGTTTACTTCCTTCCATCCTGAAAAATGTCTGCAGGTTTCCCTTGCTTTATGTGGGTTCTGTATGTATGAATTTGCTCTTATGTAATGGCCATTTTTATGCAAAAAATTCATTATATGTGAGGTAAATTCATTCTTATGATATTGGTGTGGTGGAAGCCCACAGCTGCTTTGTGTGGTGCATTGTGCAAGTGATGTGCACCAAAATATAGTCTCCTGTGTGGCCTGTGCTCCTCACTTATTGTGTGTGAAACGTGTTTCTGTTGTTGCCATCCTCACCAACTAAATATTCACCACCACTGTGCTTGTGTGCAATGTCTGCTGTTGGTGAGTACCAAAATTGTGTTGTAAAAGTGGTAGAAATAGGTCTGGGGGTCAGTACAGTCAAGGTCTTGGAATGTGTCCCTATTTCTTACATTGTAAAGTGGGGGTTCCCTTTATGCAAATTCAAGTTATGCACTGTTTTCCAGGAACACAGGTACAGCATAAAATGAGGGAAACTTGTATTTATAATCCCTCTTTGCTTTCTATCTTTGATCCAGTTTCTAATCTATGGGTGTACATTCCCTGTAATCCCATGACTACCTAATTTGGTTAAGAGCCTGATGGGGGATGCTGGAAAAAGCTATTTGTAAGTCCTGGTATACTGCATCAATTCGATTACCCCCATCCTCCTGCTTACTGACATCCTCAAGAATTCTTCTAAGTTGGTGAGGCACCATTTCCCTTTAACAAAGCCATGTTGATTCATCCCCAGGAAATCACCATGTGCTGAATAATAATTTTTTTTTTTTTAACTATTGTTGCTACTAGTTTTCCAGGAGCAGGAGTTAGGCTTACTGGTCTGTAGTTTCCAGTGTCCCTTTTAGAGCCTTTTTAAAATATGGAAGACCTATTGGCAACCCTCCAGTTCTCTGGTACTGAGACTGCTTTTAGTGATAGGTTGCATACCACAGTTAAGAGCGCTGCAATTTCTGATCTGAGCTCCTTCAGGACCCTAGGGTGAATATCATTGAGTCCTGGTGATGTGCTATTCTTTAGTTTATCAGTTTCTTCTATGACCGTATCTATTGAAATCTCAATTTGGATCAGCTTCACTGACTTGTCCTTAGACAGAAATGGATTTGGAGATGGAATTTCCCTAAAATAGGATTTCCCTGTCATCCTTTAGCAGCACCCCTTTTACATCCGGGTCATCCAAAGGCCCAGCTGACTCCCTGGCAGGTATTCATCTTCTAATGTACTTAAAGCAATGTTTATTGTTATTTTTGGGTTCCTAGCTGGTGTCTCCTCAAATTTTCTCTTAGTTTGTCTTAGTATAGTTTTACATTTGATTTGCCAGTATTTATGCTCTTTATTTTTCTCATTAGGATTTGACCTCCACTTTTGAAAGAAGCCTTTTGTCTTCTTATTGGCTCTGCAACTCTGCCATTAAACTGTGCTGGCTTTCTTTTGGTCTGCTCTTTTTTGATTTGCGGCATTAGCTTTGTTACATTCCTTAACTTAATTGCTCTTATGGAAAACAAAATGACTGTGTTCTGTATAAATTATGCTTTTCAAGAGCCCTGGTGACCAGGATTTACAAATGTTCTCAGTAAAGTCTCTTATAGAGTAGGTTAGAGGAAATCTTAGTGAGAAATAGAGAGGTGTTAAAAAAATAATCTTGATCCAATTCTGAATAGCCTAAAACCTTGGGAGTTTTACATATTTGAGCCCAGCTCTGCTGACAGGTAAATGACAAGTTGCTCATCAATTTGGCACTTCTACTCTTCAAAAATAAAATCAACCAGAAATGGTGACGTGGTAATCATTTGTGCAAAGGCAGAAACTGTTGATCTCTAGGTATGCTCACTGGAAGGATAATTTCAAAAGTGAAGTTCTAAAAGCCACATCAAAATTAGAACAGTGCACACATCACAACTCATGACTCATTACAAACTCAAACCACACAAGGCTTCAAGGACTGACTTGCATAATTTTTGAATAAACTTTGAATTGGATCATGTCATGACATTTATTATATTTTTAAACAGCATGAAGTCTTATATGGATTTGGCCAAGCAAAAACTTTTTGAATGATTTAGAACAGAATTTGTGAAACAGGCAAAAGAAAGCAATATAACTTTTTAATGGGCACTTCTTGAACTACTGAATTGTGTGTAATGTAGTTCTGCCTCTCTTCAGTTACTTCACACTCAACACAAGAACCAGGAACAATGTAAAGTTAGACAGAGAATATGTCTAATTTTTTGGAACGTCTAAAGGATTTTTTTTGTTGAAGCCTACAGTCATATTAAGATCTTTAATAGCCAAAGATAAGGCATTATTTTGAAATGCATTGAAGCAGGTGGATACAGTAATCCTCTTCAGTGCAGAGGAAGATGTCACAGAGGTGTCAGTTGTATGTAAAAAGAGTGGAAGAATGGTACTGAACATTAAACGGTTCATGATCAGACACTAGTTTCAATGGCAGAGCATGAGGCAGGGTGGCATCTTTTGAGACTAACTGGTTCATAAAGACACAAGCTTTCCTAAGCAATAACATGCTTTTTCAGATGCCAGGAATGATGCATTTGAGGAGTTATTCATCTATGTTAAATGTAGCTCCTAAAGAAGTTTAAATATGATCAATGTAGGTTCTAAATCAAAAAAGACTGACCATATTACTGAGCTTCGGCTACAGCTAGTTCTAGCAAATGTTGCCTCAAGTTAGGGTAGACTCGGACCATTGTTACTGCATGAAACATCCACTGAATACATTGGTGCATTCTGAAAATACATTAAAAGGGTTGAATTAATAGATGTTACAGTAATGAGCTCCTAAAAACTTTGTGCTTATAAGATAGTATCATAGGATAACAAGGGCTAAACAATTCCTTCAAAATAGATTTGTTTGTTTGATTTTTTTAACTTTTTTCTGACTTCAATAATAACAAGCCTTAAAAAATGAGCTGGACTGCTGACACACAGTGAGAAGGATTAGTAGTGACTATCTTCTGGACTATTAGAACCCGAGGGAGATGTGGTGGGTGAACAAAAAGAATTTTGAGTAACTTCAGCTTCTAACTTCAGGAATCAAAAATGTGATTCTGGCTTTTAAAGTTTTGTGCAACTACTGATCAGAATGCCTTCATGAGCATAGGGGGGTTGGGAAACATTAGAATAATTTTAAAGCAGGTTTTATTTCCTGCCTCATATTTTCAGATGTTAAGCCCTGAGGGTGGGGCATAGCAGTTTTAATTTGTTTTGGCAATGATGTCAAATGTTGATGGGGAAAATGCTTCCATCAAAAACTGACAGGTTAATTTTGGAAAGTGGTCAACATTTGACTTGTAGCATTTATTTGGGGTCAGGGGTCAGGTTAGGTTACCTACTTAGGAGTACATTTTGGGGATGCTGACAGGAACCTTGGTATCTCACATCTTTTAATATTCTTGTCTCATTCTGCCTTTTGTTATTTTATATGGACTACTTTAGTACTCAGCTATCCTGGTCGTAGACCATTGTGTTTGGAGCTATATGAACACTAAATAAAAGGTAGTCTCTTCTCCAAAGACCTGACCATCTGAGGCAAGAGACAACAGATACAGATGGAGAGACAGATGAGGGAGTGTTGTTTTTTTTTATTAGTAGCTTGATACTGAAGAGAAAATGGAAGAACTAGGAGACGGTAAGTCTGCTGTTAAGCATATTAAAACTTTTAAAGAAAACTTTAAAATTATTCTATTTTTCAAAAAATGAATTCAGAGAGTGTACAGGCTCCTCATTAGTAGCTATAATACTGGAAACATCTTACAATTGAAGTGTCACAATTTTGTAGGCCTGTGCTTGATGAAGGTTGATCAGCAGAATCTGTGCATGGCAGGAATCTTCTATCTAATGGCCTGTGCTAGGAAACGTCTTTGATTTTTACAAATACTTACTTTTATTTTGTAGAACAGGACAGAAAAAACAGAAATATATGGTACTTATATAAAGCAGGCCTTGTGTATCCTCTTCTATTTTCATCTTTAGCATAGTACATATGAAACCTCAATAGCAAAAACAAAGTGACATAACACTTAAACACACCAAAATTTTATGCTCAATATATAGATTATATCTTCTTGTACCTTAAAACGTGATCATATGCATTGCTCAAAAGTAACATCATACACATCCAGGATTAAGGTTCTTACTTGATTTTAACCCATAGTTGTTTTTTAAAGGACAGTACTTTTATTTATACAAATATTTACATTAGTTAACAGGGACTTATGAGAAAGTGAATGTATTGCAGCCTCTTAACAGGCATTTGCTGATCACATGGTTGCTTGAAGACAAGTATAAAAGGAAATGGTAGCTTGTTTGAATAAAAAAAAAATGGTTTTTTTTTTTGCTTTCTAGCAAGCTAATATGGGAAAAGCATAATGGGAAATATATATATTTTTAGTCAGTTTATTTTCTGTAATTGTTTAGCAGGTAATAAAGGAAACCTAGAGGACAGGACCTCATGGTGATGATATTTGGAGCTTTACATCCCTTTCCTGGCTGTAGGAATTGTTAACTGGCCTGTACAATTCATATATTCATGGATCCATAGGGGCTGGAAGGGACTTCGCAAGATCATTGGCTCCAGTTCCCCTGCACTAGGCAGGGAAGACAACTGGGGTCACCCCAGTGACGTGACTGTCTGGTCTCCTCTTGAAGATTTCCATGGTAGGCTATTGCACCACCTCTTGAGGGAGTTTATTCCACAGTCTAGACACCCTGACTGTGAAGAAGTTTTTCCTAGAGTTGAGCCTGAAGTGGTCTTCTAGGAGTTTGTGTCCATTACTCCTGGTATTCCCCAAGGGTACCCAGGTGTACAGCTGTTCTCTGAGCCCTTGATGTATTTCCTTGATGTAGTGGTAAGTTGCTACCAAGTCTACTCTCAGCCTTCTTTTTTAGGCTGAAGAAGCCCAAGTCCCTAATCTCTCCTTGTATGGTCTATCTTGCAAGTCTTTGATCACACAGGTGGCTATTATCTGGACTCTCAAATTTTTCCATGTCCTTGTTGAAGTGCAGTGTCCAGAACTGGTTACAGTACTCCTGCTGCGGTGTCACGAGTGCAGAGTACAGTGGAAGAATCACTTCCTTGGTTTTACATGAGAAGCAGTGGTTGATGCATACCAGAGTATTGTTTGCCCTGCTGACTACAGGGTTGCACTGATGGCTCATGTTCATGCAATGGTTGATTATCACCCCTATGTCCATTTCAGTCAAGGTGCTAGTTAAATTGGTGCCACCTGTGCTGTAGGTATGTTAGGGATTGTTTGCTTCCAGATGGAGCAATTTACACTTCTTTGGCCTGAATTTAATCTGATTCTGATCTCCCCAACTCACCAGCCTGTCCAGGTCCATCTTAATCTGTAGCCTATCTTTAGGCGTGACCACATTACCCCATAACTTGGTGTCATCCACGAATTTAGTCACTGAGTTTTTCATCCCCACATCAAAATTATTGATAAGTGTATTAAAAAACACTGAACCAAGCACAGACTCTGGAAATGAGAGCTTGAAAGACTTTGACTTTGTAATACTTCTAGCCTGGTGACCAGAGCACCTATCTGCAAGAAGAAAACTGAAATTAAGGTCTACTATGTGTCTGGTTTAGGTCATGAACTTGAGCCAAGGGTTCTCATCTTTCAGAACAGTGTCCTGTAACCGAGGCAAAATTTACTCTATTGCAGCTGTTCTAGTTGGTATAAAATACTTGCATAGTCATTGAAGCAGAGCACAAAAGAGTACAAATGTCTCTCTACTCTTTTGGTTAGTTCTAATTCACCTTCATTCTAGATTTGTTCTTTGAATGTTTACTTTTTTTTTTTTTTTTACAAAGTTGGTAAATATCAACTAGAAATACAAAATCATAGTTATAGAAAAGGGATTGCCAGAGGTCATCTACTCCAACTGCCTGTGGCAGGTTCATCCCTATCCAAACCATCCCATACAAATCCATTATCTAACATTAGTAAAACTAAAGGGGAACCTTGACACAATCACAAGACAATACCCTAACCTGTCACAGGGAAACAATGGTGCCAATGTCCTAATGCTGAGAGAGAGCACTGGCTCCTGCCCCAGAATGTGAGGTGATTAGGGCATGGGGGTAAATTCAAATAAACTCAGCCAAAAGGGGAAATGGAAATTGGGTCTCTTTTTAAATGAGTGCTCTAACAATGAACCACAGTAGTATATAGCCTCTCTGCCCTGCAATGCAAATGTGACAGGTAGGCAGGACTTCCAATCTCGCCCCCTTTGCACTGCCCCCTTTCCCCTTTTATGGCATGTGACATCACCAACTCCACCCCCTGACCCTGGTCACGTGGTGTGTGACATCAGGAACTCCGTCCCTGACCCTGGTCATGTGGTGTGTGACACCAGCACCACATGGTTCATGACATCAGAAGGACAACCCAGGCAGACCCTCAAAGCCCAACCCCTCATGCTGCAAGATCCA
>JAGPOW010000261.1:69939583-69951222 GCA_030014935.1 Caiman crocodilus | reverse complement strand
GGTTCAGCATTGTTCTTGGGAGGTCTGAGGCCTCTGAAACCCCTACCAATTGGTCGGGGGTGTTGGGGCGGGTTGTTAGAGGGGTCACACCACCACCCTGCAGCATGAGGGGTTGGGCTTTGAGGGTCTGCCTGTGTTGTCCTTCTGATGTCACGAACCATGTGGTGCTGGTGTCACACACCACATGACTGGGGTCAGGGGCAAATTTGCTGATATCACGCATCATGTGACTGGGGTTAGGTGCGGAGTTGCTGATGTCACGCACCATGTGACCGGGGTTGGGGTGGAGTTGGTGATGTCACATGCCATTGAAGGGGGCAGTGTCAAGGGGGCGGGACCGGAAGTCCCACCCACCTGTCACATTTGCATTGAAGGGCAGAGAGCCTATATACTACTAACCACCTGCAGCATTTCACCTAAATTCATATAATATCAGAATGACTGCATTACGTTTTTCAGCAAACTTACTATTCTGACCCTTCAAAAAAAATCAGTCAGTTTAGTGTTCAAAGAGTCACTTGAGGGAAACTACCAACTAAAACTGATCTTAAACCAGAGCAGATCTTTAATTACTTCTATGAATCAAACTGGGTGACATCTATTACTGAAAGTGGTAATATAGTGAAAGCATCAACTCTAGCTATCTTAAATTCTCAGACTTAAGATATATAAAAATATTTTATCTTGATAGTGTGTCTCTAAAGGCATACTTAAACAATTATGTTATTGCTCTAATAAGACATCATGTAAAGGCGATAAACAAGATTTTACCAATTAGGTGGGCACGTGATAATGCACACAATGCTTCAATCACCTTGCTACATTTAGCATCATAAAATTATAACATCTGTGATATAATCCATCAAATCTTTCCTTATACAGCAATTTTTGGCAACCAGCATCAATTGCTAATACTCAACTTATGCAAATAATGTACATTGACACTTGTATCTAATATTTTTTCTCTTTTATTGGTCCTAATGAGAGTCTTTATAGTTTGATTCTACTTAGTTAAAAAGTCATAAGCTAGTTATTGTGACTAAAGATGGTTGAAAATCAGGATTTCTGGTTCCAGGAAAATTCTTTTTCTGTTAATTTTGAAATTTGCTTTCTATCTCCATTTGGAACACAGCTGAACATTTCCAAAATTTCCCATGATAAGAAAATTCTGAGCACATTCTTTTCAGAAACAGTGATGCATAATTATTCCCAAAATGAAATAGCTGCCCAGACACTGGTGCTGCTCAGTGAAATCAACATTCTTACCACTTTTGTTGAGCAGCTGCCTGGCATACCAGGCTTTCATGCTCCACTGCCTGGAAATCTTGGTATTAATAGATGCCTTTGAGTCAGAAACACCAAGTTCCCAACTCAGTGTCAGTCTTGCCTAGTAGAACAATCACCAAGTTGAATGTCCTGGAAAGCTTGAATTTCTGTTGCTTGACCAATTCATAGGAACCCAGGCAGGACTGCATAGAAACCTTGTTTTGGACTTGTGGAAACTACATCAAATTTGAGAGCTTTCAGAGGAAGCCTTTGAGGTTTAATGAATTCATATTTTCTAAGTGAAACTTTCTTTGAAAAAAAATTCTAACCATCTCCAGTTGTGATGCTCACCTTCACCTGAAACATGCTAAATGTGTGTTTAAGCTTGTAAAAAACAAATTTACAATCATTCATTGAGTTTCTTCTATGGGGAAATAAATTAGGTGAAATATTACAGGGTGCCTTGAGATCTGAATTTTTATAAACTATCTTTGCTTTTCTCAACCCTTCCCTCAGACTGTCAGTGTTTTATAAGCTTTTTAACATGCTAAAACAGCAGATGTAAAAGCTGTCATAGGACTGAATATTTGTGCTGCTGTTTTTTGCCAGAGGATTTTAGAGAATTTTGTTTTTATTACAGTTAAATATTAGTTTCCAACACAGAAGCAGGGTGGGAATTGTTAAAGAGCTCCCTATGCTCTCTCTCACCTTTTGCATCCTCGGTAGTGGTAAGTATTGTGGCAATAATCATCCAGCATCAACTTTGTTGGGCTGGCCATATCATCCAGATGTATGACTCCAAACTCCTGAAGCAAGTTTTATTCTCCCAGATCAGCCAAGGGTTATACTCAAGAGGAGGGCAGAGTAAGCACTTTGGTGATGTCCTCAAGGCCAACTTGAAAAAAAATGCAACATCAATGTCAACTTGTGGGAGACTATTGCCCAGGACTGCCCCAAATGGTACTTGGAAACCTCATGACAATAAAAGGAGATGGAAACCTGTTCATGTCCCTTCCAACCCTACCAACTATGAACTATGAAATTTTGAAAAGCAGGAGCAGCAGAAACAGCATGTCACAGGCCAAATAAAAATATCCATTCTCACCTACCCAACACAGAAACGCATCCAAGCTGCAATAGAGTCTGTTGATCCTGGCCCAGCCTCAGAAGCCATCTTCAGACACACATATAACACAATCATTGAAGACAATCATCCTTAATTGAGGGATTCCTGAAGAGAGTGGTGAGGGTGCCAGTCTTTGATTTGTATTCAACCTCCTCTCCATCGTCATCTAAAGCTTCTGTGTAACCTTAAGCAAATCAGGTAAGCCCAGATCTTCAAGACTACTTGCATGCATGTTGTTTCTGGTTGAGAGCAATCAATTATTTTAGTGGTCCGACTCCCACTTTAAGCTGCAGTCATGCAAAATGGAAGACTAAGACAACACTCCCAGTTGTTTCTATGCTTAGATGTTTAGAAGGACCTTGTTTTTTAAATTTAAGGTCCTAATGTTCAGAATTCTGTCAATACATTGAAGGAAGGACCTGCTTTCCAGTTAGAGATTCTAATCGAAAATATGAGGTGTCTATAAAGGCATGTGACTGTGTTATATCAGTACAACTCCTAGAGGATTAGGGAAGACCAAGCTCTATCTGTTATCTTAGAGTATTTATATTTGCCTTTCTGTTCCTTGAATAGAGATAATTGTAGTTACCCCTTCTTCCCCTTCAAATATTATAAGATTTATGGTTATAAAGTACAGTAGGCATAGTTAATTGCTGCTGCAAAAAAAACCATATTTCAAATTTTGGCTGCTCTGACAGTCTTTGTGCTTTATCTTCCTCTTTATTATAAGCCCAAAGTTATTATCATACCTTCTTCTATCTACTTCTTCATCTAAGCAACTTCTACTGAAATTATGCCAAGAATAATAAATACATTTCAAGATACTAGTATATTTTAATAGTTTCAACAAATATATTTGCACTTCTGCATGAAATTATTTTTTGTGTTAAATGGTAGCATTTTATTACCTATACAAAGTTTAAACAGCCATAATTTATATGATTAGTCTTGACTTTTAGCAGTGGCCATCAGTGAACAAAATATTTTGTACAAATAGTGGATTTGATTGTGGATTTTTAAACATAATTGTCCTGAGTGAAGTAAAATGTGGATGTTAATGCTGCTGTATTAGCTAGATCTATTCTGTTTTTTCTAAGTAACTGATAATATAAAATGCAAAAAGAAATAGAGAGAGAGAGAGAAGAAAAAATAACCAACCAACCAACCCCTGCCCTCCAACTGTTTAGCTGTAGGAAAAAATCATTAGCATGCCTACTTGAAAGTAGGTAGACTTCAAATGACACCACTCATAGTGTTCCTTTTCTGTATGTAATATAATTACATTTTTAACAACTGACTATGATTTATTTATAGCAAGCAAAAGAGCATGTCTTCCCCAAATCCATTTTGTGTTGCTATCATCAAAATGATTGCTTCCTTTTTTTAAAGGAAATTATTCCTAACAATATTACAATGGATGACTCATCCCAAAGTGACTAACTTTTATCTTTCCTAAGGTGATATAGTTCTGTAATGCAATTGATAAAGCGAATTATTTTTTTAATGGAATTTTATTTATTTTCACCGTGTTATACAGGTTTTCCCTCCCTGTGGACACCTTGGCCTTTTAAGAACAGCCATTGTAATTTTTACATTTTGAATTGTGTAAAGAAAGATAGTCCTTTGTGATGCTCTTACACACATGTTAAATTAGCATATTGTTAACAATTTGCTATAAATCAATCCTATTCAAGATGTATGGTGCTAGAAAACTGAATATGTAGATTCAGTGAAAATAGTGTGGGCCTTCTTAACCTTAGGGTGACCACATATCCTTGTTTGGCTGGGGCAGTTCTGAATTTTGGGGACTGGTCCTCGCCAGTAGGTGAAAATTCAAATGAGCATCCCGGGTGTAGGGTAGGGAGCTGGAGCAGCAGGGTATGTGAAATAGAAAGCCCTAGCAGACAGGAAAATTGCCATAAAATAGGCTAGCTTGATTAGTGAAATGGCCATTAAAAAGGGGAGATGATTGTCCACACCTGTAAAGTGAAGAATAATGGGTGATTAATTGACTACTGACTTCCTTAGTTGACTGAATAATAATACCAGAGCTGCACTACACCAGCCCATCCCACCCTGCCCTGCCCTGCCACCATCTCTGTCTGCAGCAGTGCCACTGATTTGAGAGACCTGGGCATGTGGGACATTTTCCCATATGGTCACCCTACTTAATTTTCAAGAGACTTTGAGAGAGAGGATTTTGAACTGAAAATAAATATTAGAAAAGTATCCAATCTACTGAGTATGTGTGCCAATGTTGTTTCCAGAAAAGTTGAATAGAACCCAAGTAAAAAATAATGCACTGTGATTCTTATTGAATAGTAAGAATCTTATTAATCTTATGTTCTCAGAAGTGTCAGGCTTCCTCTTTATTTATAAATAAACTTTTATAAACAAACTTAATTATTGCTTATTCACATACCTTAATGTTGTCCTTTTGTCACCCCTGGCACTAAAAAATTTACAATCATTCATTGAGTCTGCAAAATCTGCATAAATATGCAGATGTAACTGTGCAAAATGTATCCTTGATGCATAGACTAGGTAACTGCATGTCTATGACTAGTGTAGCTAATCCAGGATGTAGTAATTCTTTAAAAGAATTGAGTTCTACTGTGAAGAGTATTTCTTGTTATCAAGTGAATTAAATAGCTTGGATTTACCTATCTCCTACCATAAAGGCAAAGTAGTTGTTTTCAAAGGGAAAAAGAGAATATCAGCTGGTACAATGTCAGGTATAACCCTGCCAGGCCCTGCTGTAGAAGATGTATGTAATGTTATTCTTAAATGGGGAAAATACAGAGGGAGTTATTCAGCCTGCTGGTGACTGAAGTTCACTTCCTTACATAAGTAGCATGGTCTTAGCTAGCACTGAAGAAGTTTCTGAAATGTCTCTACTTAAAATTTTCATTCTTTAGGGTGATAAAGGGCAGAATCAGCAGCTAGAGCAGAGCAGTGGCTGAGTCAGCAGTTGTGACTAGGCCTGCAGCTGTAGGGGCTGCCGTTTTTATACCCACTCTAAATCTGCGTGTAGAGCTACTGCCCTGTTCACCCGCCCCTAGTTACATTGCTATTTGATACTTTTAGTAGTGGTAATGGTGTAGCTATGATTTGTGCGTGATGCAAGAGAAGCAAGATTTGTGAAGTAAAGTAATATCTTTGACTGGACCAGCTTGCAGTTTTGATAGATAGGAGACAGACTTTCAAACTTCAGGTCTAGGGAGAAAGGCCATTATAATTCAAGCTAAGCACAGGTAAAAATAATTAAGTTGATTTGACCACTTGAAAGGGGTAAACTCTCTTTTTCTATGGTAGTTTACTGAATACCAAGGAGAAAATACTCAAATATTGTTGAGTATTTGGTTTGTGTCTTTGTAACTGGAGATGCAAACTTTTTAAAGATGTTACTTTTTGAAGTATCAGAACTTTGAGAATAGTGGTGTTTTTATAAGTCTCAGTATCTACCTATAATAATTACTGTGTGGAGAGTAGGTATATCTAATTACTAGATTTTGTCTTGGTTTGGAGATTTTGGGTGTTAACTTGTTTATATGCATTTAGGACCTGGACTGTTAAAATTTTGACAGTAAGACCTCTCTGTGAGCTAAGATCTCCAATAGTCTGAAGTTTCTTATAAAACTTTCTGTCCAAGCTAACTATAGGTGCTTCTTAAGTGTTCATAATTGATCTTCCCGTGTTGGTTCTAGCACCCATTAGCTACTAGAACTCCTTGATAGTACTACTTTATCCTTCACTTTTCCTCTGGCAAGCCATTCATCATCACTTCATACACACTTCTGCATCAGAGAAGTTGGTCTGTTTTTTTTATTTTCGAAGATGATAAATGCGTGTTTCTTTCTGATGTTGCCTGACTTCCCTTAACATTCCAAATTGAAGCCCACAGAATGGAATATTTATAATAGTTGATATTCACTTATTATTTGTGTTTATGCATATCCCAACTATGCAGTTACCAGGTAAACAACCACAAATGGCTGCATATGGGTACAGTACTAATTGCACGTAGCACCTCATTGGTAAACAAAGCATTGGGATTTCTCAGAGGTTTTCTGTTTGTGGGAGTTTTAATAACAAGAAAATGAAAGCAATGAAAGGGGAGTTGAATTCATTCTTAAAAATTATTTAATTGTATCTAGAAATATCAGTATAGCAAGTTAGCGACGAATAATGACAATACCTTGCATCTCACAAGCCATTGAAGTAGTCTATCTTCAATACGCTATTTGATGAAGTCTGGCTGAAGTCTTCCACAAAACTTAGGGCCACTGCTATTTTCAAGGAACCATCATATTCATTATATGAATTGTGAAATTGTCATTATTATATAATAACACATTACCAATTTCCTACAAATTAGGAATTATCTTTGTGGATCTGTTTGTGGATCTGTTTGCAAATACCACTGAGTCCTCTAAGACCCTATGATTACCTTCTGTATTGAATTTTGTGTGATCAGTCCAAAATGTAAAGTATGTTCATCCTTTCTATAGGGGGGGGTTCTCAAAGCTTGTTCTCTAGTTCACCAAACTCCATACATGTGTTCTTGGTACCCTAAGGAAAAACACATTTTGAGAACCCAGCAACAAGGGACAGAAGAATGTTGAAAAAGGAAGTCACTGTATGAGAACTTTTTTTCATGAAATCCCTTATTTAATATATAAGATAACCCTGAATTTAAAATGACCTGTCCCCTCAATAATTAGATTGCACACAAGGAAAAAAAAATGGTATTATTTTTTAAAACAGACCCACTGACAAAAAATAAAGCAATACAAGTCATAAATTTAATGTTAACTTCAATTTGATTCAAACATAAATTTAACTTAATATTAGGTTCTGGACTGAACCTGATGAGCACTACTGCTTTGTTAGATCCTACAACTTAGGGCTGGTCACTTTCACATCCATTCTCGCTCTTACAATTTTTACTTTTTTCACTCTTCTTCTCATCTTTTATCTCATCTTTCCATATAAAATCATCTTCAGTTCCATTCATGGCATTTGATATACAACATTTCTTGAAGCTTTTACTAACAGATTCTGAAGATATCCTTCCCCAAGTAGCCAATGGAGTCTGACAACACCATGCTATGGTTGTTTTCTAAATCTTTCCACCAGGTAAGCACATGGTGCCATGAGCCAGTCTGAGTACTGATGCCACAAATGGCCCTAAATGGGCTTATTCACTACAACATCCAGTACTTGGAGCTGAGATGTCATGCCAGCCTCACATAGTTTGGAAATTTGTACCACCTGCCAATAAAGTCCTCACTGTAATATGCAAGTTTTCATTTCCTGTATCTCTCATAATTATGGGTGTTGCATCTTTCTCATGAAGTGATATTGCTCAGCATGTCAAAATAGACTGGAGTCTCATTAACATTACCTATCTGGCCCAGAAGGTAAGCATGAGTTTTGTTTAGCTCAATAATGTACTGCTAGAATTCGGCAATTTTTGCCGTAGTCTGAAGGTAACTTTTTTGAAAGCGATGTTTTTGCAAGCCACTATGTTGCAGCATTCAGATACATCACCCAATACTTGCTTTGAATTTTTTATGGGAAATGTTCAATTGCTTCCTTATTTCTAACACTTTGAGTCGAAGCGCTTTGTAGGTGATTGACATTTCTGTTTTTCCTTTTTTCTTGAACACACTTGAGAACTTCCTTATCAGTTTCAGGAAAGTGGCCTCATTTTGGAACCTTGAATGATTTCTGTGTGGACTTAGCATTCCTGAGTTTCCTTTTAATTGTCTTCTTTGTTGCACATTTGCTTCAGTAACACAATACTTCCTCCCCACCTCCCAATTATTGCTTCTTTTCAGGGTAATTTACATCCTGCATTTTAAAGTGCATCTCATTTCTTTTTCATTTCTTGGTATCTTCACATGGGTACCACTACTTCCTCTTTTTTCTATGTGATCTCTCATGGAGTTTTCCCTGCCACTGCTCACCCCACAAAATCTACGAGGGGTTCCTATGGTTTTAAATTTTGGCCAGTCAACAGTGATCAGGCCTGTAATACACTGCTTTCCCTGTTACTTCACCAGAAGCTTCCCTACACCCTTGTTGAGTGCCTTGCTGCTACTTACCTCACCATTGATGGGTGCCTTATATACTGGTTCCCTTGCTGCTGCTGCTGCCTGGATCCCTCATTGCTGCTGCCAGGTTCTTTGTCATATACTGAATCCCTCATTGACATGCACATGCTGAGTCCTTTGCCACCACATGCTGGGTGCCTTGTCTTATGCTGGATCGCTCGGTGCCAGGGCAACTCAACATGTGGTAGTGAGGCTCCTTGCGCGCAGCTTGAAATGTGCCAACAGGCAGTAGCCAGACACCTTCCCCACAGCATATAGGGTGTCTGGCCAGCACATGCTGAATCACTCTGAGCTGCTGCTTAAGCAGCAGATGATGGTGGAACAACCTGGCATGCAGCAAGGGACCAGGCCAGGGTGCTGGCCATGTCCCAAGTTGGGCCAGCACCTGCTGCTCAGGCAGTAGCACAGAGTGACTTGGCACCCACCAGCTGGAAACTCTGCATGCTGCAGGAACAATGCTTGGCTGGCACCTGCTGGGTTATTTCAAGCTGCATGTGGGGTTTTCAGGTAAAAGGTACCAGAGCAACTTGGCATGCGCTACCAGGCAGCAGCTGAGTGACCCTGCACTGCCCAGCCACAAACTCTGCACACTGGGTGAGCCCAGTCATCCTCTGCTATCTGGCTATGTGCTGGGAACCTGGCCATGCCACCTCTTCTCTTAACTCACTGTTCCTTGTGCATCTTCTTATTTCAGATCAGTCTTGCTCATTTCTAAGATGAGGCCTGTTTTTTTTTTTTTTTCCCTCCCTTCCCCATTCCCCATCCCTTGGTGAATGGGGACAGAAGGATGGGAATGACACGTTATCTTAGAACTGAGTAAATTTGGTAATTTGTAGAATGAAAAGAAATAGAGATTTTTTTTTTCTTTTTCTGGTTTTAGAAAGTTCAGAAAAAAAGCGACCTGGTAGCTCCTCTGCCTTGGTTTCCTTAATACATTAGTTTGCACGTTGTCAGACATTGCAGGTTGGTGCCGGTAGTACTGTGATGAATGGGTTGATAAGCAACAAACTACTGCTGACTCTGAAGTCCCAAGCTAGAAGGTCGTGAAGAACAGAAAGTAAGTTATCCCTTTGCTCACAACTTAATATAATCAACAGATCTACTCTACAATTTAATCTTGCACAGCTTGTTGCAGCATGTGAAATTCCTCATAAATTTTCCCATTTAAATTTCGGATCGTGCAATCTTGGTGCGTGCACAGAAGGGCTGCATGATCTCAAATTAATTAAGGTGGTATTTTAATATCTTAATGTCATATAAATAGGTCTCTCCATATGTGTTGGGAGTGTAAAGCTTCTGCTTTTGAATTTATCCTTGGGATTTAAATGTTTGTGTGATAGCAAAAGATAGGTGTCTAGCTCTAGGAAAGGTCTTGCTTAGTATTCTATACGGTGAAGATCATTATCAGTAATATCTATGTTAATAATCCAGGTATAGTGCTGTCTTGGTTAAAGATTGATGTTTTGAAGGCTTCTGTCAGGTTCTGTCACTTCATTTTGGAGTAAAGTTATATTTACCATAAGCATTTTCTTGACCAATAATGTACAGCTCCTTCCTATAATATGCTCTTAATAAGCAACAATACAATGTGGGAACTCCTGGGGTTTGTTTCTTTGTTTCCCAAACACATCCTGCTTCCCAACTGATATATATTCCAATGCATTTCTTGGGGATCATACATGTCCTTTATGAAACAGGTCACAGATATGGGGCACATGGAAAAATACGGAGTTACAATTTTTTTTATAACACAAATTTCTGTGATCTTGTTTTCTTTTCCCTGTCCATGAAACAAAATGTTCTTTCCTTCAGTAGCCACACCAGCTCTGCCTTGATCACTGCAAACCCTCCCTAACTGGCATCACTAACATCTATATTGTTCCTGGCAGTACTCACAAAGCACAGTCATTAAAATAATCTTCTTTGCCTGTGATTCTATTTGAAGTCCTAATGTAAATCTCTCTGACAGTGGTCTTCAGTACTGCCACCCTATTAAGTTTTAAGCTTCTTATACATGCCTTCAGGGCCATATAAGCTTGGTTTCCTGGTTACCTTCCTATTTATATACAGTTTTCTTTCTTAACAAATGAGTTTCAATCCCCCCCCCCCCAAAAAAAAACCCCCCTGTTATGCCACCTTCAGTGCCATGTTTATCCAAGTTTCCTACAATCATCTTCAAACTTTCCTCCATATCCCTTCCTACTCATGGAATGCCCATTTCTGGTCTCATATTGTGCATAAGAAACTGTATGTATAAATGCAAAATCTCTCTGACCTTCCCTTTTTGCCTTTGTAAGAGTCACAGAGTTGTAAGATGCCAGTTTTACTACTGTTTTTAAGTTCAGTAGCTCATTAATTGAATTGATATTTTAAAAATATATTAAGAAGTTGACTGAGATGTTGTCATATTCTTGATGTAGATATAAAAACCACCTCTTAAATCCCTTATGTCTTTCCAAAAGTATAAAATACAACATGAAATATTTTCACAAATGCTGATGAATACTTACTAATGGCTTATGTTCCATTATTTTCATTGTTTTGATTCATAACACAGTAACATGTAGCAGAAAATAGCCTGGCCATTTCCACAGAAATATACTAGGCATTCTTAAAAGCAATTTGTATTATACATTTTTAAGATTTATTCTTCTACTAATAGATTAACAATGATTTTGTATGTGCTCAAGTATTTTTCTAATATTTGTGTGCTTTTGGCTCATATTGTAAGATTTTGTTTGTTTTTTTAATAAAAATATAATGCTGTTTACAGAGTGATTCTTTTTGGATGCATTATTGTGGTTAGTTATGCTAGTCTAAAGTTAGGCAGAAAGTATGGCAGCATTACACCTTGGAGACTGATCCCAAGAGGCATAGTTATCCCTTTACCAGTTAGTTGCTGAGATGCTACCCTGCCCTGATCTTTTTGTATCAGAGGCATATCATCTGAAGAATGCACTTGGGGTGGTTCTCCCATGTTCCCCTCTCTCTTACCCCAGGCCTGTACCTTCTGGCTTAGTGATGAGGCAGTAGGCAGCAGCCTGGCAGTGAGAGCATGGTGGGAATTGTAGTACTCTAGAATAGAAATGGAATTTGCTGCTGAAAGGAATTTGCACCTTTTTTTTTTT
>JAGPOW010000261.1:69875323-69919926 GCA_030014935.1 Caiman crocodilus | reverse complement strand
CCCAGGGGCACGGTCTGGGTGGCAGCCTCAGAGGTGTGCTGGGGGGGCAGCACCAGGGAAGAGGGAGGGGGAGGGGCCAGGCCCCTGGCAGTAGCACTGGTTGTACTCACCATGTTCCCAGAAAAGTGGAAAAAGTCGTAGGCAGGTGAATTCACAGTGGGTGGTCAGACCAACCCTTTGGTCAGGTCGGGAACGAGAGGGAAATACTGATTCAGTTGTTAAGGTGAAATAAATTTGAACTTTACTTACAGTAAACAAGCAAAGAACAATAACAGATGATACAGATGGATGATAAACTTCAAACAGTAACTGCGGTCGGAGTACAGTTATATACACAACTGAGTATGAGAGCTCAAATCACTCAGGTGGTCAGTGTGAGTGAAGATGACGGTCGGTACACAGATGAGAAAGCGAGTGGTAGTACGAGTATTACGGATTACCAAAGATGGCCTAGGGGTCTCGGGCTCAGAAGAGGATGATCAGTCCTCCTCAGAATCCTGTGAGGAACCCGGAGATGATGCGCCTCAGCGTGCTGTCCCTTTTATGAATTCTCCCTGTCAATCACAGAAGACTGCTGATTGACAGTCAGGAGAGAGTGAGCCTGCTGGTCAGGTAGCTATGCTTCTTCTGCAGCTTCTGATAGGCAGAGGCTGTAAAATCACGCACTAGTCACGTGGATGTTCACGTGGATGTTTCTCCCGTGCACATGCTGTACATCATCTATTCTCAAACTAGCATTGATCTGGCATGTGGTCACATTTTTTAACCCTTGACACAGGGATGTTAATACACAAGACGCTGGAGTCTGGAGTGCAGTAATTACCATGTTCCAGGAGCCTCCAGCAGACTTGATTAATTACAACATGTCAGAGCAGCCTTGTTGCACATATATAGGCATCCATAGGGGACCAAAAGAGGTTGAACTAAAACACTTTCCTTTTTGAATTTATACAAGAGACTTGGGGAAGGTTTCTCTAATAAGGGTACCTTTCATGCTGCATAGCAGAGATCCCAGTGGTTCTCCTTGGAACAGTGCCTTCTACCACACCTCATAATTGTAACTGCTGCTTTCCTGTGCACTAGGAGTCGTAGGCTGGCTCAGATTCGGTGGCTGAGTCCTGTGACACTTGACTGATTGGCATTCAGAGCAAAGCACTTTCACTTGAGCTTTACTTATTTGCTATGTGATTTGGCCCACAGAAGAAATGCCCTAGTTTAGTCTG
Organism: Caiman crocodilus; assembly: GCA_030014935.1. Taxonomy (NCBI): domain Eukaryota; kingdom Metazoa; phylum Chordata; order Crocodylia; family Alligatoridae; genus Caiman; species Caiman crocodilus. The sequence continues at coordinate 69,918,703 of JAGPOW010000261.1, read as the reverse complement.
ACCTACTTGTAATGAAACCAGAAAGTAGCTCTTTGCATAGGCATGTTTAAGAAAATCAAAGCATGCCCTGCAGCCATTAAGGTTTGAACTAACCCTTCAAGCTCTTTTAAATATTGTTGGTGGAATTATAGAGAATATGTAGCATTTCTGAAATATTTTGTAGGAGAGCAAATTGTAGCCAGCTGAAACAACTAATATGAATATCATAAATATTAATACAGCAGTAATTCTCCATGGAAGAATCTTTTTCTTGAGAACATCAATATAAAATATGTTGTAATCTTTCTTTTCAATTAAAGGTTTGAAAATATGCTTAATTAACATGGATTATTTTTTTCCTAAGAACTATGATTTTGAGAGTTGTTACAGCAGTGCATTGCTTCATAATCAAGCTGTTTTTTTTTTTAAATCTAATTTCCATTTCAATTTTGCATCTAAAGGAATGCAATACAATCTGTACATTGTATGAATTTTCGGGGTGGAAGGGAAGAAAATTTATCTTTAGATCCTGTTGATAGAGAAATTAAGAGGTGTTCTTGCCTTATCTATAATATGTTTCCTTTTATTCTAGGGGTGTGTTTCCCTTTTATTTGCTAGAAAGAACCTTTCATGACAAAAGAAAACTTAAAGCATAAGTTAAATCTAATGTATGATAATGTAACTTGAACAGAATGCTTTAACTGCTTATGTGGAATTTTGCTGAGATTAGTAATTTCACATTTGAAATGGAAGGATTTTTTTTTTTTGCTCAAAAGGAGCTATTTACTTTTCAAAAGACATGGGTAGAGCAGTAATATCCACTATTCCATCAAACAGTAGGTAACACATTTCTAATATTTCAAAATATTTTCTTCAGAGGTAGAATGCTCACCTGTACACAAGAGTGGCAATGTGATTTGCACATGGGGTACCTCCCTCTACTCACCTGCTATGTGAGAAGAAAAGGAGGGTCCTAGAATGTTATTGGCACCTTCATGAGCATGCTTGTTCTGTGGAGGTTCCTGGGGCTCCTTCTCCCCAACACACCTACTGAGATTGTGACAGTGTCAGCAATCCTGCTCTCAGGCTACCCAGGGCTCATGCCTCAAGTCCAGACCTGCGCTCCAATGATGCAATTAATTCTGGGCGATTGGCCTTCACTATCATCCTCACTTAAGTCACAGCATTTTAATCAAACTTCAGCAATATATTAATTCATGGGTTTTCTTAAATTAGCAAAGTCTGTATCCAATTCCTAGTTGGCCACAATCAATTAACTCCCAGGTCCCCTTAAGTTTAATAGAGACCCCAATTAATTTGTGGTCTTCTTTAAATTAACTCAGTCCATAATCAATTTATGGGCTTCAAAATCAAAACATCAGTCCATGAGCCACAAAATCAAAATATCAAATTGTGAGCCACTTATCAGTTCGGGGCTTTTAAGTCTGTACTCCCCTTGCTGTGTCTCCTAAGTTAATGTCAATTATTTATTAAGAAAAAAAAGAAACAAAAGGCAGCAGCATCTTCACCATGCCCATGTTTCCAGCTGCCCATCTCCTGTGCTTCTCTCCCTGGGTGCTGTGGTCCATGGGAAGTCTCTCTCCCCATGTGGTCCCCAGTGGTCCCTGGCTGGCAGGAAGTCCCTCCCAGTTTCCAGACTGTGGATCCAGTTCTGTTCCCCACCTGTTTCAGTGTCTTTTGCATCCAAAGTGCTCTGTACATTCTCCCTGTACAGCCCTTCTTCCTCTTTTCTGGCTGTGCCAGGTCACTGGTTTGTGACATCACTGTCAGCTCTGCACCTGCAGTTAAGTATTGGCCATCTCCTGCCTTTACCAGGCATTCAGCTGCCCTCCACAAGTGGCTTGCCATGCCTCCAGGGGTCATCCCTTGCCAGGACTGACTTGTCCAGCTCCCCCCACTGTTACATTCAACATATTGAAGTTGACAGTTATACCACCTGAGTTATTTCTTGTTACCCTAGTAAATATTTGCTTTCCAGAAGAAGAGAATTACTGGATTTTTAGGACTTGAAGTCCCCTTTTTAATGCACTGTAATTTATATGTTTGTCCATCTCCTAAGTGCGTTGAATGTGCTAGGAGTGTGACCACACATCTGCCATATGTTTTATCTTATACTCTTTCCCAGAGAAAAAACCTTTTCTGTAGAGTGTATTATTTTGGAAAAGAATTAGGAATTTTGTTTTTAACTACATTTTGTCTTTCTCTTTGTTTCTTTGTCTGTCTCTGTCTCTCTCTTCCAGTGATACTTGATGATAGGTCTTCAGTCCTGTGCATCTTTAATACAACTTGTGAGTTAAATCATAATCCAGAGAACATGTAGCCTAGCAGAAATGCCTATGCTAGAGAGAGAGGCCACATTTTCAGTATCTTGGAGTTAATCCAGAATGGATGACATAAGTATGTGGATTTGTGTTAATTTTAATTTCTCCAGAATCTTGAGAAGTCCTTTTGTGTAATAATCTTGCATAAATATAAAGTTATATCATTTTGCTCTGTTAAGACCTTTTTTGGATGATTGTTCAGGTAAAGCAAGTTGTATTAAAACATGTTAAGAAATTGACTCTTCATAAAGGTAGAGTGCCCCTGCTTCACACAGGCAACTTGTATGGCAGCATTGTACTGTGCAAATTCAAAATGTCTTATCAATCACTGGGAAATACAATCTGTGCTACACAAAACTATTTGTACCCTTTAAAAATAAGCTAACAGAGAACCATGAAACTATATGGGAACCTTTTGTGTTAGATGTTTCTGCTATCTGTGTTTTACTACAACAGGTTCAAGAATATGGGTTTTGTTCATAGACCCACAGGATGCAAAATGAGAAACAAACATGCAACTCAGACCCAGCAGCCTGATCATCCTGCCTCGGAGGAAGGTAGTTGTTTGGTTTGGCTTTTGGAATAGATTATAGACATTATTAAGATGATCAAAATACAGTAGATCCAATGCAGTTGTAAGACTTTTTTGCCAGGTGCTTCAACCAGGTCCTTTTTAATAGTCAATATGCCTAGTACTTTGTTGCAAAAGGCAGATGGTGTCACTTGGATCTATAGGCATTGGTTCTGAACCAATACATGGCCTCTCATACAGAAAAAAATGCACAGCCCAGCTCTCTGAACATCTTCTCAGGCACTGCAAAAGAAGGGATTGAGGATCTGGTTTCCCCCTATATATTTCATATTTTAAAACTTTGTTTCTGCATTTCTAGACCTTGCTTCTAGTCTTTAAACTATGATCTCTGTAGTTGGTGAGAATCCTGTCAGAAACAAAGAAAGGGATCAATATGTTGCTGCACTAAGATGATAATAACTTTTTAAAAAGTTGAAATTTTCTTTTAAGTGTCAATTTTTTTTCTTAACAATTTCATCATCTTCTACATTTTGAAAGTAAGGAAATAACTTCCTATTTATTGTGCCATCTGTTCATAAGTAAGGATAGGCGAAATTTGAGAGTGTTGAGCTCTGTTGTAAATGTCAACCTAATGCTACCTTGGGGAAAAATAATTTGGGACTATCCTTGAAAGTACCTTGACAGAATAGAGTTGTAACAAGGGAAGGTTACATGAGAAAGATGACAGGCTGCTGACCTGCTTTGCTGAAGCATCAGTGATCAGATAGGCTATTTCAGTGGTTAATTTAAGCTTTCTAGGAAGTGAGAAGTATAGACTGCAGATGGTCATAGGTCAAAATCTGCTATGCTGGTAATGTCAAGAAGTCCCCAGTAAATGAGGGTCTTTTTTCCCACTTCTAATATTGTTTTTTCAGTGAGATAACTCCATTTACACCCCTGAAGTTTCTTTTGATTTCCATAGGCCACAGATGAGTATCAAGTGTTTTGTCCTTTTGTGATATTCAAAATGGCAACATCTCTGGACCTAACAACAATTTATTTACAGCCATATATATGTTTGAGATTAACTTTCTATGTGCTTATCGCTTGCACAAAAAAAGCCACATCCAAAACTACCTTACTGGAAAAAAAATTCACTGCAAAATAAATGACCACACAATTCTTTAAATAGGCAATTCAACGTGAAAACAAAACAAAAACCTAAAACAACCCCCACCCCTATTAAATTATTACAATACTAGTTTAAAGAAAAAGAATAACTCCACTAATCTATATGCTATGGAAATGCCATACATACAATATTTTGATCCCTTCATGCATTAATCCTCCTAATATTTTTCTTCCTCATTTACACCTATTTTATGCGTTATCCTTTCCCTTTTTTTTTGGTTTCCACCTTCTCTTTCTCTGCTTTCACAGACCAGGGCAACACTGCTTTCTAATGCATAAGCACAGTGCATTAGAAATGCATATACAAGATATCTAATGCATACACGCACATGCACGGTTACACTAGATGACCTCCTGAGGTGACGTCCAACCCTAACTTCCTGTGATTCTAAATAGAGGTCGATTTTTTTCTCCTCTTCATTTATTGGAAGACTTTTTTTGCTTAAGTGTAAAGGTTTTGTCATTTCAAGAGTATCTGTGAATGCTCCTTTGCATTTATTGCATATGCTCAGAATAAAATTGAAATTTTTTTTCACCCTAAGCCTTCTTACAACCTCAAATGGTTTTGACGGGGGAATGTGGAAAGTGAGAAAGTAAAAACTTATTTTTCATTGAGCTAAATAGGGACTTCTTTAGTTCAGTTGCTAAGTAAATAAAAGAAGAGTTTTTAAAATGTTTCTGAGTTTCCATTTTCCCTCTTCCTCTTTGAGAAGCTAAATGTGACAAGATCTGTGATTATTCAGCCTCCTGAAGCCCTCTTTGGGATTTCCCAGATCTAGCTGGAGGCTCTAGGGAGCCCTATCAAAAGTAGTACAAATAAGATGACTGATAGTCATCTTACTCCATCCACAACATGCCTAATATTAAGGATTAGTAGAGAGAAGCCAGAAACCCTCATTAGGGAGTCTTCTGCATGATGTCACTTGGATAAGCAACTCACTGAAATAATGATAAACCACAGCTGTATATGCCCCAGCAAGTTATCTAGGGAAGGAGTGTCTGTTTTTGAGGAGAAAGTACAAGAGAAAACTGTTTTGGAAATGATGAAAGGCACAAAGCAGTTCAGGAATCAAAGGCCATTTTAAACACAAAGCACTTTAATTTCACTTTAGTTGTTATAGTCTATGAACCTTTACTTTCACGGATCCTGTTTTCCCATTCCTAATTCCAGCTCCTCCGTCAATGATAATTCTTAGCGGCTGGCATAAATGGCATCTCCCATGGTCTCTCTTTTGAGTATCATTTGCTGTAGCACTGGAGCTCCAGGATACCTGCAGCTTAAATGTGTGAATGGTACCTTTGTGGACTTCACCATCTTAGAAAAGTGATCTGACTGTTTTTCATCCCCAGAGTAATGTTCTCATTCCAACTACAACAAATTACAGCAATTAGAGACCAGTTGGTTTCCCTGGTCTGTAATTACCCTGGGAACTGGTTGACTCTCTTGGTTGGTGGAAAGATCAATTGTGGGAGAATGTGTAAGTCAGAGAAGGAGTTGAATTTGTCTTATTTTCCCAGACTCTATTTTCCTGTTCTCCCCCCTCTCTTCCTTTTGCAAATTCCTCATTACTTTTGGTGTCACTTTTTGCTAGGATTCCTTACTTCAATTGATATCTCTTTGTATATTAGGACTTTACACTCTTTTTCAGGTTGTAGGGGTATCACTCATTTCTGAAAAGACAGCAACCCTTTGTGGTGGTACCAAGGAGTGTTTTGAATAGAGGCACCAGACACCAGAAGATGCAACCTGTGTACAGAGAGGAGATGAACAACTCAAAGCATTTAGCGAGTCTAAGTATCTGCAGCAGAAAAGGGATACAACACCTCTGCATAACTCATATGTATTGCAAATGGCATTGTTGCTAAGTATATTTGATCAGAACTTCAGAAACCTCCATATTTTCAACTAGTCTATATATGTGAGTTCCTATATACATAATCTTAATGGTCTTCAGTAAAGAGATATGATGGATATGCTCCACAAGGCTTCATCTAAGATCATTTTACTCTCCTAATATTAGCACACAGCAATTATACAGCAAGCAAATTAGTGCATCCGTTCAGTGCATGCTGTCTTTGAAATGCAGCTTCTCTTGAAATATGATCCTGAAAATATGTTTAGAAGGACATCATACTTTATGAGATGTAAGTTCCTTCAATTAAATAATAATCATGTTGAGAAGATCTAATGGAATCTTTATTATTATTACTATTTTTTCAGTGTAGTTCATTACATGGACATAGCTTAACAGCTTGAATAATGTACAGAAGATTTAAGGCCACATTTCAGGATGTAGAAAGCTTATTACTTTTTCACTGATATTTTATGGGTTCTGTTTAATCAGAATGAAGAAGGTTTTGTTGAAGAATATTTATATAATGTATAGCAGACACTCAATATCATTATTCAACACACAACAATGCCAAATTATTGTATAAATAATATCATTAGGTTGGCTAGTGCAGATCAGCTGGTTGCTTACTCTAACACAGAGGCTTAGATATAATTGCTTTTCTGATTATTAATGGTCACTAGATTACTTACTATTTAGTCATATCACTTTGACAGTCTGTGCAATGACTCTCCTTTAATATTTAGTGCCTATTAAATCACAGATCAGGCAAATGCCTCTGTTCTGCCAGTATTACTACATTGCAATGTACTTTTAGATAAAAATTCTGTCATTGCCACAAGGTTCACTTTATCAATACATTACAAATGGTATGGCAAGTCTTTATAAACCACTCTTCTTGCTACAACTGGTACATTCAGCTACATAAACACTTTATTTTGTGGTTCTTTGTTTAATTTAGGTCTCTCTAAAGTATTTTTTTTGTAAATATATATTACTTTCTTTTAAAATAAAGAACAAATGAATGTATTATTTATAAGGCTTCAGCATTTATTACAAGAAGCGTAAGAGAAAGCACTGGTCTTATAAAACAAACTTGTACTCTTATTTTCTACATGCATTCTTCCATTTCAATCATTGTCATCTTGTATGCAATTTAAATTTTGCTTGTGAGGAGAAATGTAATACCAAGAACTCATAATTTGTTATTCCTAATTTAATAACAGGATCGCAGTGATTTTGAGAAGAAAATGCAAAACATGGCTGACAAAATCATAATAGTAAGGAGTAGAGTAAGTGCACTAGATTTATTCAGACACATTCTTGGATAAGAGTAGATCTTTGACATTCTTACGCTGTAAATTGGGTTGAAACACTAGCAGAGCTGGTGGGCTTCTGAACCTTATTCAGGATAGACAACAAAGCAGTTGCCCTTTAAAGCAAGATGGAACAACACTGAAAAACAGGCTAAAGCAAAACCAATACAAATCTGAGATATGTGAATTAGGAGTAAGATGAGCACAGCGGACTAGTGGGGAGGTACATGTGTCTGACCAAATGGACCATAGTTTGCGGGGAAAGCAAAGATGACAATAGGAATAGCATTTGCAGCGTGTCTTTGAGAAAAAGCCAGGACAGGACTTTAGAGAAAAAGTGCTGGCTATAGAGATGCTGCTTTATTCAGGGAAATAGTGTAGCACCACTCCTCACAGACAGTGATTAGGGCTTGTTATGGCACAATTAACCCTTAAATGGAACATGGCATATGAACACGAACAACACAGTGTCTTAAAATCAAAGTCTAACTTTATTAGTATAGCAAATGTTATCTTAGCATTTTCTATATACACACTGAGGAAAAAAAAACATTTAGCACGATGTTCTCATTCAATCCCAGATGTTACTTTGCTCAACAAAAAAGATGGCCACTCACGGCATTTTTATACATGCAAGTGACACCATGCTGGGCACTTTGAAAATTGCCCAGTGCTATATCACTTGCAGTTGTATAAGAGAGGAAATTCACATCAGCGTGCAGAAAATAGTGGTGGTCTGCTTTTGATCTACAACGCATAGGTGTTTTAGTTCAACAGCGCACTGCCACCATTTTCTGCATGCTGACATGCATTTCACCAGTTGTATGCCTGCAAATAATGCAGTGCCATGCATCAGCTCATGGACAGAGCAGACTTGATTAATCGATGGATCTCCAGTACATCCAGGCACAAAAATGTATGTGTATAAATGCCCTCAGATCCTGAAAGCAAAGGGTACATCTTTGACTGCGACAGTCCAGACAGGTGTTGAAAGCTGGATTTATGACAATGATAACTTAACTTTTTTTGCTGTCCTCTTTTATGCTTTTCCATAACTTCACTCCTTTGACTTTTTGCTGTTGGATTGGTCTTTCTGTAGTCCGCATACTGTCCATATTTTATCAGCATGTTTCTTTGTTCAACAGACTCATTATGAGCACGCTTCATAATTTGGCCTTTTTCCAATTTTTCACCTTGGGCATTATCCATTGGTTTCCCTTATCACCTTTTATTAACATCTCCAATCATTTTGTCTCTGATTTAGCTGGTTAGTGCCAAGTTCAGTCAAACTGAGCTGGTAACAAGACCATTGCTTTGTTATGTTGGGAGAACTTCTCACGGTGATTAAAAAAAAGAGACATAATATAATGAGCGCTATAAGCTCTACAAAAACAACTCTAGGGCTGCTAATAAACAATATGAAAAAGTTTGTATAATTACAAGGTTATATAGAACTTAAGCAAAAAATAAGGCTGAATATAAAAGAAAAGTTTAAACAATACTATACTTTACCACTCTGTAAAGAGGTACAACTTTAAAGCATAAAATATGACAAGCTACCTTAACAATAAGACATCACATATTTTAATTATAAGTAAACAGCGATGCCTCAAAGGAAGATTATATACCTCCCATTCATTAATTTCTCATTTTAACACAAGCACCCTACTAAATCTCAACTATTGGTTAACTGCTCAGTAGGACTATGCAAAGCTTTGGCTGCTGTTTCATTTTGGAAGTAGATTCAGCCCGATTGGGTGGCCGCATCTCTGAATCTGAATTGAATCAGGAGACCAATAAAAAGGTCCAAATTGATTCGAGGCTCTCCAAATTGATTCAGAAAAGATTTGGAGAGCTTTGGAGATTTGGGCAGTCTCCACTCGTTGCATAGAGCAGGACCCAGACTCCATGCTGCTAAGGAGGGGGTGAGAGAGGGGGACCTGGAGTTTGGGGGAAGGGGGCCATGGGGGATCCCCACCAGGCCCCTCATGATCCCCTACCTGCTCCCCCAACCCCCCCAGCCCCTCATGGCTTCCTCACCTGGCCCCAGCTCCCAGTTCTTTAAAAATAAATAAAAAAAGCCCTGCACTCACCAGCCGCTACAGTGGCCGTCAGGGCTTCTGGAGGTTCATGGCAGAGCCCCCCCACACAGTTGGGGGCAGTGGGGATGCCACCTGACAGGAGCTGGTGAGTCTGGGGCTTTAAAAAAAAAAAAAAAGCTGGGACTAGGTGGGGCAGCCATGGAAGAGTGGGTGGAGGTGTGTGTCCTGTCGGATTTAGAGATTCAGCCAATTTGGCAGTAGCTGAAACTGCGAATCAGATTTCGCTGAATTCAAGACAGTGATTCAAATCACTGTACTCCAAACTGGCGGAATCCGAATCCAAAGTGAATACCTAGCCTCTTTACACAGGCCTACTACTCAGTTCAGAAGAGAAAATGCTGGTGTTGAGAAGCATGGACCTTTCTGAAAGGAAATATCCTGAATAGGTATTACTGTTGAACTAAGAGAGAACAAATTAGACGTCTGATAGAACTCAGGTTTCCAAATGATATTAAAACTCAGACCTAAAATGAAAAGTGACAGAATGTCATAAGTGTCTAGTAAACACTGCTAATCAACTGGGAAATATTGTTTAACTACCCAGAATTAAAGACATGATAATAGAATTTAGCTATTGGGTGTTTAATAGGATGCATGAACTGCAGAAGAATAGTATGCTCTGACTCAAATAAACTTTCTTCTAGACAGTGCATAGGGAATAAGGTACCAAACAAGAGAACCCTTATGCTCTAAATGGTCTCAAATAGAGAAAATGATTGGGGGAATGTTTAGTTGGGATTAAGAACTTGGGAGTGCAATTAATGGGCACTACTATGCATCTTATTTTAATGGACTGTTCTTATATAGTCTTCTGGTCACCAGTGGAAGGTGTCAGATCTTGCTCTAGCCTCTCAATGCACCAGACTGGTTTTGTAGTGCTTCCCGGCCTGCTACTTGTTCCCTTCTGGGGGAATAACTGCCTCTCTCTTTTTTTTTTTTTTTAAAGGTCACATTCATGAACATAGCTCCCAGCAGCATGTTTGCTCAATGCAGGCTATGTGTTTTATATTCATGCTTAGTGTTGGCTGCTATTAATCAGCTTCATAGTTGGCTTCTATTGCTGAGCACATGCTGCTTTTGGCAATAGTTTAATGATAGCAAATCTAGGGAGATTTCCTTGTATGTGATTATAAGATATGGGGCTTTTTTCCCCCATGCCAACTGCGGGGGGCAGAGGGACTTGTCTTGTAGTCAAGTAGATACAGTTATTCGTTGGTAATTGATTTGCAGTTGTCCTGCCTCTTGGTCAGAAACCATTGTAACAGCTGCATTCTGTTGATAGCTTTCCATAAAAAAAGGTGGAAGAGTGGTTGAAACCAGTTTTGAAACCCAAGGCCTCAAAGGACTCATCTGCTAAAGCTCTGAAGTTAGATCTCATTCTGGATCACTTGCTCAATGTTTGACAAGTGGGAAAAAGGGAGCAACAGTTCTAAAATATGAATTGGTGAATTTAATAAATGTTATAAAAGAAAACTACAAAGAGGAAAGGTGAAAGCGATCTCCCAGAGTTTCTATTGGACTTCTTCCAGTTCAGTGATGCACTTTTTAAAATGTGGAGCAGCAAAAGAGTCTAAAAGGCTTTTTAAATTAACTCTTGAATCAACATAAATGGTATAGATGGTTTTTCTTTGAGATGGCCCATGATTGAAACTTGGGAGGCGACGGGATGAACTCAGCCTGTTAATCAGCCACTGTCATTTATCTATAGTAAAAAGGAAGACGTATAAGATGCACTGAGGATGTGCATCAGGAAGACAGCTGAGCCTTCATTGGACCTCACTCAGAGTTAAGAGAAGAGTTGGTGGCACTAGATTTTGTACAAAATTCTGTACAAAGTATTAATCTAAGTGAGGTCACTTCAAGGGATTCCTATCCACTGCCACTAATAAGAGGATACTCTACATCCTGTCAGGTATTCGATCTGGTTTTCCACACAGCATCTTCAAAATGGATAATGGCAAATAGAAGTGGATGCAAAAGACAAAGAAAAGTCAGTCTTGACAGGAAAATCTGTGGCAAATGATGTAGTAATTGATGGCTTTAGATTGTGCCCTGTACCCATCTCAATTTATGCTATTCTTAATCTGTTTGTTATTTTATGTGATAGCCTGCTGCATGATAATGTAAAAAACAGTGCAACTTGAGCACATAAGGGAGAAATTTCCACTGCTGAAAATAATTTGCTCATTCAAACTCAAAGATGTGAAGAGTTTTGAAGGACTTTGCTCTTATTATATAGAAGGTTAGTTGGGATTTAACAGTCTTGTAAAATCATTGCATAGGTATGAAGAGGAAGACATTACTGTGGTCAACTAGATGCTGCTTATCAGAGTTGAAACAGGCCCTTTTGACTCCTGTTTTAACCCTCCCATATTCTAGAAACCCTCTCATAAGTGAATGATAGTCCATACAGAATTAAAGCACTATTGACTCAAGGATGTGAAAGACTGTACAGGTCAGTGGCTTCTTATAGAAAAAGTCTAAGTTTTCTGGTGAGAATTTCTTGCACCACTCAAAAGGCAGCCTTGGCAGTGATTTAAATCTATAAAACATTTTCAACAGTATTTGTATGGGAAGAAATCTGTAGTCAAAATACATCATGCATCCCTTCGGTGACTCAGATCAGTTACTTTGAGGGTCAGTTTGTTGTCGGTCACTGGGGGAAATCAGAAACATTATAATTTCACTATAATACATATGATTGGGGCATAACCATGGTAGGGCCTGTGCTTTGTCTAGATATTGTTGTTGACCACTTGTTTAAAATGATATGTTGCTGTTTTGTGTTCCACTGTTTTAGCTAAAACACTTCTAAAATTGTAACAAATTTAAATAGGTTTTCTGGTCTGTGAGTGTAGCACTTGCCAGATTAGTGATTTTTTTTTTTTTGTGGCAGTGTCTATGCAGAAGGTAGGAGTTATTTTGAAGGAATAAATTGTGAGTTGCTATGCTGGATTGGTTCACTGGGCCATCTATCCAGTGTCCTGTCACTGAGGGGTGACTACAACTACCACATGCATCAAAAGAATGCTCCAGGCAGATGTTGGGTAAACATCCGTCTCATCCAGTTAGTAAGAGGGTAACTTCAAATGATAATAGGCTCAGGAACAAAACAGGAACAAAACTGACTTTGTGGAGATTTTAATGCTGAGTTACTGGGGTTGTTTTTTGGCAATGAACACTTAAAGAATCTGGAGTACATTTTGCAAAAGTCCTTTTGAATTCTGAGGATGGTCTGTCTTCCAGTATGTAATGAGGTCAGGCCAAAACCCTGGAACTAGCTGGTCCCACTCAAGAGATCACCCCCTGAATAAGTGCCACCTATAGTGAGCCCAGACCAACACCCTGGTCTCAGCTGGGCTGAGTGAGGCCAGTCCTCTGAAGCCACAAGCGTCAGGCCCCTTTCCCTCCAGCCCTTAAAGCTAGACCTAGCCTGCAGTCTTCTTTTTAGGCAAAGGCATACATTCTTGCTCCTGACCTTCCATGTACTTCCTTGCTAGTCATCTGAATGTGACTCCTGTCTCTGATTCTGACTTCTAACTCCAATAAGACCCTTAGCAGCTTTCTCTCATCCTGGTTTCCTGCTTGAGTCTGACCTTATCTCTGACTTTGGCTTCTGACCCTGGCTTGTCCTGACCTCGGCTATAGCTCCCAAACCTGGTTCTTATGCCAGACCCCTGCAGATCCCCTCCCACTCCCTGGTAAAACTAACCTGGACTGTACCTGTGCCTTAAGTGTCTTACCACTAAGCAAAACTACCCACATCATAGTTTCCTACACAGTAGTAGAACATAAACACTTATCTGGGTACTTGGTGTTTTTAGTTCTTCTTCTTTTTTGGTTTTGTTTCGTTTTTTAAGGTTGTTTGAACAGTCAAGTCCAGTCCAAATTCTGAGCAATATAATAATTCCAGATCTTCCAACCTTTCCTTGTCAATCTTGTTTCATAGATCTCTAATAATTGTTTTTGCTTTCCAATAGACTCTTTCTAATTGGTCCAAATCTTTATTTAAGTGTGATGATCAATGCTGAGTATAGTGGAAGTCACCTGGGGGAAGGGGCTGGAACCAAATGCCCCATTCCTTCTAGGGCAATGTCCATCTAAGTCACACTCTCTCTTTCTTGTGTCCGGTTTTGGTTAGGTTACATCTTTGGTTAGGACATACCTCTCTTTCTTCTTCTTCTTCTAGTCTCACATATCTACCCTTTTGGACTGACCAAATTCAAGAAGAGAACAGAAGGATACTCTGGCCAGTTCCTATCCTATGTCCTGGTGGTTTGGGCACTTTGCTGAGAAGTGAGACCAACAGGATGATACCTTTTTGGGTGAGGAGAGTCTAGAAGTTGTCTCACTCCCTGGGCAACAGTCTAACTACTAGACAGTTGAGCTAAAAGGAGGGTCCACTGACTTTATCATTTTATTTGAGGCAATGATGAATACAAATGGATGATTCTGTTCTGTCCCATATAGAAACAGAATTTGAAAAATAATTTAAAAAAGAATTTGAATAGAATTTTAGAAGTACCAAAAATACCTTTATGTAAGTATGTAAGCACACTTAGGCCCCTGGAAAATGTTACACTTCAGATGTGATTAATCACATCTCAACCCGGCCACATGTTCATACAATTAATAGTGTGATAAAACATGGAGTAAGTCACAAAATATAAGTAATAATTTTGTGGCTGGCTGCTATCTCTACATAAATTGAATGTGGGACTAGTGGCCTTCCAGCCTTGGGAGTGCCAATCTGCTGATTGGTTCTCTCAGCCATAGTGGTGCACAGGAGCCTTTCAAGACTTTGATGTGCTCCTAATGAGGGGAGTGCCAATCATCTGACTGGTATCTCCTGTCATGGGTGTACCCATCATGTGGCTTGCTACTTGGTGCAGGGGGAGACTGAGATCATGACCCTGGGCTCCTTCTGCATTGGCAAGTAGTAAAGGCACCGCTGGAATCTGATTCATGATCCCACAATCATACGTCCTGCCATGAATGTGGCGTGGTAGGAGTCTTCATTTTGGGGATCACACATCAGATCCCATAGCACCTTTAATTGCACATCTAGTAACCTTAGATACAAAAGGGTGAAATAATTGAGCACCTTAGTTTAAATGGAAATAAAAACAGCTTTTCAAATTTCTCTATCACTTCACTATTAAATAAGCAATTCTACTAAATAACAATGTAGTGTTCATTACTGAAAAAAACAATATTTAAAGTATACAAACCTTTTTATTACCTGTGATTCTCTAACGATTAGATGCACAACAGGAGGGACCCCTGAAAGAATACATATGTTTATATTCTGTCAGAGTACGTGCATGTTCCCAGCCTTATTAGTGCATAAAGATGGGTTTCTGCATTTATATTGGCACATTGAAACAAGACAAAATATGTTTGGGATGTTATCAGTTCTAGGAATAGCATAAAGAATCAAACTCAGAGGGAAAATATAAAAAGAAAGGTATAACGAGATTTAGCTATGCTTTGCATCTCCCAAATGGGCAAAGATAAATAGTTTGTGCATATGACTAATTGCAATATTTGGGTTGAGAGAGTTAAATTCTATCCTACAGTTGTTTGGAGGAGAGATTTGGATCTTTGGTTTGGGCTTAGGCTTACCTCTAGAGTTGACCTTTTTGTAAAATTGACTAGTGGTCTGCCATGTGAATGAGTGCCACAGTGAATCATACAATACCTGCTTCACATGCATGCCATACTCTGAAAATCATGTCTTGAAACTTCCTTAGTGCGGTATGACAAAAAGCATGGCCAAGGTTATTAATGTGCCCAGCACCACCAAAGCACCTGTATTACACAGAAGTATTATTTACTGCAGCCTTTTCTTTGTGCAGACTCTTATTTCACTCTGTTTATTTAATCCCACTTTGACTGAGTAACATGTGTATTATCCAAGATGTGTAGACTGAGCTGTCTATACAAGATATCCAGTAAGCCCCTTACGCAGAAGTTAATAGGAAATGGTTCCACCACCAGCTCTAGTGTTATTTTTCATGCACAGTAAAAGCTTGACGTTTTCTTATTGGATTCCATAAAGTATTTCCTTGAGAGAATGAAACCGTACTTATTGAAAAGTAGATACTAATATTGTTCTTCTCCTCCTACCCCATTATGCTATTAATTTTCCAAGAAGTGCTTGTTATTCACTATTCTGCATGGACAAAAAGTAGCTTCCTGGACCTGAGTATCACTTTCAGTTCTTTGAGCGTCTCTGTTTTCGGGTCTTCTAAGAGTTACGGCAGGAGTGTAAAGCTCATCCAGCCCTGCAGGTTGGGTGAGTAATGGGAAGCTGGTCCATCTCCCCCTCTTCCCTCCCCATCATAGGTGATCTGGCAGCTGATTCACCCAGTATGGGACCTGTGTTGCATAGGCAACTGGTAGGGATGCACGAGGATGCACATGGCTCCCCTGATGGGGTCTGTGGCCCCTCCCCCCCAATTCCTGACACCAATGCTGTTGGCAGGGCTGGTACAACCCCTGACAAGGCCACCGCCATCAGTGGCTTCTTCAAGATGCCCGCCCCAGATTCAGGAGGAGCTAGTCACTCATGCTGAGTTGTGTGCAGTGCACCTGCTGCTTAGTCAGAACTGCACACACAGTGTGTGCCCCAGCAGCTCCAGGACTATGTACACACAGCACCTGCTCCCGCCAGGCTAGAACCCTTGCTGAACATAGCACCACCCAGCACAGCATGCAGCATGGGCCCTAGACTGACTGGAGTGGACACATGTGTGACACACATCCCCAAGTGGGTGACATGCTTGATGGCAAGCCAGCTGGAGCAGCCACCATATGCAGAATGACTGCCACTCTGGCTGGACTGCACCACACATGACACCCATTCTGGCTGCTTCAGGGTTCGTGTTCTTCACAGTGAATGTCCCTGACCAGCTGGAGCAGGTACTAGATTAAGTATGCTGGGGAAGGGGGAGGGAAAAGGAGAGGGTCTGTATGCTGGGTAGGGCTGGATGGTGGGCTTGACACCCCTGACTTGGAATATGAACATCTGTACATACCTTGCTGAAAGAATCACCATTCTCTGGTAGAAATCACAAGTGTGCAGACATCCAAACTTTCCTCTTGGAGTAAAAATGGCTGTTCTGGGAGAAAAATAACCCAGGAAAAAACAGGTTTAAAAGGCTCCTGGGAGAGTTTTGCACTTTCCCATGTCTTAATGACTCTTGGGGACTAGGAATGAAGCTGGGAGAAAGGATCCCTGCCAACCCAAGATGGATTACGAGTTCGGAGGAGAAAAGGGCCCAATGCTCACCCACAGCCCCACAGTAAACAGACCACTGTTGCTCCTTGCCTCTTCCTCAAACTGGGCAGTAGCCTAAGCAGTGCTTGGCTTCAGGTAAGGGGTCGGGGGCTCTGTTCTATTGCTCCCTTCAGGAATGGACTGTAGGAGGCTGCTTTCCTGTTCCCTAGGCCCTGGCCTGGGGCAGGTGTGGAAAGTCTTTCCCTGCTGCTTCACTCTCTCTGCGGACCTCTTCCAAGGAGTGGAGAGAAGGCGGATGAATATCAAGAAAAATCATATATTGCATATAGTCCATGCCAAGACCCTAACCATGCAAGCCTTCATGTTTTGAAGTGGTGCCATCATTAAATTAAAAGAATGGTTTTATAACCAAGATATTCAAATGAGATTTGAGAGATTAGGGTGAAATTGTTGCCCTGCTGCATACTCTTTGTTTTTCCTAAGTAAGTCCCTTAACTTTTCTGTGCATCAAAAAATGGGGATAATCAGACTTCCTCTTATCTATTTAAATTATAATCTCTTCAAGTTAAGAAGAGTCTTTTGCTATTGATATGTACAGTACCTAGCACAACAAGATTTTGGTTAGGGCCTCAGTGTGCCACTATCATTATAAAATGACAGGTGTCTTTTTATCACCAAAAGTGTGAGCGTGTCTGGGTATGCATGCATGCACATCTATGTGGCTGTGCTGGGGAAATGTTTAGAATATTCTTATATTGTATGGATGCATTAAATAAATGCAGAAAGGTTAATGAACCTGAACCTCCATTAGATTTACTGAGCCTAATAAGTCAAAATTACAGCTGCATTGATTCCATTTTAATTTCTGTCTCAGTCAGACCCGGTTTTGTAGAACATTGATCTACTCATACAGACATCATCCTGCTCACTAAGGGTTGAAGTCCACTACAGTGCTATTGAAATACAGTCCTGTCCACTATCTTTATAACAATATATTTAAAACAATATCTATGTCTCTGCTGCTACTGAATGACATTTCAAAATTAAAAAGGACCTTTCCGCAGAAAATAAACTTGTGGGATGGGGGATGCTTCAGGTCAGATTGTCATTCAAGAGCAATGCTTGGAAATAAAGCTATCAAGCAAAAATAAAACTGACCTCTCCCTTGCTTTCTATGAGGTGTTATTATCTGTCCTTCCCCACAAAAATAGGAAGCAAGGGAGATCGAAAAGTTGCAAAACAATTGACTCTGTTCTTGCCCCCAGTAAATAAAAACTAGTAATAAATCCCAGAACACTTTTGCAAAGAAGTGAGGGACATGAATAAAGACAATTTTTTTCAGACAAAATATATTTTTTCTTTTCTGTCTTTTTTTTTTCATTTTTATTATTATTATTGTTTTACAAAAACAAATAGGCAGCTTCAGCAAGCCAAGAAAGTTTTGTGAACTCATCTTGGTTTGACCAAACTGTTTGTATCAGGTATCAGGGACAAATAATACATTGTAATGATTTACTTTGACATTTTCAATGTGAAATATTTTGATTTAAAATAACTTCTTGTTTTGTTTGATATCATCGGCTTGGTCACCTTTGTTTATTTTGTCAGGAGGTGACAGAGTGACCTAAGAAGAACAGGCTGTCATATATAGTAAAGAAACTGAAGCTGAAATGTTTTAAAGAAAACACACAATTGCTCAAAATTAGTTTTGCTTTTACCATATTTTTCTCAATTTTTCTGCAGCATAAGTTTTGCTAAATAAAATAAAAGCTCAATATAAGAAAATATGGAATTTTAGAAAGAGGGAAAGGAGAATGAAAGAAAAAAATAATAAATTAACTCAATGGTTTCTTTTCAGACCCTTTATTGACTGGTTTTGGAAAGGAATCATTTCTTGTAATTTATCTCATGTTTTTGCTGATGGAATTCCATCCATTTCAAAAGTTACTACAGATTTGTACCAAGAAAACTGAGAGCAGATTTAAGCTAATATTTGTGGCTTATTTAAGCTTCCTTAAGGAAAACATTAATATTTTGTTTAAGTCAATGAGAGAGACCAAGCAAAACTGATGAAGATTATACAGAACACTTCAAACCCTTAGTGTGGTTAGAGAAGTGAGGGTATGCATATATGTAAGGAACTAGTAGACTCCATTCAGTTTAAAATTAAAAATGTACCAGAACTTGAGAGTTAAAGAGCATTAAACAGGAGAGAATATTGATATATACAGGTATTCAGAATGGCCAATTAACTGAGTCTAGCAAAATATCTGACACATCTTGTAACAGTCTCATACTAGAGGTAAAACTGGTTGCCAATTCCAGTAGAGGTAACTTTATAAGTCATTTCTGAAAATTTATAATTATCAGAAAAAGTGTGAAACAGTGTACTGCAAGATGTGTTTAGTCTGGAAAATAATTTTGTTAGTCTGAAAACTTTAACATTATATAAAGCTTTTTCCTAGTATTAAAAGAAAATAAAACCTGAACTGTTAAGTTGTTAGCTCTCCCTTGTGGCAAAGGCAGGTCTTCAAGAAAATTTCAAAAGACTTTTGTAGTAGTTGATTACTTTGACTTACAAAGTCCTGTTATGATAGTACTGAAGTGATGTAGTCACGATGGTCCAGGAAATATGCAAGATACAAGGAGTGTTATGGGTAATATTTTTTATTGGACCAACTACATTGGGAAGGGCTTTGAAAAACTGTTGGGTACCATAGACCCTTTCCTTAGGTCTCTGCTTCTTTCCCAGAGACCTGGGGAAGGGTAATGTGGTACCCAAAGTCTTGTCTCAGGTTATACCAATCATGCAGTTGGTAAAGTAAAAGGTATCATCCACAGAAATCCTTGCCCTTGCAAAGTCAAAGTCCTTGACTGGAAGTTTCTGGGGAATGACCTATTACAGAATTTGAGGTCCCTGGACTCTGGTGGATATGACCATCTGGCTGCTCCCTTTCCTTCCTCCCCCTCAAGCTCTGTGCCACCACCTGAACACAACCTGCTGCTGTTGCACATCTCCAGACCTGTGCTGATGCCTGGCTTCTGTCCCACACCACTGCATGCTTCCTACCCAGTGCTGCCATCCAACCCAAGCCCCATATGACATTATACCCTGGCTCCACCTGTTGCCTAGGAAAAGCCTCACATCACTGTATGCCCCTGGATCCACATGGTTTCCTCACCAGAGCCCCATGCTGTTGCCCAAATATGGTCCCCTTTGCTGTCTACACTGTCCAGACCTGCACTGCTGTTCAGCCCCAGGCCCATTCTGATGCCAGAACAGGGCACCATTGCAGATGCTATTGGCTCCACAGATCCAGCCTGGGAGGAGTCTCTGCAGTCTGGATCTAGGTTGGAGCCTAGAATGAGTTTGACACCCCTGTGATAGAGTAAAAAAATATCATTGACAAAACTGTACTGTGACATATTCCCATGCTACATGAGAATCCTAGAGGTACCCTCTCCTTTTAGGCTTGTTTGTGGGACACATGAGTTCCAGAACCAAACGTTATGTAGCTGAATTGTTGTAGCACTGTGCCCCACAAATATGGCTATATTCCTCCTGCTCCAGGATAGCACAACCTTGCCCTCCTGACTTGTACTTGTCACGTCATGCTATCCACGGTATCCCTCTGACTACTGAGCATACTAAAAATGGGGATACTTTTGGTGCATTTGTCTTGATGTGGCTTCAGTGGATTGATCTTTCACTATATGCTCATTTAAAAATCTTTGGGCCAAAACCTAAGCCGGTGTATAGCAATATATATATATATTTTTTATTGTAGAGAAGGTACCCTGATTTACGCTTGCAGAGAATGTGGCCTCGTGTGTCAATGAGTGGCCTTAATCCATATAAAGAAAAGGTCAACACTGAAGGTAGATCATGATAGTTTTGATCTAGAACTCTACCTGGTTTGTCTCGTTTTCAGTTTTTACTTGTCAATGAACATATATATTTTTAACATTGAAAGGTAAGATGGTATATCGCTTACATGGATATTTGGTTTTAATTTAAATAGTGTGCTACTAGCTTACTCCAAAATTAAATTCTCAATCTACAGTACAAACATAGGACAAAGTGTTCTTCAATATGTATGTATGTATGCCAATGCTAGGGAAGCTGTTCAAGTAAATCTAGCTGAAATTGATTTAATAGTCAGATTCCATCAGGCAGCAGTAAGAAGACCAGTGGAGTTATTAGATGACTTACTTTACAGTGCAAATAAAGTGAACTTTTATGGGTTCATACTACTTTAGTTGTCATAGACAACTACTAGTTCATACTACTTTAGTTGTCATAGACTTATGACTGATGATATGGACTGGCCAAGTGACTAGCTTCATGTTTGAATGCACTGAAGTCAGATGATAGATAACAATGAAATTTGACAGCATATTCAAGACAATAGACATAAAATATTGTTATGTTGCATTTAATTTTTTTTAAATTGTCAGTGTTGTGAGGGAATAATTTTTCTGCTTTTAATATATATGCTGCCACAACTAAAAGTTTCAGTGTTTACCTTTTAATTGTGATTGATCAATAATCACTAATTTTCACACCATTTACATTATGTGATCCTTTCTCTGTACCTCCATGCAAAATGTTTTGTTATAAGAAACAAATTGCAGCTGCAAATGGAGTATCAGTTCAGAATTAAAACAGGCCAAATTCAATGTCAAGTTGACCTCTATTTTAATGTATTTAACAAAATTCGGTTTCAATGTCAAAGGAGATGATTTGATAGTTTTGTTCTGGAGGATTCTTCTGTAATGGCAGAAAACTTAAAGCAGATTTTCTTATAAGTGCACAGTAGCTCATAAATCTAAAAAACAGATGACATGTCCATGGTAATGCCAGCATTTGCCAGTTAGTCATTGATTTAGGGATGCAATTACAGGCCAAAATAAATGGGCTTATGGCAAGTGCAGCACAGGACCAGCATCAGAATACTTGGGATTCAGATGCATTCTTGTGTCTCAGGAAACAATGAAGCTATAAGTTATCATGGGTACAACACGCATGGATAACAATAACAGCTATGGATGCCGGAAGTCAGTTTTCACATGACAAAGATTGTTATACTGGAGGAGTTTTTCACATTTGACATGCTTTGTCTTTTAGTAGACTATGAATACCCACTGACAAAAATACCCGGCAATAAATATTTGAAAGCATATGAAACACAAAATCTTTCTTTCTTTCTTTCTTTCTTTCTTTCTTTTTGTTTTGTTTTGTTTACTTTCCCCCTCTCTATGGCTTACTTAGGAAATAATGCTAAATGTACATAGATGAATGCCAATGTTCCTCAAATATTTAATCTCCTAATGGTTGTGCTGAAGCTTCTGTTTTGTTCTGTTCCTCACCTGACAAGCCTATCTCCAGGCAGGGCATTAAATCAGCCCAATCAGTGTCAACTGTTTCTGTGTCATCCTTACAGTTTTCCTGGTAGCAGTTCTTCAGTGACACAATGTTTGAACATAGATGAGACTATTAAACATCTGACCTCTCAGGAAACCCCTATGCATCTGGAAACATGATAAAATAAATTTAAAGAGATGATGAGACTTCTTGTGGGATTTAGGGGTAGCAAAGAAAGACATACAATAGAATATAAAAAGCAGAACACCGGGTAAAGTGATATGAATAGAAACACAGTCTCAGGCTACAATATGCTCAAATATCACAAGCCAAAACCAGAAGTAACTTAGTAATTGACTGGAACATCTTCAAGGGGGGAGGAGGGTTCTACCAGTGCTACTGTATTCAGTATTAGCAGTTCTGTAGGTGGTGCTTCTTTCTTGGCGTTAGTAGTAAGTCATACTAAACTTCACATAGGAATATAGTACCGGAAGCAACCTTGTTGGCCATCAAGTCCAGTTATAGAATCATAGATAATTAGTGTTCGAAGGAACTGCGAGAGATCATCTAGTTCAACCTCCTGCTCAAAACAAGACCATCTCCAACTAGATCATCCCAGCCAAAGGTCCCTTCATCTAGGCAGATCTTAAACGGCGAAGGATGGAAATTCTATAACCTCTCTGGGTAACCTGTTCCAGTGTTTTACTACCCCCCTAGTGAGAAAATTCTTCTTAATATCTAACTTAAACTTTCCTTTTTGTAACTTCAGACCATTGCTCCTTGGTCTGTCATCTGCCACCACTGAGAACAGTATAGCTCCATCCTCTTTTGAACCACCCTTCAAGTAGTTGAAAGCTGCTATTCAATCCCCTCAGTCTTCTCTTCTCTAGACTAAATAAGCCAAGTTCCCTCAGCCTCTCCTCAGAAGTTGTGTGCCCAGCCCCCTAACCATTTTTGTTGCTCTCTGCTAGACTTTCTCCAATTTGTCTACATTATTTTTCTAAATGTAGTCTCACCTATATCAAATAAAAGGAACTAATCACTTCCCTCAAGCTTCTGGCAACACCCCTATGAATGCAGCCCAGTATGCTATTAGCCTTTTTCAAAACAAGGGTGCACTGTTGACTCGTGTTCAGCTGCTTCTCCTCTGTAACCCCCTGGTCCTTTTCTGCAGAGCTGCTGCTTATCCAGTTGGTCCCCAGCCGGTACATGTATATAGAATTGTTCTGTCCCAAATGCAAGACTTTGTACTTTTCCTTATTGAATCTCATGCGACTTCTTTTGGTCCAATCCTTCAATTTCTATGTCTCTCTGAATCCTAGGCCTACTCTCCAGCATATCTACTATTCCTCCCAGCCTGGTGTCATCTTCAAACTTGCAGAGAGTGTACTCCATCCCCTCTTCCAAGTCATTGATGAAAATATTGAACAAAACTGGCCCCAGGACCGACACCTGGGTCATTCTACTTGATATTGGCTGCTAACTAGACCTCAATCCATTGATTTACTACTCTCTGAGCCCAATGATCTAGCCATTTTTTTAAAATCCATTTTACAGTCCATTCATCTAACTTGTATTTCCTTAGCTTGCTTGCAAGAATGATGTGGGGAGATCATATGAAAAACATTGCTTTGTGTTCACTGATGACAATCCACCCCAAAATTCTTAAAAATTATCTGCTATGAACCCAAATACACAACTACAAGGGACAAAGCCAGAAAACAGGAACAACCTACTTCTTGTCCCTGTTAAAGCAAATGAGATGAGGGCACCTGCTGCTGCAATGATCAAGGGGTACTTGGCTAATACAGGCTCAAAGGAGCTTCTGAAAAAGATCATGTCCTTTTCTAGAGAGAAAGCCCAAACAACTACAGACTTTGCCATCTGACCTGGAGCAAAAATTTGGTAACTGGTTTGTACCCGAATCGTATAGAAACACCACCTGGTCTGGAACCTATCCAATGTTCTAGGTGGACCACAGATCACTTAAGCCTTGTCTGTGGCTAGCAGTCAGTGCTTCAGAGAAAGAAGAAACCTCCCATTATCACCACCAGCACCATCATGATTAAAAAGCAAAGAATCCCAGCTCAGCTCACAGAAGCCAGTAGCATTGTTTCTGGGCCCTGCAGGTGATCATCAAATCCTGATGCAAGTACTTTGTGAAGGTACTTTGTATTGGATACCCTTGCACCCTTGGATAAAGATTACAAACACTTGATAGCAAATAACTCCCTATCACATCTTACAATTCCTTCCCTAACCTTATCATATCGAACTGTTTTGATGCCTGTTTTTCTGTTTGAAACATAAGATCAAAGTCCTAATCACTTGGTATTCTATGTAAGAGACAGGTTATTTAGCTCTCATCTCTTAACCATCTTCTAAAACTCATGTTCTGCCTCTAGACAGTCTTGGCCATTTAAATCTCAAAAGACAGCTTTCACTTACTGTATAGTTGCACAGTATGGTGCTGTACTGCCAAACAGCTGCTATGGCTTATTGGATAAAGATTTAGTTTAGTAGCTTTTTAATAACAGACAATTCTTGTGGCATGCCTGTGACATGAAGCTCTGGAAGGTAAAAACTCCAAGTTAATGTTGATTAACTGGAGGAAGAACTTCTCAGAGCCATCTCATCTTCATGAAGATTTTACTCAGAATTCCAGATGGCAGTCCTGTAGTCAGTCTAAGGGAAGGGGCTCTCTATTTTACTTATAGATAAACAGGTGAGAGTGTAATTAGAAAGATTACTTCATTTTCTTCCCAAAATTCTTCATGGAACAGTTTAATAGTCATCATAACTGGACACAAACTGCAAATAGTAGTAAAAAGTCTGTAGCTTTGAGTAGGTGATGGGTTCAGATCAAGTGTGATTCTGCTTAAGGATCCCGTTGTGACTGTGGTTCTTTGTTACTAAAGACCTTGTATTACTGAGATGATGTAAAGACTGTTCTGTGAACTACCAACGATAGCAGCAATTACAAAATAATGCTTGTTGGTACATCCCTTTCTACCTATACTCTGAAGAAAGCTGACATAACTAGAGGATTAGATAAGCTTCAAGACTATGCTGGGTAGCACTTCCCAACAAACTGGATACTAGTCCTTTCAACTATGTCTCAGGACTCTGGGACCACAACAATAAACAGTGCAAGGAAAAGGGGATGTGAATTGTGAAAGCATATTAGCTTTTTGGATATTTATTTGTACTGATAAAAAATAACCTAATGCACTGCTAGCCAAGGTGACTTACTATAAGTGATTGTTTCATTCATATAGATTGTTGTTATTGTTCTTTCAAGTCAATTCTCTCTAACCCTTCATAATTTTTCCTTGTTTAATACACAGACTAAGGACTTGCAAGCATGGAAGCATGGATTATTAATGGCACTTAAGGAAAGCATTTAGCAATGTGAGAATTTCTGGGGTGGGCTTGGAACAGATGATGTATGCTTTTTTAAAGAAGGACCTTCTAGTTTCTGCTGTTTGCCTTTGTTGTCACTGACGGCACCTAGTAGTTGGATTATACTTGTATATAGGTTCTACCCTGGTTTTTATCTGTGTAGAATACTGGGATTAAATGGAGATATGCATTTTTATTAGTAAGGAGGAGTAAAAGAATGAGACAGAGAACAAAAGTTCAAGTTGTCTCCCTTCCTTTAACTTACTTTTATTAAATGTGAGAGTTGATTTATTCATGAGTGTATATGAGTTTATATTCAAAGGTTCAGATCACTTTATAATCCATGAAAACTAATTATGATCTTTGTTTTAGTGAACGTTTGGCCAGAAGCCATGGGAAGTGTTGGAAATTATCATACACCTTCACTAGATACTGTATGAATGAGGCATGCAGCTTTTAGGAAGACTGCTGGATCAGCTGTTTCTATCACTGTTCCTCTTTAGAGATTTTACAGGAGAAAAGAGCAGCTTTAACATGATGTTCTAGGACTTTATTTTACCTGGTTAGAAACATCCTTTGCTACTGGGTGATAAGGATGTATATGAATTTCTAAATGTGCCACTGGCTTCCGTGGACCTGATGAAAAAGATATGGTTTGAGTGAAATGTATGACGCAGTAGGCTTGCAAAGTTTTTCTATGATTCTCTTAACCTAAGTCACTTATTTTCTTTGTTCTGTTGTTGAAGTAGTGGACAGCATTTATTTATGGTTAGGTGAGCTAATAACACATTAGTACAAAACTTTTTCCCTAACCATTTATTTATTTCTATTGTTTGAAGATAATAGTAGTATGTACATGCTAAGGGTGAGGGAGGAGGGCATTATACTTCATAAAATATCCTTTTTCTAATTCAGCTTTGCCAATTTTCTCTTTCATTGTACGTGTATGTTTAGGAATGGAATAACATGTTTTCAAGACTTGTGCTCTGAAATTAACTCTGAATGTTTCACTGTGACTCACATTTATGTGGGTGACTAACATCTTCTGGCCAAGCATTTTAACTGAATGAGATAAAATAGATTTCTGTTGGAAATGTTTATAACTGCACTAGAGAAAGGTCAGCATACAAATAAGATGATCAGTTCTTTAAAGTGACCTTTCTTTTTTCTTCTAACTTATCATTGTGAAGTCTAAAAGCCATTAAAGTAGATGTGATGCTGTTGGTTCTTATTTCAAGTCTTTTGAGGATTCTGACTCAAGATTCTGACTATATTTGATTGTAGAATTTCAGTTCAGTTGAAATATATAGCACTCTGTGAATGCTTAACAAAAAGTAGAATTTAGCCCAGAAATCTGCAGTAATGTTTAATCTAATGATCTTCAAAGCAATGTGATCATTTTGCAGCAATGCAGTCACATCAGGAATGAACCTGAGGCAGTGAAGTTAGAGAATTTTACAACTTTCCCATTCATGTTCTTTATACTGTTTCTTGGAAGAGTTTCAGACTTACGAATCCATTTAGCACAATTCTATCCAGATCACAAATGTGGATATAAGGGACCTTTTTTCAGATGCATAGTAGCTAAAGCAGTATTTCTCAGCCTATGAATTGTGATGCAAAAGTGAGTCATATGAATATGTAAAAGGGTCACAAACAGTCACAGAAAAACACGAGAAAGTGTGGGTTTCACTTTGCAGGCTGGCAGGCTTCCAGCCTGCAAGGAGCTGCTTGGGGAGATTGGAGGCAGGGGGCAACACATGTTGGCACACTCACACACATATGGTCGGCATATAGCCAGGCAGGAAGGTGGGAGCAGGATGCAGGTAAGTCTACGAGAAGCATGGATTGGAGGACCAAGGCCTAGGGATTGTCTGGGGGAATGTGAAGGAGAGAAGTAAGTGTGTGTGTGTATGTGGAGGGGATGGATGTGTGATGGGGGGTGGGTGCCTGCCAGTGTTGGAGGGCACTGGGACTGCAGTAGAGCTAGAGGAGGTCCTTCTGGGGTTGGTGAAGGGGCGGGGGTGGGTTGAGGGTGGTGGAGAGCTGTGTGGCCAGGCTGGTGGCACCAGGACTAGTGCCTGTGATCTCAGGAGCAGAGTGGCCAGGAAATGTTGCCTGAGCAGGGGGGGATCGGGAGATGCAGTGTGGGAGCCTCTGCCCAGAGCGGGGGATGCCACAGGCCTCCCTTCCTTATCCCTCCAGTCTGTGCCTGAGCTGGACTCTCTCTATTGCCACCTGCATGATCCATAGCCACCGTAGCCTCCACACTCCAGCTCAGGCAGGATGGGGGCAGCTGGGGACCCCCTCTGGCAGTGGTGAGGGGGCAGGGGACTGTGTGTCAAGACTAAGGGGCATGAGCAGGAGTGAGGGAGCCTGTGGATTGGAAATGAGAGGAACTGGCAGGGCCAGGGGGCTACAAGTCAGGAAAAAAGGTCACCGGCAGGGCTGGGTGGGCTATTAGTTGAGAGTGGAATGAGGCATACTGGCAATTTGAATTCTGCATATTGCACAATGATGATTGTTACTTAGGAACAATGGAGGGCCACATGTTGATATTGCTGTTAATGTTTTCCTATTGATGTTGAGTTCTGTCTTTAAAATAAGGGGTGTTGAGCTTCTTTAACTTGTAGTGTGTAATAAGTATGTTGGGGCACAAAATAATTGTAATAAGTATGGAGCAAAATTACTAACTACTAACTTGTAGTGTGTAATAAGTATTGCACAAAATACTTGTGTTTTCTACTTAAACTATTTATGGGGTTGGGACTGGCCATCAGTGTTTACAAATGGGTCCTGGTACAAAAAAAGTTTGTGAACCACTGAGTTATAGAACAAGCTAGAAAAGTAGTCTCTTCCAGTCTTGGCATGACATAGCTCCAGTATTTTATATGAAATATATTATGAATCTTTCTTCCCCCTGGAAGATGATTCCTTTTCCTGTTTGAAATTTCTCTCCTTCTGTCAGCAGAGGGAGACACTGGTGCACACATGTTGAGTGTGTCAGGTTGCAGCCCGCCTTCACTGCCTCCACAAGAACCTCCTGCTGAGGTTCTGGCTTCACTACTCCTTGTACCTTTTTGTATATGCACTCCCCATTCATGGCCACACCAAGTCTGAGGACCTCTTGGTCAACCTCCTCCTGACTGTAGCCAAACTCACAAGCTGTCTGATCAGGAAGGAGACTTTGGCTTTGTGGGGAGGGGGTGGGAGGAAAGGCAGGAGGCATTGACCGCAGGACCATCTTCTAGTCTCTTGTTCTGCTCACATTTCTGGACAGAATTTCACTGGGTGGTGCCCTTTGTCTCCTTGACCTTGTCTGAGGGCCAGTGAGCACTAGTTGGTGTGCTCTGTTTTGTATCCCCCTTGGAACGCTCATTAACTTTTGACCCACACTCCTGTACCTGATTCATTTTAGTTGCCCCAACTATTCAGTTGTTACACATTTAATACCTCCTTCTAACAACAGAGGGGCTACCAGTTTATATGTACCCTGTCTCTAACAAATAGACCTGTAGACCCGTCTAAAATTTTTCAACTCAGTATATCAGCATCTCCTAACTGTCTCTTTTAAGGGTTCCTACCAATGAGCTGGGAACAATGATAAAAGTTTTGACTATAGTGGTGAATGGAGCACTTGGTACCAGGAGAATTTTCTGGGCCAGGTTATTGTTTTCTTCATGAAGGCTTCCCTTATTCTTAATGTCATATTTTTTGGGGGAGGATGCTTATTCCCACCCCCCAGACTGATGTATCCTTAAATTTCTTTGATCCACTGATACCTATTGTGGCTGGGATTTTCAGTGGAACAAGAGTATCATTAGAAACGTGATGCTTAATTCCATTAACAGCCTTTGAAAAAAATCCTATTTTTAATTGTTATCATCCAGAATTTGTTTGCTTAAGAAATACCTTCAGTTTCTCTGTAGGTGTATTGCCAATACATAGTCATATTTCAGCATGACTTGCTTTGAGATACCTCAACTTTATTCCTCTCTTTTGCTTATTTTATACCTCACTCAAATTTTTCCACGTAGACTCCACTTGTACCATTCTTACTATTTCAATGCATCATTATAAGAAAATAAATCTTCAGAGCATCTATCGGAGAGTTAGCCACTTATGAAAGCAAAGATTCAATGACAACAATCACTAGAACTGAGAAGTGCATTTGCTGTTTCAGAGCTGCTTGTTGTGTGGTTGAGAGGCTAAGGCTGTATACAAGTCTTACATTTCTATGGGTAGATTTGCAATTTCACTGGTAAAAATTCTAAGTGCACAAGAGTTCATGCAGGTTCTACTGCAACCCATAAGGTAGAAGTGACCTCCAGTAGAGTTTCTACTGTTTGAATGAATTCTTGTACACTTAATAAGACAACTAAACCACCTCATTTACACTTGAATCTACACAAATATTTTACTACTTGGCTATTTTCAAAGGGTGTATAGCTTGTGTTCCCAAAGTATGGAACTGTGGATGGGTTAATGGCCAGTGTTTTCTTATAGCCATAATGTGGCAGATGAGGATGGGTACAACATAGATAAATACCAGCTATGCCTCTGTAAGAATCATGCTGTGAAGGCTGTTTCCTGGAGGATGTCCTTTACAAAAAAGATGTGGGCTGGCTTCATAGGGTATTTATTATCAGTAGGTTGATCCAAAATGTCTGGGTTCAGACTAGGATTAGGCCTATGACTTTAATCACTTGTAAATCAGGGGGAAAAAGTTTTGGCTACCTTATGGGAACTTTTTGTTCTCTAACTAACTTTTACACAAGGCATTAAGAAGCATGAAGCAGCTGGAAAGCTGAAAAAAATCAATAAATGGAAAAATGATTGAAAATTCTTGAATTAATTTAATTCTAAACAGTTTTTGTGCGTGTGTGTTTACTTTCAGGTTGCAGTTACAATATAAATAGTAGGGAATGTATCTTTTCTTCCTTGAGCAAAAAAACCTCCAAGATTTTTATTTTATCCATAGAAAAATTGGAGCCCTCAGGCTTATGTTTTTTCAAAAACCTGTCTTTCTTTGCAGTTTTCTCTTTTATGGTATCTGTATTATTCAAACATGTTGACCGTAGTGCTGTTATTTACCTGATATTCTGTGCTTGGAACTGAACACTGTTCATACAGAATACACTTCTTTGAATACTTAGCTTTACTCACCTATTCTGTTGGACATCATATCTCATTATAACCTCTCCTCCACTAAATCCTATACTTATGGGCAGTTCTGATTTTCTTGATGCCTTAAGGCTCACCTGAGATAGCACAGAAAAAATGCTGTGAACATTACTGCATGATTGATTGATTTTAGTATGGATCATAATAAAAATAAATCTTTGACTTTGTATTCTTTGTCAAAGAAATATGCAATTCAAACACCAAAATAGATTTTTCAGGGTCTGACTACCTTGGGCCAGATATCCAGCAGGCATAAATTACTGTATCTCCATTCACTTCAGCTGAGCTATAATAATTTCCAGAATTTGGAGATTTGACCCCTTATGATTCTTTTGGTTCTAACATGTTATTTTTAATTAATATTGATAGAAAAGAGAATACATTATTTGCCAGTCCAGAAAAAAGCCCTTGTTATAAATTAAAAAATATTACCCTAGTGTCATCTATCAGTCTTCAGTATTCTGATTTTATTGTGCATCAATATTTTAGGTCTTCAGAACTGGCCAGATTATTCACTGGAAATAAATTAGCCGATGAATGACAAAGACCTCCTATCTGCTTTCATATTGCTGATTCTAACATCTATGAATATGCTTTTGTTCATGAACATTTCCTGAATTGCTTGTATAGATAACTAGAAGCCCGTTGGGGTATTTACAAATTGTTCACTTTGAGTATTCACAACTTGCTGTTTGTGATGTGTAATTGCCAATACTACTATTTCTACTCACTGAATTAATGATCAAAACATTTAAAACAGGGTAATAATGAATAAGTACAAGCAAATAGAGATGGTGCATTATATTTATGGTTAGGAATGATAATGGAACTTAAGGGAACTGTAATTCACCAGCACATAGAAACTTAATTCTTTTTAGGTTTGTTTGACAATCTCAGGCTGTATTATGACAGTGATCTAATCCCTTTTACTCATATTCAGGTTCCTATTGTTCTAGGTAGTACAAATATACAGGAAGACTGCCTTCCCCCCAAAGAGATCACTGTTTAAGTCTGACAAACAAGAGGAAGGCCACGTGTCAGAGTAGGAGAATGGCATGGCTATATGGGCTGGTTCATATGCAAAAGTTCATCAATATAAATTCTCCCCCTTACTTTTGTTTAAGGGTGCTTTTAATGTCACTTGGATTCCAAAAGCCCTTATTTGCTTTTGAACAATTTTCTTCTTGGATATAACTTCCTAAACTACATGAATTCCTGGGGAGAGAAAAGTGACCTACTATTTAGTGGCATGGTTGTAGCTGTGTTGGTCTAAGGACATAGGCAGTCAAAGTTCTTTGGGTATATGTAATATCTTTTATTAGACCAACTAAAAAATTGGGAAAAAGTTCTTTGCAAACTTTCGGGCACAAGCACACTTTGTCAGGTATAAGAGCAGAATCTTCCTATGCCTGAAGCAGGGTGTTTGTCCTGAAAGCTTACAAAGAACCTTTTCTTCCAACTTTTCAGTAGGTCTAATAAAAGATATCACCTCTACCCAAATAACTTGCTTACTATTTGAGTCTATATTCTGTGGAGATGCTCTGTGATTGCATTGGTGCCTACTATTATTATTACTTCCTATTTAAAATGTAAGAAATCCCACCATCTCCTGCAGATAGACTTGCTTAGTCTGTCTTAGTTCCCTCCACCTGGTCCCAACCTCGTTTGAGGCTGGTGAACCTTGACGTTCTAGTGTGTCTCTTCCTCCTTGCTGCAGTCCACTGGATGGGCTTCGGACCCTGAATGTTTTGAGTGCAAGAATACAGTTCTAGGGCAGAAAATGGCCACACTGTGTACTTTCTATGTTTTGTCATAGCTCCCCTTTCGTTTTCCTTCTTGAGTTTCACACAGCAGTTGCCGATGGTAAGGCTTTGGCCCTTGCTACTGTCACTAACTACATTAAAAATTTTACTGTTTTTTGGTTCCTTTTAAAATGCGGTATGCAGCTAAGATTCGATGTTCCCTCCCTAGTTGAGTTAATTAGGCTGCCCTTCTCCTAACAAGATCTCTCCTTTTTTGTCTCCTTGATATTCAGTCTGAGTCTGAAAGTCCCATGATAGTTGATCATTATAACGGAAGCAGAGAAATTGTGAATAAAAGATACATTATCAAATAAGGAGCTATCACATGGATTTTTATAGACAGGCTCTTGGATGTCAAAACTGTCTAGTTTGCTTTAATTGCCTTAGGATTAAATAGTTCTTCATAAATTTTAGAGCTGGTTCTTATTGTTTTACTACAAAAGGGAGTACATGGATAAAGGTAACTGTATCCAGGGCTACACTGGAATATTTAAGACTGTAGCTGATCTCGCGCTCCTTTGGAGAGGGTTATTGCACCCCCTAAGGGTCCTATGACCCTCCACCCTGTTCTAGCTATAGGCTGCCCTCCCCTCCTTACTCACCTGCCACACCTTAGATGTGACTATTTAGTTGGAAGGGAGGCTGCCTATTATATCTTAGGTTCCTGTGGGTGGCAGATGGTTCTTCCACGGCACCAGTGTTGGTGGTGCACTTGGTCCCACCAGCTTTGGTGGGCACTTGGTCCCAATCCAACACTGGGGCACCTCAGTCTTCTATATTCTTCTTGGGGCCTCAGGCTTACTGGCTTCAGACCCCTTTTTCTCTTGCTGGTTCCCATAGCCTAGGCCCACTGTACTGGATCTGACTTCTAGGTCTTCACTCTGCTCTGGGCCCCTTGTCTCCAACATCTGCCCAGATTTGGGCCCTGGGTCCTGTGGAGCCCACGTCTGCTCAACTCTGGGCCCTCTTCCCAGCTTAACTCCTGGCACGGCTCCAGGTGATCACATGCTCTCCAGGTGCTAATGGGACCTCCAAACCCCCCCTTAATCCTCTTCCACAAACCACCAGACAAAATGCAAACTAAAAGATCAGCCTGATAGCTCCAATGTCATCCTCCAGCATACTGACTATCTAAAATTCACCATCTGTATTGGATGTCATTCTCTGTCTGCTCTCAGCTTTTTGCTAGCCTCTCTCTGGGATAGCTGGATGTTTCTCAGGGTTTTCTCAGCAAGCAGTCTGCTGCGGGGTCCCTTCTCTTTCGCCTCCAGGGCTACATTGCCCTCTTCTGGCTCTGGGCCTGTGTTTATATATATCCCTGTGTCCATGGGTGATGCAGTGTACCCATAGCTATATCTTCTAGGCACCGGTCAGCCATTATTTATAGTCACTCACTACTCTTTGCCCACCATGACTATAGTGTAATCATACAAGATAGGAAGCTGCATCTGATTTATTTTATTTGGCTGTGATCAGATCTTCATCAGAGGTCGTCTGACAAGGTTCTTCTGCAGGGTTCCACATGGGCTGGATAGCTGCAGCCAGCATCTCTCCTGTGGATTTTAGCTTCCTCCATCACTACTGTCTCTGGTAACCTGTAAAGGCAGCCCCATGTTACTTCACATGGGCTCTCCCTCTGCCCACCAGCTTTTTATTTCTGGATCCAGCCCTTTCTCGGCTCATCAGATTTTTTTGTACCTGAGGCAACAGCCTCCTGTGGCTAGAGCTTGACCAACAAGGTTAGGCCCACCTGTGGAGCTGCTGTTCTGTCTCCAGGAGGGGTTTGCCTCATGTCAAGGGTAGCTGCATTCCCTGTTTGCTCTCAGGAAAGTTCCTTTCACAGCCTTGCCCTATCCCCCTTTAGAGAGGTGGGTGATTTCATCACTACCCCCATTTCCTCCACTCTTCAGTCTCTTAAATATGCTGAATGTTCTTCCTCATGTCACTGTTGTCTTTTTGTTTTTTTTATTGGTGGGAAAAGAAGGCTGCTACATGTCTCTTCCCCTATTGATGTTCTATGGTAAAATAAAAAGGTTATAAGGTAAGAGCATCACATAAATTGGGGATTATCTGTCAGCACTCTGTAGCCGTATTAAGGTAGCATAATCAGTAACCAAAGTAAATTGCTGGCCCAGGAGATAGTAGAGGAACAGTTCAATGCTTTACTTTATGGCTAAACATTCTGTTTTATAGTGGAATACTTTGTTTCAGCTTCCTGGAGTTTTCTACTGGTGTATGTGATAGGGGCTTCTTCCCCATTTTGGTCCTGGGTGAGTACTGCCCAGGGGCTATTCCAAAAGCACCAGTTTGCAGTGTAAAGATATTTGAAGTCAGGAGTGAATAATAGCAGCTTATAAGATAAAGCCTCTTTCACCTTCCTGGAGGCCTCTTTAGCATCCTTGGTCCATTACACTGGTCCAGGCAATCTCCTTTTGGTGAGGTTAAGTCAGAGGAGCTGTTAATTCTGAAAAGTGCAGCATAAACCAGCAATAGTAATTGGCTGAGCCCATGAATGATGAAAGCTGTCCCTTAGTTGATGGCAGTCCATACTTCCTGAGTGCCACAATTTTATCCATCAAAGATCAGACCATTACTTGACCCACTTGGAATCTGAGGTATTACATTTCCTCTGGTCCGAGGACACACTTTTTTGGATTGGCTGTCAGCCCTGCAATACAAAGTTGCTCTAAGACCACTCTTGTGGCTAATAAATATTGCTCTCAGCCTTTGGTGAAAACTATGTCATTGATGTATGCGGCTGCATATGCTTGGTGTGGTGTCATCAAACACTGAAATGTTGCAGCTGCCCTGTGTAATTCAAAGGGCATGTATTGAAATTTAAACAAGCCATGAGCTGTGCCAAAAACAGTCTTCCCCTTATCTGTGGGCACCTTAGGGATCTGCCAATAACCCTTTGTTAAATCCAGGATTGGTCTAAACTGGATTTGTCCTATTTTCTTGAGCATTTCCTCAACCAGAGGCATAGGAAATGTATTGAAAGCTGTGATGGAATTCAACTGTTGGTAGTCAACGCAGAGTCATAGTGCCTTTGACTCCTTTATTATTCACCTCTGGAGTATATGCTCCAATTTTTCCCATGTAGGTAATGAGGTAACCTCCTCCATTATTCTCGAACCACCTACTCTTCTGGAGTTTTAGTCTAATGTTCAATCACCTTAGTCTACCCTGGTTCTTCAGGAAACACTGTTGAGCTACCTGCCCTAATTGTCATTCCTAGTCACTGGTCAACTAGGTACCTATCTTTGGTGTGGTATATGGTTCTGTTCAAGGATTTTGTCTAGCCATCTGAGGTTCTAGTTCCCCTGGTTCAGGATATGGGGCCAGAATCTAGCCTTTACTTCTCTCCATTTCTTTAGCACACTTCTATGCAGACATATGAAGCCAGTGTTTGGGTCACAATATAATTTTGGATCCCATTCTAAGAAGTTCAAATGGCCCCTTCCATCAGGCCAGTAGCTTGCTGGAGTGTTCAGTAGTATTTTACCTTGTTGCCAACCTTCAAGTCCTGATCTTGGGTCTGGTCATATTTCTCCTTTTGCTTCCTTTGTGCTGCCGTCAAGTTTTTGCCATGCCATCTCCAGCCTCACTCTTAAGTCCTTCAGGTGTTTTGGGATCCTTGTTGGGGTGGAACTCCCTTTCTCCCATCCTTCCTTTACTATGTTTAATAGGACTCTAGGCTGATGCCCATAGAGTAACTTAAAAGGAGAACAGCCAGTGGATACTTGGGGTACCTCTCTTTTAGCAAAGAGAAGGAGTGGGATTAGTTGGCCCCACTTCTTGTGGTCCCCTTGTATACATGACCTCAACATCTCTTTGAGCATCTAATTGAAATGTTCTACTAGGCTATCAGTTTGAGGATGATAAATAGAGGTTCTGAGTTGTCTGATGCATAGTCTCTCGCATCCTCCCTTCAATAGACCAGACATAAAATTCTCCTCTTGGTCCATCAAAATTTCAGTGGGGAGGTCTACTCTGAAGGCTCACTTTATCAATTCTGCAGGAATTCTAGGTGCTATAATTGAGCAGAGGTGAATGGCATCTAGAAACTGTCACACAATCAATAATAACTAACACAAAGTAGTATCCATCAAACTCCAGCCCTATTTCATCCAAAGCTTTATGGACAAACAGCTCTTCCAGTACTGGCATAGGTACTAGGGGTAACTATTTGGGTTGCATGAGTGACACTCTTTAACATTATGGGAATGTATGCAGAACAGTTTTACATCTTTATGGATGCCAGGCCAGTAAAACTGTCAGGTAAGATGTGCAACTGTTTTATCATGGCCCGAATGGCCTCCCACTGGGGACTTATGGCACAGTTATAGTACAGCATTATGGTGAACTTGAGGCACTAATAATTGAGCTAACTCTGACTCCTCCAACTCCCCTCATTCCACCCTATATAGCAAATTTTTCCTTACCCCAAATTGAGGATACTTATTAGTTAACTTGGGATGGAAAACCTCTTCATTGATCTTATCCAGGCCACTCTCACAGATGATCCTGGATGCTCTCTCTTTTTCTTGGTTTTATTAGAACTGTCCTGAGCGGATCACTTCACCCAAGTCAATTATCTTCTTATTGGCTTTGGCTTCTAGAGGCTCTGATTATTTTTGAGCATGACTTCCGGTGAGGATTGCTTTCCTGGGATCTTTGCTTCCTAGGCTTGAGGTACTTTACATACTGCTTGTAAGACCTTGTGTAAATAAGACCAGTCTCTGTCCAGTATTTTGGTGCACTGGAGGTTAGGTGTGATACCCACTGGAATGTCACACATGCATCCCATGATGGTCAAAACTAACTGCCAACACTCATAGATATTAATCTCACCATACATGCAGGTCATATTTATGAGAGTGTCTTGCATGCCTATGCTGTATAGACCATAGCCTGTGTACATCCAGTATCAATATGGTGCTTATCACCTGTTCTCTTATCTTCACTGCTGCCATGGTATGGGAAACCCCCTGATTTGGACCTTTCTTCCTGAAACTGCAGTCCATGGCTTTGGGCATGGGGATCTAATTTCACCCTTTACTTGGCCCCTTCTGGTTTCCTATGCCTCCAATGATCTTGTAGTTGTTTGTGGGGAAAGTTTGTATTGTGTGGCTGGGTATCCCACATTTGTAGCATGTTATTTCTTTAAAGGTCATTCTCCTTACTTCACACAGTAGTTTCTTTGGTTCATCTTCTCTTTTCTAACCATGGGTAGTGTCTGTAGTTCCTTTTCCCTTCATGGTTCAGCTTTAGCATTTGCAAAGTTTTCTGCAATTTTCACAGCCTTCTTCATGTTTCAGGGCTGGTGCCACCATACCCATTGCTGGGCTTCTTGAAGAGCCCATAAAAATTGCTCCAACATAATGAGATCAAGGACTTCTTCCACCAGTTTTCCTTCCATTCTTATCCACTTTTCTACTAAGCCCCTTAATATTTGAGCCAGAATTCTTGGTCTTCATCCTTCCCTTTGCTTATGGATTCAAAATCTTGGCTGATAGTTCTCAGGCAATATCTCCAATTGATACAGACTAGTCTCTTTAATCTTGTTACAATCCTAAATGTCTGTGCATGGGAGGCTTCTGTATGTGTTTTGGGCCCATGCCACCAGAAGCGTTGCTAACCAGGGTGCCCACTGGGCCTGATCCCACCTGGCTGAAAAGGCCAGTGTCTCAAAATTCTCAGTATATGCTTCTGGCTGTTCTTTCCCTGCCATATAGGGCACCTGCAATTCTTACAAGTGGTATCCCAGCCCCCTGTATTGATCCTCTTTTTTCCCACACTTAAATTCAGTTGTTTATTGAACAAAATGGAGTTAGCTTTTGTCTCTGTGGCCTTAGCTCTGGTCAATTCTGCTAATTATTCCTGCTATCCACAGATTAATTGTATCAGCAGCTCCTCTGCTTGTTTCTATCCTTCTGGAACTTCACTTATGTCTTGACTCCATGTCACCTCATCCGGTTCAATGTCCCCCACCTCTTCCTGGCCAATGCACCACTTTGTCCAAGGGTGATATAATATACCCGTGTCAGCATCTCCTTAGCACTAGTCATCTACAATTTGTACTTGCTCACTATTCTTCAACCACCACAACTTTGGTATAATTTTATGAGACAGGAGGCTGCACCTGATATATATTTTTTTTTTAATGCAGCTGTGATCAGGTAGTCATCAGGGGTCTTCTGACAGGGTTCTTCTGCAGGTCTCTGCCTCCCCTACAGCCTGCTCCCTTGCCTCCTGTTGATAAGTTGAGCTATTATTCTTTAAGGTTTGGGGTCTAAGAAGAGAGCAGAAAACTAATACTCACTAATGAAAATTAATCCAACAAAATGTCCATGTGATACATGAGATATAGTGGCAGTTTAATTAGAGCAGCTCTTGGAGCCACTTTAATTAAAGTTCTCCTGCTCTTTCCCCCCACCCCCAACACATGTAAGAATGCCCTTAAGGTCCAGGTTTTTTTTTTTTTTTGGGGGGGGGTTAATGGTGCTAGATTTAAGCAGGTGTATAAGTGCTTTCTGTTACACCTCAACTTCATGCGGCACCCAACAACTAGGAAGACGACAATCCAGTTGCCCATGGATCCTGTTACTCATTAGCCAGAGCAAGCCAGGAGGAAACACCAGCACACATTGCTCACAACAGCTTTATTCAGAATGGAAACAGCTTCAGACTAGCTCCCAAAAAAACAACAAACAAGGGAGACGCAGTGAACAATAGTTTTTTTTCCCCACATTTATACACTTTGATTTATACTCATTAACATTTTTTCCACCTTTGTCCCCCCTTTTGTTCCACCCATTTCTCCTCCTATCTCAAGTTCTACCTCCGTTTACTGTTTGCTTCATTAGCATGGAATTTCCTATGCATTTAATTCATTTACACGTTTTTTTGCTATGAGCACATGTCTAAGATCTTGACTCCTTATCTTTGGTCAATGGGCAGATTTTGACCAAAACCTGGAAGTTTCTGGATGCTTCTTCACCATTCACCTTTTTGCATATGTTCATCATGGATTCTGCTACCAATTACGTGTTGTTTTTCATGTTCCAGTCTATTTTTCTGCCTCTTTTGTACCATCTTTCACATTTCTAAAACGTCACCTCATTCACAGCACAGACTCGCACAGATTCACTTGTTGCTTTTTCCTCGGAAAGTGGTTGACAAAGTTAAGATGGTTACCTCACATGAGCAAATGGTTGGCTTAGATGTCATTCTGCCTTGTGGTCAGCAGCTTTGCTAAGCCACAGATTAAAGCCTTTATATTCAGCTGAAAATTCAGTGCTCCCCAAGATCTAAGTATAGTCACCCTAACACTTTCCTAAATAGGTTTCTGTGTTGCTTCTTGTGCTTGTGTAGAGGAAGAAGTATAATTACTTCAATATTTCCCTGCATCCTTTTGGAATTCTGTATCTTAGAAGAAACAAAGGTGACTACTCTCCAGAGCGTAGTATTGGGAGTAGCTCTGATATGTCATCCTGGGGATGTGGTAAAAGAATTTTTCTCTCTTCTCCCCCTTATCCCTGTATGACTGTGCAGTGGGTGTACATAGTCACATTAGTCCAAGGTATTTATGAAAGTCTCCAAAAGAGATCAAGCATCCAATGATACATTATCTTTTTATAGCGTTTCTTACTTAAATTAACTTATTCACAGACAATTCAGAAGGTATTAATGAAACATTCTAAATCATCTCAAAATTCTTACTTTATTATTGAGTAATCTATTATTTATCACCCAGATTAAATTTAAGGTTCAGTTGCTTAAAATGTGTTAACCATTTTATCCATTTCCTTGTTCAATCGTTTGTACTGTCCCAACCCCACAGGCAGGTTCATTGATGACTGAAGTGGTCTCTATAAAATATGCTCCTTGTCAACAGTTCTGACCACAGAACTTCTTACTTGTTCAATCAAAGCTAGATTTTGACAAGATTTGACCAATATGTTTATCTGGGCCCTTCATTTTTATTCAGGTCTGTGATTCTAATCATTTTATTTATTTATTTATATATGTCTGTCTACATGTGAGGTATTTCAGTGCTTGCAAGACTGGCACCCAATTCTACATATATATTTGGTGAATGACTATAATATTTCAGTCACTGTTCATTTAAGTATTGTTTTGAATTCCTGGTGTCAGCTACTACTGAAATTCCTGGAAAGACTCCACTGACATTGGTGTCTTAGACCTAAGACCTTAGACCTAATAGTATAACAGTACCAAATAGAAAGAAATGTCTTCCATATTTCAGAGCTTTTAAATCAGGGGTGTGGTCATTTGATCTACAGTTTACATTCTGGTTGTATTGTGAAGTTGTGATTATAAATTCCAATCTATCAAGAAATGTTTCTATCTATCTACTTTACTGTTAAAGGCTCTGGACTGTACTAAGTGTAGTGGCAAAAATAGAAAGGACTTGCAGATCAAGTAAAGAGCAATAGGATTCAGAATTCTATATGGAGCTTAATTGTGTGCTGTGCTTCATGCTTCATACACCTCTGAAGAACTAAAACATAATTTCAGAAGATCCATGTGGCTAAAGGAATAGTGTATATTTAAACCACTGCAGTATTCTGGGGAGTGCAAAGTTTGTTTTTAATCCTGGAAGGGTAAGACAGTTGGGCTGTGGTATGCCATTTCTAAGAAGGGCCTGTGTCCAGGAAATGCAGCAGATAGGACAATGGAAGCAACACTGCTTCATTGTTCCAACACTTAAAGAGGCTTAGAGCATGTGGGGCAAGGGACTGGGACTCAGCACAGCAAACATGGGGAGATCAAACAAATCTGTAACAGAAGTCTATTAGAAAAGTTGCTTTTAGCACATACTTACACTTTAATCGCTATATATAAAGGCAAGCATGTGTGGCTTTAAAAGACATTTTTCAACCAGAATGTTGATTATAGTTCAACACTATAGTAGTATTTTGGAGTGACAGATGATTCATATTCTATTATTTGGTAGCATTTATACATCTGGACTTGAATACAGCATTTGGCATTATTGATTAGAGCAAAATATGTTTCCAACTATTATATAATAGCATAGGGTGCTATTTTAAAACATATATTAAATGGGTTAGCACATTCCACACTTTCTGAACTAGCTCTTCCTAGGAATTCTCTTCTTTTGATTGTAAATAGACAGACAATATCTGGAAGTTAAGATTTCAAATGCTCATTATCTAAATTGAACTGTTTTTCTAATGGTTATAGTGTTCATTTATTTTTTTTCCTGTGCTTTTACGCATGTAGAGATAGTCTAATATAAGAAGATAGAACTTAAAAGTCCTACCTGTTTTCATTCAGTGATTCATCAGGAAAATCTTCTATCGTGAAGTCATTAGTTTGACTCAAATAAAGACTGTCTAAAAATGACAAAGCACCTTATGTCATGGATGCACTTGATTATTACCCCCATCTTTGTTTAGTCTCTTGGGGTGCCACTTCAAATCAGCCCAGGTATAGTTTTTAGAGCGGGCGAGAGTAGTTATCCCAGGGTGCCTTAAGACAGCTGGCACTCAATGCTGGCACTCAATGCTGCTGACCCTCCCCAACTCCTGAAGTGTATATCTGCCTCTCACCTGCCATAACTCGATGGTACCTTGCTTGCTCAAATTCAAGACAAAGATTTATCGCTTAATCAGCACAAGGGGAAAAAAGCCTTGTCTTGGATTCAAGTACTTGCTAAGGTAGGTGGCAGCTCTGGGCTAGGTGCTTAAACTGGAGATCAGCTGCCACCAGCCCTTGGCTGTAATGGTTTGTTTGGTGAGGGAGGGGGTGCTTGGCTGGGGGAGCACAGGGGAGACTGCAAAGAGGGGGGAGAATCTTTATCCTTCCCCCTGTCCTTGACTCTCCCACCCCTGTTCCCCCCCCACTGCCTGTTTTCAATCCTTCATGCAACTTCCCTCCCCCGTTATCTTCAGCTCTGACTCCAGTCCCTCCAGACCAGACACCAAAAATTAGATTTTATACATGGAAATTCATAGCAATATACATGGTAATTTACCATGTATAGCATCTTAAATTAAAAGATGTCTTAGATTTGGGAAAACATGGTATTTAAATAAGGTAATAGGCCCTCAGTTCTGTAGGAGAGAAGCAGCTTTAAGTGCCTCTCTATATATTCCCACCCCCAGCTCCTTTGCCCTGTCCCCTATGGTACCACAGGCTCTCTGGTGCCAACCAGCCAACCAGAGGGCTTGACTCCCTCAGTTTAGTTCCCTGAATCGGCCACAATCAGACAGTTTGAATCAGGGCTGGGTACTTATCCCAGCCTATTTTCATATTGCCTGTCCCTCACAACCTACTGCAAACCTGCTGTGAAACCTGCTGGAAACCTGCAACCTTCCACTCTTGCCACCAGTTCTGCTTGGCTTGGCTGCCCTGCAGTCACTTCCAGCCAGGGCCCTTTCCCCACCTCTCTCTTGGCTTCTACCCCAAAACTACTATAGCTAGGAACCTAACTAATTTGCAAGCGGCTGCCTCCCAATTTCATGGGCAGAATGCAAGCCTAGGTAGTCATTTTACAGGCAGAATACAGTGCCTCCCCACCTCTGAATCACTGAGGGGCCCTAATGGCTCCACCCCTCACCACTGATAGGCTTGGTGGGCTTTGCACCATGCAGCCCTGCCCTTTGCCATTGATTGGTGGAGAGGGGTGGGGACACATGGCAGGCATGAGAGGCAATAAATCAGCATGAGAGGCAAGGATGGCAGTCATCTTACTGGCGCACCCCTCCCTATTCCCCCCCCCCCACAGCAAACTGCTGCAGCACTTGGTAATTTTCTTTCCTTAAGATTTCACAGATTCTCTGGATTTTGCGGACATTGCTTGGATTTTGCAGAATCTGCAAAATTGCTAATTCAGTAGGTCCCTACCAGAGCCCACTTATGCCTACTCACAGCAACCAGTCCCCAACAGGGAGCTCCTGCTGTTATGCTTCAGCCCAAGTCTGAATTCGTTGCCTGGTATGCATGAGCCAATACACGAATGCCAGTTGGAAGTTTGAAAGAAAAAAAAAGTTTTTATTGCTAGCAATAAAGGTGCAAGGTAGCAAGCACACTAAACA
>JAGPOW010000261.1:69807231-69875223 GCA_030014935.1 Caiman crocodilus | reverse complement strand
GATGGGCATAATTTACAAAACAACCTTCCAGTCTTGCTGTGTATTCTGTCTTGGGAGGATGGCTTGAGGCCATTTATTAGGCCTTCAAAGAAATGGCTCGGGGTTATTCACAACACTGCCTGGGTCAGACTGCTCCTTTTGCCTCTGGAGCTGGGGCCCACTGTTTCTGGCCTCCCAGCAATTCACCTCAAACTACAGTCCTCATTTCCTCACTTCCTTACTCTAACACTGATTCCTTAGTGACAAAGCAAGGGCTCCTGGATCTTTACATTTTGAGACTTGAACCTTTGGCCCCTGTCCCTGAATATTCATGCCCCCTTTCCACTTCCACCCCCACCCAGAGAATTTCTTAGTTCCTGGGGTGGGACTTCAAGGGAATGTAGTTTATTCAGTCACATGCAGCAAAGCAGGCAGCTCTTCTTAAAACAAAAACAACCTGTATTGGTCAACAGCAGGACAGCAGATATGAATCATTGGGCTCTGGAGCCAAAGCAGTTTCTGTCAAGAAAAA
This sequence comes from Caiman crocodilus, assembly GCA_030014935.1. NCBI lineage: Eukaryota > Metazoa > Chordata > Crocodylia > Alligatoridae > Caiman > Caiman crocodilus. The sequence goes on along the minus strand of JAGPOW010000261.1, from coordinate 69,874,712 downwards.
TAACCCTAGCTATTTTCTCCCATGTGGTTCCTCCATCTCGCCTTTCTTTGCCCTCCCCCTCTATTCCCCTTGTCTCTGGGCTTCTCTTTTGTCAAAACTATCTTTTGCCAAGTGCTAAGAAGGCACCTTAACAGCAGGGAGTCACTTTAGGTGGGAGGTGTCAATATAGATGTGTCAACATAAGCAAATTAGCTCTTTGTTGCTAAGTGGCACATTACTCACTATGTACTTGGGCACTACCTACTCCCACATCCCTGGTTCCAACCACAGTTAACCCCTTCCCCCACCATGTTAAAGTTAGTTAGGGAAACTGAGGTATCCAATGTTAGTATTATCTGAACACATTAGCACAGACAGCTGAGGTATAGATATGCCTCCAGTCCAGATTTGAAAATATCAAGAAATGAAGAATTAATTACTTCCCTTGGGAGTTTCTTCCAATGGTTAATGACCTTCACTGTTTAAAATGTATGCCTTATCTATACTTTGAACTGGTTTAAGCTTCCAGACATTTGTTCTTGTTATGTCTTTCTCTTTTAGATTTAAATCTTTTAGTATCTGGTATTTTCTGGCAGTGAATATACTTATACACTGTAATCAAATCACCTTGCACTCTTCTTTTTGATCAGTTAAATGGACTGCACTATTTCTATGACCTTTACTGTAGACATTTTCTCTAAACTTCAAATCATGTTTATGTTTCTTGTGTACTGTTTCCTATTAGCAATACCCCCCAAGTATTTATCTAACCAATATCATACTGATGAAAAGTACCCCTTTCTCCTACTCACTACTTAATGCAATCCTTGGATGTATAACTGTCTTTGCCACATCATCACACAGAGTTCATGTTAAATCCTTCAATGTAAATTCTTTTCTAAGTCTCTGTTGTCTAGGATTACAGCTCATCATTCTATAGGTAAGGCATGCATCCCTTAAATATAAAACTTTGCATTTGGCAATATTAACCTGTATTTTGTTTGAATAAACCCAACTTCTGGGTAATCCAATTATTCTATCATCTGCATATTTTAGCTGAAGTGAAATTTACTGAAATTCTTGAATCATGTTTTCAGTCTAGTATCATTTTTTTTTTTAAGTCACTACTTGATGATGATTCACCATTAAATCCTTTTTTGAGGTCTGTCACTTGGTCATTTTTAAAATTTATATACTTTTTAATCACTTAGGTTAATTTAAAAGCCCTACCTAGCAAGTCTAACATTAATAATAAAGTGCCCAACTGGCATATTACTTCCACTTTCCAATTCCTCAAACTCACACAGAGAACTCTCAAAATATAATGCTAGAGGTAGAATTTCAAAATTGCTTTCACTTTAAAAATAAAAATAAAGAAAAATTTTCATTAAAAAAATCTTAAATATCATGTTTTTATTTCCCTGGCTACCCACTTATTTTATATTTTGTTAGTATATAATAAAACATAAAATGTTTAAGATTTTGCCCAATTCTATTATTTTAAATGTATATTCTATTTCTTTTTTTATTTCTTTCCCCCCTCCCCTTCGCTTTCTTCAGTGCTTGGCTGGATCTGGATATCCAGGGGTGGTAGAGAAAGGGAGGGGAATCCCATCAGTGGCTGGTTCTGCTGCTGCTTCTGTCCTATCAGGCAGACCAGAGTGGCAGGGTGGGAATCTGGGGATGGAAGAGCCAATGCAGGCATTATCTAGATGGTTGGGCAAGCGGGGTCAGTATGGCAAGCTGGGTATATATGGGCTGAGCATGGGGCAGGAAGGTGATTTGGGACTTATGGGGGAAATTCAGGGGTGAAGGAGTATTGTCTGAATGGGGCTATCAGGAAGCAGGGGAAAATCCAAAGAGCATGGTGGGAACACCACCTCCCTGGCCTATACTGCAACTAGACAGCTGGCAAGTATGTCAGACATGGAGCAGACTTGGCAGTTCCTAGCCACTCATCAGCTCTCTAGTGGCAGATCTGAGCAGTTCATGTTAGAGAGGGCATTAACTCTGAACATGTGACTACTCATAGCATGTGATAACCTAACACAGCTTAAACATTCTTTGCAGTTGGTAATTGTAACAAGTAACTTCTTCTTGAGGTGTTAGAATGTGATCTAGGTCTAGAGTTTTTGGACTATGAGATCTTAGCTCTTTGTTGGGGCCTGATGGAGAAAGGGATCTGTGCCAATACTGCACAGTGGGCAAGCAGGAAACCAGTCCCAGGCATGACTTGGAGGGTGTCCCCTTGAGGAGTTTGTATTGTAGCAGCATTCCTGCATTGCTAGTCCCTGCCTCTAGCCCTCTGTTCAAATTCTTTAGGTTCACAAGGTATGGGAGATCTAGTCATTGGGTACCCTGCAAACTGTTTACTGAATATTCAGTATGGGGAACTTTGGCAGATTCTGATCCAGTATAGAAGCTACGCTGTCTATTTCTGTAACTTAATTACAAGAAAACCTTGCTTCTCACTGTTTGTGAAATGATAGGGCAGTCTCTGTTAGGGGTCAGGTGTTGACAGCATACCTAAAATATGGGTTAATTGAATATGAATTAGCAGTCTTCTAAATTTCACAGGGAAGCCAACAATTGAATTAACTGTGGCATAAAATGGAACTTCAGGGATGTCAATCTTGTATTCTTCACAAGAATTTAATTCTTTTTCCTTCAAAAAAAAAAGAAATCACCATTAGTTCTAGTAAAACACATTACACATGCGCATAAATTACACTGTGTCTAGGTAATTTTTATTGACAAGAATTATATCATTATAGATAAGCTTGTTCAGCATTTCTAGTATAGGTGTCAAGTTTCAGATTTTAAGACTCTTGCTCCAGCAATTTACTTTATGATTAACTCAGATCATAAGTCATATATTTTTTTCCACAGACTTGGTATTTGAAGAGGGGAATACCTGTACTAGAGTTTCTGTGGATGAAAATGTTGTTAGCTTAATTTCTTGACCAAAAATAATTTGTTCGTTTTTTAATTAAGTCAAACTGAGCCGATACTGAGAAGCCTGTTTCTGTCCATATACTGGCATAAATTTAGAATTAGACACTGATTTTAATGAATGTATTATAGGGATGTACAGGTGAGCATTAAGCAGAATTTGTCTATTCATTGTATAATATTACCTACTAAACTAATGTTCTAACAAAACATTTAAGTGTGTATTTAACTTCAAGCTTTTAAAATGCTTTGCAAATTTGGGACATTAAACTCTACTGGGTGTGTCTACACATGCATTTACACCAGCTTAAATTTAATGCACAGTAAGTTACTGCATAGTAAGCAGGAATAGGCTGGCACCTGCGCATGCAGGTAATAAATTGTATTAATGCTTGTGTGTGGACTAATTTGGAATTAAAGTTAGTCTCAAGTGAGTCCAAAGACACAGTGTTACTGCACAATAAGGTGTCTACATGTGTATTAATGTGCAATAACTAATTGGGCATGATGCAGGTATCAAATTTACGTTAAAGTCACCATATGCATAAGTCACCATATTTACTGTGCAGTACGGGTGTGTATGGATAGACACGTGCCCATACTGCACAGTAATTTCGGTTACTGTGCAGTAACTGCTCGTGTGTAGATGCACCCACTGAGTTAATTTTGTCTCTTATATTTTGGTATTTTTAATTTTTAAAAATCGGGGAATATCTGGTTTGCTTCTTCACAATTCTAGTTACAAAACTAATAGCGATATTGTTGGCAATGCCAGTTCCTTTCATTGTTATGTAGTTCATGATGAAATTCCTTTTAATTTTTAGAACAAAATGCTTTACTACCTATACAGAGAGCACTAGTGAAATGAAGTTGGTTTTGGACTGGAAGGTATCTACTATGAAATTAGCACAATGAAGGAGGCTGAATGTTACCACACTGACCAGCGAGTGAGCAGACAAGAAAGAAATTAAACAGGCTGATCCTAAGTTAAAGGTCAACATTTTTATAGACTAATGGAATAAAAATGACAACCTAAGAACACTTTTCTGAGCATTGTATTGTATTTGATGTTAGAAACCAAAACTGTGTTTAGTCAGTTAGGGGTCATAGTATCTCTCTTTTCCTTGACTTACTGTTTCTTGTTCAGTGTTCTGTGTAATAATAAAAGGACTCCATTTGAACTGCAACAAATTAGATCTTTATTTGAAGTGCCATGTGCTCTGTACTGCTGTTTACTGAGGTGCATTATATACTTAGTGCTAATGCGAATTTCTCTAAGGACATTGCGCCTCCTTTTGTCACCCTACAAATCATTCCCATTACAACTTGGCTAACAGTCAAAAAGTCCAAGGCTGAATTGATTCCATCTTCTCAGGTTATTCTAAGCTGCACAGATTGAACTGATAAACAAGTGAGCAGACACTCGCTTTTGATTTTGGAAATGCAGCCACATGCCTGCAGTGACTCAGGCTGTAAGCCAGGGGGTCACTAAAATAGTCCTCAGGTTGAGTCTGATATTATCTCCATCCATTTTTATCTTAAACTGTTTTCAGCCATTTTGAAAAGTACAGGTCAGTCACATCTTATGTAGGGGTTAGGTGCCGAAGTCAGCACATAAAGTGAAAATCACGTAAGGTGAAAATCGGTGACTATAGGCAGGGTGGGAGGAGGGACGGGGCTTCAGTTTGCACGCAGCGCCGTTCTTAGAGCTGTGCGGCTGGCAACAGCGGCGCAGCACTGGGTGGTGAAGGGGATGGCTACGTGCTGCCCGGCCACCACCATGCTACCGCTGCTGCCCAGCGGCCGGCCACACAGCTCCAGGCATGGCTCCATGGTGACAGCAGTAGGTTTTGGAGGCAGTGGTCATTACCATCATAATGGGCCTCCAGGTAAGTGGCAGCGCCACATGCAAGCACAAGCCCCGTCCCCCTCCCACCCTGTGTATGGTTGAATTCATGCAAGTTAAATGCACGTATGATGCAACTGACCTGTAGCTTACGTGCACTGAACTTCTGTTGTATTACAGATTTGAACTTGTTTCCAATCCTTTATACTGGTTATATGGAAATTCTGTCCCTAGCTCTTCTGTTCCAACCTGCAGGAACCCAGTGGTTGTTACACAGGCACCTTTCATTTGTAGGTTCAAGGTTCTGGCATAAAAGCTCAAGGTATCCACATGTAAAATTTATTCTTTCAGGAATGGCCTTGGATACTCACTTAAAATAAAACTTGGCTTTCCTGCCTCCTACATCTTTTCTTGTTTTCAACTCTCTTGCTACCTATCTGGAAGGCTCTGACAGTTTATCACCTGAAGGCAAGAAGTGAAACGTGTCTTCTAGGCAGGTATGTGGGAAGTCGTCATTTGGATTCTTTTAGAATGATAGTTTTTCTGATTTATTTTTTTAAATCCATTTAAAACAACGTTACCAAAAAAGCAGTTTCCACTAAAAGATTATTACCATGGAATATAAATGTACATGGAAGATTTTTTGTGATATCTACTGAGCTTTGGAAATAGACAACCTTCAGTGATATTCTTGGAGAGATTGATCACTTAATTCCTTGACTTTTCCTTTAACAATCTTAGACTTTACCTCTATATAACAGAGAAGATTTGGGTTTTTTTACGCCTATCTTGCAAATAACACAAAAAGGGTGAAAAGTGTGAAACTCCCCTGGATTTATATTTCTATCTTGGAGTGATGATGGGCTGAATTAGCAGCGATAGGAACTGGTAGTTTAAAGGTGGTTACCAACTATGCATTTCAAATTTTACTCATTTAGACTTTCCTTCTGGTGTGGGGTCTCAGTGACATTGAAATAATCTTGTGACATAATACTAGTCCATCCTGACTCCTCTTACCATTAAGCAATAATCTGTTCTTGTCTTGGTTATGTCTTTAAATATAGAGTGCCTGCATGTCTACCTTGTCACAATGATGAAACACAAAGCATTACACAAATTGCACTAGACACAACATAAAACAGTCATACTCCCTTATGTAAAACCAGCTGTTGGCTACTGACAAGTAGACCCCTGTTCTCTCAGACGTTGACAGAATGTGGTGAATATATCTCATCTTGTAAATATCTAATACTGTATTATTAGTTATATATTATCATTTAACATTTATGTTAGCCATGAGGAAATGTGTATGATTTTTTTATATATTTTTCCTTGTAGTTAGACATGGATCCACTCATCTGGATCTGCTAATTTCATAGCTAGAAACTATATATTTTGTGGGAAAATGTGTTTGTGTTCCTTAATGTTTTATTCTCTACCCCAAAGTTTGTGGTCACATTTTTACATGTAACCTGTTCTGCAAACCTCTCCTGGAGAAGCCAGCTTTTCCTAATGGGAATTTAATGGTCATGTCAGGATGACTGGTTTGGAAGCAAAGATGCCAAGCTGCATTTGGACTTTGTAAATAATGATTATAATAGAAGTATTCCTCATCAATGACTGAAGCATCATGTGTACTGATCTAAAGGCTCAAGGATCTGCATTTCAATGGAAGAATGAATACTATGTCTTAGGGAAAGTTCCCTGGTGTTCATAATACATCACAGATTATTATCAAGGTGTTGTTTTAGAAAAAAAAATATTTGGTCTTTCCATAGTCCAATATTAATATTTTGTCTAGAACCATTCTGGTAGTACTTGTATTAAAAAATAAAAGGTCTGATTTTTTTCTTGATATTGGTTGTAGCTGGGAAATCCCAAACGCTTGCTAACATATATGCTCAGATATAACATACCTTCAGTATCAACTGTAACTTAAATATTCTAAATGATGGGCAAGTAAGCTTATTTTACTTTACGGTGCTATGCTACCACCCATCAAAATATTATCTGAGTGTTTTTTATATATAATAAAGGCTCTTAAATCAAAGTCAATGAGATTACTTGCAGTGTGCAAGTAATCGCAAGAGCATTAGTGCATGTGCATAAGTATTTGCAAGATCAGGTTTCAAGTTTGTATCTTTGTCCAATATACGTTTATATTTTCACTTTTTTCCTTCTTCCACCTTTCTTCACAACCCCTATAACCCACATTTCCCCACAATGAGCGTCAAGAAGATAACTTACTTGAGCAAAAGTGCATCAGATGGCACTCCTGTACTATTTAATTTATTGTCTTTAAGATGTTTAGCCAACAGGGGGTGCTATGAGAACTAGCTGGCCTATTCATTCTTTACAAAGTTCCAACTAGAAGCAAAAATATGCAACTGAATGTGGTCTCCCACTTGAGGATCTATTTCACTTTTAATTGCTTTTGCCTTCAGGCTACGCTGTGAGCTATATGATCTGAGATGGCCAACCTCAAGAAAATCATCTCCTTCTCAGTCATTGTAGTCAGAGTCACTGTTTGCATACAAAACAAACCATGAGTTCTACACCACAGGGTTGTTTTTTCTTTCAATAGAATTAGTACTCAGAAATTAGTTGTGAGGAATATTTTCTGTTGCTGTTACCTTTCCATTAGTAAATTTGACACAGTGATTCAAACATTCATTATATAACTTCAGTGTTGATTGTCCAATTCAATAGATAAGTAAAAAAATAACCAGTATCTGTATTTTTGGGTTATCAGTGTCTTCTAAAACTGCTAAAAAGTACATCCGGCCTACTCTGGTGTTTATTCATTTGTCATCTGATTGTTTGATGTTAATTAGCGGGAGGCTGCCCACTCGTGCCCAAGATTGTCCCTCCCCTGTTCCGGGTCTGTCTGAGCCCTTGAACTTTGCAGTGCAGCAGCTCCAGTGCAGCAGTTTACAGGACCCCCTGCCCGCCCACCACCTCAGAGTCAGCATAGAATTTGGGGAAGCAGGGGGCAGCCATGCCCTTGCAGCTCTATTCTCCCTTCACCTGCCTCCCCTCCTCTACCACTAAGCAGCATCCAAAGGGGAGGGGCAGGCCTGTAGAGACTGGCTCAGCTGGCCAGCTGAGTTGGTTAGCTGGGCAGACATAGCGAGGGGGAAAGGTGCCACTGCATTGGGCCCAGCTGTGAAAACCTCAGCTGGGGGGTAGACTCCATTCCCCTCCCCCCTTGCCCATCTCACAGGTAGTGGCTCACAGGGGGGCAGAGATGTGGAGATTGGCCCAGGTGGCCATCCAAGCCCAGTAGTGAAGGGGAAAGCCCCTGCCACATGGGAGCTTTAGAGCCTCCTGCTGTGGGGGAGCCAGGGCTGGATTGGGGAGAACTCCTTTTTCCCACCCTCACCTGCCCTGCCCAGCTGACAGGTGTAGGTAGGACTAAGCACTGGGGAGTGAAGGCTTTTCTGCCTCCTGCTCTGTGACAGCCTGAGGGTAGGGCCAGCCCTGCACTCAGCTGGAGCAGAGGGGGAGGCTAGCCTACCTACCCTTTGAAGGGAAGTTAGCAGGGACCCACAAAGTGTCCTAGGCTACCAAAGGACAATGATGTAACTTGAGTTGGGAGGGGATCTGGTGCAGAAGTTCAACAGACTGGTTCAACCTAAGCTGATTAAACCTGATACTGCATGCATCCAGATTTATCTTAGACCAAGTTCCACCATTTAAAAACGAGTCTATGTGCATTAAACTTCTTTTCTGTTACTGGTTTAGATCAGTTTCCAATCACTTATACCATTTGTATGTAATTTCTGTACATAGCCAAGGTGTATCCACTAAGTCATAAGGTAGTCAGGCAACATATAAGAAGGAAGTGGACTGAGGACTCTTTTTTAGAGCCCTTTCTGGCTCTAAAAAAACTAAGACTGAGTGTGATTCTCTTAATCCATTAGATGTTTTCTGCGGTGGCCATCTTCTGGCTGTTCTGTAACTCTATTGGAGAATAGGTACATTTGGTGCACTGCTGTGTTGGGCACTGATTCTGCCCTTTGGACTTTTCTTCAGCATTACAAATTGCTTGCTTGATTCTGACATGCAACACTGCTTAGAAATTAATCATAAAGAATACATATGGATAAAACACTTACTACATTCAGATTCTTGTTGAAGCAGAAGGTGGCCTATGCAGGCCTATAAGGATGATTCAGAAATAGTCTCAGCAATGTTTTCTTGGGAATAAAAGAAAACTGTATTGAATTGATGCTGCATTCTGCAAACACACTACTAGTCCTATGTGTGACTAAGGAGATGAAATTGAGACTGCCTCAAATGATCTGGGATATAAGATGCAAGAAATATAGCAGTAGTTTTTTTTCTTGCCCACAAATTCATATAAATCAGATCTCCAGCCTCTCTACTTGCAGGCCTGGCAGTGCCAATTCCAGCTATGGAAAGGCCACCAGAGTATGACCATAATTTTGACTGCATTTTTGTCATATCTGTCCTGAAATCAGAAATTTTGTGATTTATCCCATTTAAAAAAAAGGATCAGTAATATCTGACCTTTTTTTTTTTTTGAGTAGTGGATTTTAGAGCAAGCTAAGGACTGTCATTCAGGGAGAATGTTGAGCACTGCCAAGTTAAAAACCTCAGTACATGGAAAGCTATGAAAGCAGGGACTCTCATAATTAGAGCTGGTGCTTTGTCACACAGTGAGGAGTCTGCAAAATGTAGTTGCTCCTGCTGCTCTGAAAGTGGCTGAGGCAAGAAAGCAGTGCTGAAGAATATGCAGACAATACTGATCTTTTGATCTACTTTCCTGCTCTCCTACTGTGGGGCTGAAAAGGAAGACACTAGGATGGTGATTTTTAAGTGGCTGTATCAAATATTGTTTTGTTGGAAACTAAGGAAATTCTTCATAACGCAGCCATTGACAGTTGGTATTTCTTTATCTTGAATGTATGATTTTAGCTACTCTTTCCATTACTGGCCTATAAGTTTTTTTTCTCCCTCATAATTTACCATGACATTAGAACATTAAAAGAGATGTGAGAAATATAGCAATGGCTCAGGCCAGAAGCAGGGGGTGCCAGAGCATGCCTCCCTGCTTGGTTGGAGCAGACAGCTCGGGCCAAGGCTAGCCCATCCACCTTGGAAAGGGGGTTTTCTGGGGCGGTGCCAAGCATCCGGGGATACTGGGGGACTGTGAATTAACTTGAATGTGGAGAGCATCTGGGATAGAAGTTCAATAAACTGATTTAATGTAAATCAGTTCAATTTGATACCGCATCCCTCCAGGTTTACCTTAAACCAGTTTTGGCTGTTTTGCAAGAGGTTTACGTGTACTGAGCTTCTGAAGGCAGAATGGGCCTAGTTTGTTTGTTTTTTCCCCTTAAGAAAACATCATTTTGATCCAAACCAATTTCTCCCTTTTTCTTTAGATTTTATTTTTGTTTAACCACTAAACCCCCTAATGCTACATTTACCCAGCTCTACATTTAATATCACTGATAAGCTTGAGCCTATAGAAGCTTGTTTGTAGCTCTAAGGCCTTAGAGTGAAAACATGGCTTCTTTCTCATCTAGATTCATTGAAGTGCTTAGCAAACTTTAGGTGCACCATCATTAACTAGATTCATAGATATTTGGCAGATTATCAGGTTTGACCCCCTGCCCTGGGTGAGCACTGGGCTCAGACAACCCCAACCATATGTATCCTCCTCTTAAAGACCCCCAGGGTAGGGGAGAGCACAATTTCCCTTGGAAGCACATTCCAGATTTTGGCAACTCTTACCATAAACAAGTTCTTCCTGATGTCTAACTAAATCTGCTGTCTGTCAGCTTGTGGCTGTTGTCCCTAGTTACTCCAAGCAGTGCCCTTGTAAACAGAGCATCTCCTACTTCTTGCTGTCCACCTCATCATGAATTTGTAGGTGGCTACAAGATCATCTCTCAGTCTTTTCTTGCAGAGGCTAAAGAGATCCACGGCCCTCAATCTCTCCTCATAGGGCTTTGCCTGCAGGCCCCTAATAATACAAGTGCCCTTCTCTGAACCCTCTTAAGTTTGTAGCTCACTCAGCATCCCTCTTGAAGGAGTTCAACATCCCTCTTCAAGTGTGGTGCCCAAAACTGGAGACAGTACTCCAACTGTGGCCTGACCAATGCCGCATAAAGGGAAGTATCACCTCCTTGAACCTGTTTGTCATGCACCTGCTAATGCATGATCAAGTGCAGTTAGTTTTACTGATCACTTCATCACATTGATGACTCATCTTCATCTTGGAGTCAGCAGTGACTCCAAGATCCCTTTCTGCTTCTGTGCTGCTGAGGAGGTCCTCCAGAAGCTTGTACATGTGTTGGTAATTCCTTCTCCTTAGGTGCATCACGTTACATTTGTCCTTATTGAACTGCACCCTATTCTGCCCACTTTTCCAACCTGTTTAGATCCACCTGAATTCATTCCCTACCCCCTAGTGTGTTAACTTTACCACATAATTTGATATTATCTGCAAATTTGGGCAGAGTGCTTTCCACGCCCTCATCCAAGTAACTGATGAAGACGTTGAACAACACTGGTCCAAGGACTGAGCCTTGTGGGACTCCACTTCCCACATGTCTCCGGGCTGATACTGACCCACCCACAACCACTCTCTGGGTGTGACCCCCTAAGCCAATTTGCCACCCACCTGACCATGTACTCATCTACATCACAGTCATTGAGTTTATCTATAAGAATATAATGAGATACTATACCAAAGGCCTTCTTAAGTTCCAAGTAAGTGACATCCACCTTTATTTCTGTATCTAAGCATTTTGTGACCTGGTCTAAAAAGAAACAATGTTAGTTAGGCAGGATCTACTTGCTGTGAATCTGTGTTGATTGCCCTTTAGTGTTGTTTTCCCTGCTGTATTCCCACAAATATGTTCCTTATTATTTTTTTCAAAGGTTTCCCTGAGAATAGAGATGAGACTAACCAGTGACCCTCCTTTCTCTCCTTGAAAATAAGGGACCACATTGGCCCTTTCCCAGTTCTCTAGGACCTGACTCTAGAGCATCAAGGGTGCTCAAACAGCCATGCCAGTAGCTCTGCTATGACACTGGCCAATTCCTTCAGCACCCTTAGTTGAAGAACATCCAGGTCTGCTGATTTAAACACATCCAGCCACTCCAAGTGTCTCTTCAGTAAGTTGGAGCTAGCACTTAGTGAGCTGGTTCCCCATTTATGCCTGTATATGATCTAATTGGAAGATTTGTCCTGATCTGAGTTCAGGAATACAGAGGCAAAAAACTCAGCTTTGTTCCCCCATCTGTCACTACTTGCCCAAGTTTTTCTTGTAGGGGGCCTATGCTACCCTGCACCTTCTTTTTGCCCCCTATACACATGAAGAAGGACTTTTTGTTGTCTTTAATTTTTGTTGCTAGCCTCAGTTCATTTCTGCTTTGGCCTTTCTGACTGCCTCCCTGCAAATGCAGGCCAAGTAGGTATACCCTATCTTGGTAGCTACCCTCAACTTTCAGAGCCTATATGCCTCTCTTTTTTTTTTTGCCCCAAGGCTTTCCTGGATATCCCTGTTCTTGGCCCCTTTGCCCCCTTTCCTGCACAAGGGATTGTTGTCTTCTGCGCCCGTAGGACTGCTCCCTTTTGGAATTAATTAAATTAATTTTAATAATAATATGCATACTGAAGGATGTGGACAAATTGGAAAGAATCCAGTGGAAGGCAATGAAAGGGGGGTGGGGGCTGAGACATGTGACTTATGAAGAGAGGCAGGGGGAACTGTGCTCATTTATTCTAGAGAACAAAACTGAAGGGATTTAATAGCAGCCTTCAACTGCATGAAGAGGGGTCAGAAGAAGATGGAACTATACTGTTCTCAGTGGTGGCAGATGACAGACCAAGGAGCAATGGTCTCAAGTTGCAGCAAGGGAAATTTAGGGTAGATGTTGGGAAGAATTTTTTTTCACTAGGTAGGTAGTAAAACACTGGAACAGGTTACCCAGAGAAGTAGTGCAATCTCCATCCTTGGAAGTTTTTTAAGACCCAGCTAGACAAAGCTGTGGCTGGGATGATCTAGTTGGGGATGGTCCTGCTTTGAGCAGTGGGTTGGAGTAAATGACCTCTTGAGGTCCCTTCCAACCCTCATTTTCTATGATTCTATGAAGTAATTGTCTGGTGAGACCTGCTGTCTGATTTTGAGGCCATGAAATGGTAAGACTCACCTGACTAAGGAGAAGATCTCAAGTTATGTGAGAGATGTCACTCTGGTTCTGCTCATATCTCCTTGACTATATTAATTCTTAAATAAAGAAGAACTAAAGCAACCAAAAGTCCCTTCCTGATCCCAGGAAGTGGGTCATGGGAGGGGAGGAAGTGAATCCGTAGGGCCAGACTGTCACTGGTTGCTGCCAGCATCAAAGCTGTTCTTCCACAGTCTTTCTTCCCTTTCTCTCTGCTTTTCCTTCTTAGGAATGCTCTTAAATCTCCTGACTAGAACCTAGCCCTAATTAACTGATCCCACTCATCTGCTGACCAGCTTTGCTCAGAACCAGTCTGGCTTCTCCCAAGCTCTTAGATGGATAGACCACTCTGTGATAACCTTAGTAACCCAATGTCCCCCAATTCTGTAGTGATTGAAAATAGTTTGGTTTGAACAAGGCATCCCATGTTGCTGTAGACATATGCTTATCACAAATGGGGTCTAAGTTTATTTGGACAGGCTGAACAAAACATGGTGAGAAACAGGTGCTGATTCCAGAGACTCAATTTCAGCACAGCAAATCCATAGGACTCTTCCTTTAGAAAAGTTAGACAAGTTTACACCTGTCACAAAGAAGGGTGCATTTCAAGACAGGCTGTGAAAATGTCTGGAGCATAACAGCACACCCTGTGAATCTGACAGCCTGCAAATGCAAGACACCAATACAAATCCTGGTACACTGACAAAATATAAAACAGAGAAAAACAAAACTTGCTTGTACATCTTAGACTATGCATTCCTTTCTCTTTTGAATGATGAATTGGAGTAGCACCCCTAGCAATAGAGGCCTGAAAGTACTTGCAAAGCCTTAGGAGTTGTGGTTCTACAAAACAGCATCCCTCACAGCATTTACCCAGGTAGCTGAGTGTTAAGGGAGCTTGTGACAGGGCTCGGCAATTATGCACATGCTGACTAACTGATGGTGTCAGGGCTGTAGTGAAAATGAGAGAAGACTTGGAACAACACTGTTATCATTGTACATCACAGTTAACCTAGTGAATTTACCAATTTCAGTCTACATTGGAGATGCACACTGATAAAATAGTGAAAGGGACCCCAAGCTTTCATGCTGAGGAGACCACTGTAATTTGAAACTTAGAGTTGCATATTTGTTATATTTATGTAATTAAGTCTAAAGTGTCCACCTTGGTGTATGTTGGAGATCTCTTGCTCTTTCTTTTTTTAATTTAGACCACTGATTCTAGAAAGGAGGAATGAAAATAGTATCTCTCATGTGGGCTCACACACTGACAGACTGTAGCTATCATTTACAAATAGTTTTTTTTACTGCATAATTTGTTATGAATTATCATTTGTTCCCCAATAAACAAATATGCCAGTTATGAAATATCTGAATTTGAAAATGCACTTAAAAAATGGAGTCAATCCTTCTATTGTTACTTTCAATAACCCTTTAGGTAGCACGCACAACTCAAGAGAATATTTTCAAGGCAAAGAGGAAGGAAGAACAAAGAGCAGCAAAAATGGGAGGAATGCATAAAGCAGAAAAGATATTCAGGACAAATGCATAGGTAAGACTAAATTTTCTTATTCTTAATTTCTCCTTTTTTACAAACACAAACAGGCTAGCTACCCAGAATATTCATAATACTCTTAGGGGGAAAAAAACCCCAGACCATCATTGTGATTCAGATCTTTCTTACTACCCTACATATTTGTGCAGTCGAAGTCATAATCAAAGTCTGTGCAGTTTTTAAAAATGTCCTGTAAATAGATGTATTCTTTCTTTTTTTTTGGAAAAATGTTATTGCTCTCATCTGGTGAAATACAAAAAATCAGCAGTGTTTTTTTTCAGAAGGTCATGTCAACCCTAATTACAATTCCAGAGTGTGCTGTTCCAAAACAATTCTGCAGTTATAGATGAAAATTTATGTTATTTTAGTTGCACAATCATAAAACGTTACTACCTTAGCAAAACAATAATAAAATAATGGATGAGAATATAAAAATAAGAGTGTATTTAAAAATCAGAATGAATTCTCAGTTCATTAGCTTTAAAATTTCTCTCTCCAAATCTTTCATTAAAGATTATATTTTTTTACAAAACAATGCTTAAGAGCTAGCATGAATAATATTCATTAGAAATACATAGATTGTCACATTAAAAAGTACTATTTGCTTGCATGCTACATTGATTTGAATACTCAAAGTGGAAGTAAAAACAGAATGTAAGGAGTGCCTATTAGCAATTTAGAAATGCATGGAGTCATAAAGAGCCTATTTGAACTGCATATACAAATTCAAAGATGCTGTTGCATGTATTAATATCTTTGCATATTGAACAGAATGAACATGCTTCAAATAAGCATTTTTATATAGAAAGTACCAAGCAAACTGGATGGCAGTAGTTCCGGTAGCTGTATATATACTTGCACTTACAGCAATCAGTGAATGTAACAGACATGTTATTGCACTGACGCTAGTTATGCTGTATCATATAATTAAAAATAATAATACCCTCGTTCCATAATTTCTAACAATTTAAAAGTGAATGGAGGGTGCTCGGCTCACGTCCCATCTGAAATTGCATTGGATACAATTCAACAGCAACTGTTTAATGAAATGTTGGCATCTGAGTTGACCAACAGATATTTGAAAGAGAATACAATTGGCGAAGCACAAAGCCCACTCTGCCTTCATCAGTTGTTGAAATAGAAATTGACAGCATTCAGCATATCCCAGAAGGCACTTAGCACCCCTCAGGGCTTCAAGTGGCCATGAGATTCTTGCTTTGATTATGCATAATGCTCATCCAAAAAAAAATCGGATTGGTTTCCAACAGCCTTCTTTGGTGTTGTCATATCTGTGCTCCTATTCAGAGTGAATAACTTGTTATGATAACCTGGGTGTAGATTGTAGCCGTATTGATCTAAGGACATAGTCAGACAAGGTTGTTTGGGTGAATCTGATATCTTTTATTAGACCAATTTAAATAGTTGTGGGGGGGAAATTAAGCAAGCTTTTGGGTTTAAAAACCCTTTGCCAGGCTGAGGAAGTCTCTGCAGTTGGTGTGCGCTTTGGAATGAATGGTAAAGCAGCCAGAGGCTGGGCTGGGCTGCATGTAAGACAGGCAGTCAGTGAAGTGTAAACTGAGGAGCCAGTGGGTGAGAGACAGGCTGGGTACAGGGAGAAAGAAAAGGGGGATGAACATAGCAGTTGAATAGTGAAGAGATACCTGGGGAGTCAGATGTCAGGCTGATTATAATGTGTCATAAATCCAATGTTTTTATTTAGTCCATGATTTTTTGTATTCAGGAGGTTGATGAAGTGAAGTTCATAGGCTCATCTCTGAGAAGTGTTATGCAAGTTTCCTTCGAGAATTAGAACTGAACTTATTCATTTATGTTTGCCTAGTTGTTAAGCCACTTGTTCAGAAATCTTGGTTTTCTTATTGATACTGTTTATGCCAACATTTTAAGAAGTAGCACTATTTGGGGTGTGCCTGTTACTGGATGACCAATTGGGGAAGCAATTTAGGTGCCAAAAATTGTACTACAAAAACTCATTGGCAGCCTTCAGAACAGAGCTGTTATTCTCTCCTTGGTTCATTGACTCTTGTATATCTCTGGTTTGTCTTAGGGAAAATTGTAAATGGTTGTGAGATGCTTAGAGACAAAGATGATCAACACCAGACTGTAAACAATGTATTATTATGTAGATCAGGGGCTGAAACCCCTGCCTTTGGTGACATTTGGTGACAGGAACACACTCCCTGTGCCATGCCACACTCAGCTGCTTGGGACTGCTTGGGACTCCAGTGAAGTGGGAGCCCTTGCCATGCTGCAGTTGGAGGTACAGGTTCTGCAGCCATGCAGTGGGCAGAAATGGTGGCACAGCTGGGTCCTAATGTCTACTGGCCTCTAGCCCAATCTGGGTCATTCTGGTCCCCATACCCAGGAAATATTGCTAACCCCTGATATAGATAATAAATGAAAGATAGCTGTATGCTTGAAATGAACAATTACTATCAGTTTAAACTAGGGATAGTATTTGACAAGTCAAAGTTTGGTTAATTGATCAGTCAAAGCTCAGTCAAAAATTGTAAAACAAATTGCTGATACAGTCAAATAATACACAGAAAAAGCACACACTTTCTATAAAGAAATGCATCAAAAACAAATGAAAATATATATTTCTGTCAAGAAAACTGCAAAAAAAAGATATTCACTTCCCATAAAATTGCTACAATTTTTGACTGGTCAGAAAAGATGCAACCAATATTTGGCTGGTTAATTGACTGGCTTGCTAACCCTAATTTAAAACCCATTGTATCTCATTAGTATTTACAAATTGTATGAACTAAAGTGTATCAGCAACTTAATACTTTTTAATCATTTAATATGCCTAGTAGGCATATTTAAATTGTGGTAATCCTAAATAGGAATCAGGACCCCACATTGCAGTATGCAATGAATGCAGATATAATAAAAACATAATAAATAATCATTTTTAAAATTCCTTCTTAAAAGAGTTAATGGTCTAAACCAGAATGTTTAAAGGAACAAAATATTAACCAATTTACAGTCCCCATGTCATTTTTCTCTATGATGTTTCCTTCCTGTTCCTTCACTCATCCAGCAGACTGCTTAATCTTTGCCACTCCTGACAAAATGGATATTCAGTACTAAATCATGCCCTTATTTACAACCATCTATCTCCTTATAAGTCAACAGAATTACATAGATGCAAATAACATGTTGTTTGATTACTCATTGGTTTGCTGTGATACCTAGCCAACTCTAGGTACCAATACCACCAAAGTTTAAAAAAAAAGTTCTTTGTTTAAATCCCTCTCAAAGTACAATGTATGAAATTTTAAGGAATCAACAATAGAATGCAGCCTTACTAGCTCAGAAATTAAGCTATTTCAGAGTTTGTTAAAAACAAAATTTAAATTGACCTTGGGTTGAAAGTCTGACTGCCAAGTTTTCTACAGAGTGCATTCTATAGCTAATTTATAAGCACAAAAAACAGGTTTCATAATGGAGAAGTTAGCAAATCATTCACATTATTAGCTGTACATTGTGTCACAACAAGAATATCCAAATTAGAGACCAGACTGGGCACAAATTACTTTTTGAAATAAATAAATAGAGGATGAAAGACTTATATTTGAATAAGGAACCAATTGGAACTTTTCACTATAGTCTATAGAACAGTCTTATTACCCTGTAGCACAGAAAGAAAACAAACTAAGGAAACATTATGGGCCAGATCCTGTTTCACCTATTGGGCATCTATGTGCAAATCGTATTCCATAGTGCACCCATCCCTATCAAATCACTAATACAAAAGATGGGTGGGTCCTTCTTTCCACATTTTGTAATCTACCTTTAACATTAAAATGAAGGTGCGATACATATACATGGTCCTATAGAGATACACAAAAGCTAAAATACCTCTTCCTCCCCATCCTGCAAAACTTTGAGCCTGGAGGCATAAAACTAGGCTACTTTTGTTGTGTTTATATGGCTACAGACTAATGGACACATAACAGTTGCAAATTAACAGCTGACATATGGTCCCAAGTAGCAGCTCCCCATTCACTTTTGGAGCCCCTAAAATGTATGTTTGTCCATATACTCAAGTGTCTAATAAATGAAATAGATTCTGGCCCTATATATTTCAGCATGGTAAAAATTCCTCTCTTGGATACAGCCATGCAGAATCAATTAAAACAGTGCCTAACAAGTGCTATATGAACAATGTACAACTCTTGCACACAAGGCTACATTGTTATGATGATTGGTGTACGTATGTGTATGTATGATAGGTAAGCATGCATATCTGTTTTTAAAGGCCTTTTTATCACAATTTGTTGTTGTTTTGATGTTTTAATGTGAGGGTGGGGAAAATGTTGAATATCTCTTTCAGTGTGAGGAGTGTGGAGAGAGAATAAATTACTTGAAGTAAAATTACTCAGGTGAAAAGAAGAATCAGGTCTGTTACAACTTTTGTCCGTTCAACATCAAACAACAACTCCTGGGGCACTTTTACACCTGTTAATCATCATCCCTGTGTTTCAAAATGGCAGGAGAGAAGTTTTTAACTAAAGCTCATCAAATGAGCTTATCAAACATGCTTTAGTTAAAGCATCCCTGCCATGACTTTGAAAAGTGGGATGCTGAATTTGTGAGACGCTATGGGTATTTTAATTAGAGAGCCTCCCAAGAGCCATTCTAATTAAAACATCTCCCTCTCCCCCTTTCCTTCCCTTCCCCCTCAACTACCCTAGAACATATGTATAGGTTCCTCTGCTTTTCTGTTTCTGTACTTTATTGAATAAACAAAATTTATCGATTCACCTTCCTTCGTGACTGGCTGTTTTTTCACTATGCTCCCTTCAATGAAAAGTTCACATTTGGCTGTTTTTTAATGACAAGTTCAATTTTATTTCATGTTCAGAGATCACTTTTTTTCATGCTTTTTAAACTTTAATTTTAATAACTGCATAACTTTCACACTTTTAGTTCCAAGGTCCCTAGTTAGGTGGTACCTTCTTGTTATTTGAAAAAAAAGCCACAATTTATTCTCATATTTAATTTGTATCTACTTTCAGAGATTATGCTGTGCTCAGATAGTTCTGGGAAATAGCTTTAATTTAAAAGCAGAGCTTGCAAGTGTTTACCGGTCTGCATTTCCTTGTACTCTGACAACTGGTATCTTAAGCAGTATAGTAGACTACAGTCTGAAGAAGATGAAAACAAATAGGTTTGAAAAATGTGCTTTTGTTGAAGGTAAGGAGATTTCCCAAATAAATAAAATCAGTTATTAAAATTGGAGACATGACTGATAAAAAGGAATTTCCTTTGGTATTTGTAAGCATGTGCTCCTTTCATAAGAAATGTCCTCATCTAGTGAATGTTATACATTTACACAGACATGTGGCCATAACAAAAGGAGTAAAAAAATTAAGAGGTTTTGGAAAAAAACTGAGAAAGTCAAACCCAATTTTAATTGGAATGCATTTGGTTCGAGTCCTATTTTGTGGTGTCCTAAATGATGTTCAGTATAACAGATATGAGTAATTAAAATAATACTGTTTTCTGTGGCATCTGTGGTTAGAGATATAATTATAGATGGACTCACTGTGTCTGTAGAACAGGTTTATGGAATATGGCATACCCTCCATTCTCAGTCAAGATTCAATTTAATTGATGTGGTTTGGTGGTGAAGGGAATTAGTGCAAATTAGTCAAAGTGGAGTATTTTTTTTTGAGGCGAGAACATATAAAGAAAAAATGGTAGGTGCCAAGATGTATACATTGTGTTCTGCAGAATTGCTATTTCAATTTGAAAAGGGTTTCTTCACCTCTTTCGTATACTAGATATTGTATGTGTGAATTTATGTGCGTATGTGTGCTTTTTTGGTTATTATTTTCCCATTGTCTTTCAGTAATGAAAATATAAAGTACTCCAAGGGTGGATCTACTCCATCTATACGAAATATTTACTGCAGAGCTGACTAATTAGCTCCACGGTAAATATCTCAGAGCCTGTCTACATGTGCAGTGGCCTATTTTACTGCACATTAAAATATCACATCTAAAACTATGCTAATACTCTAATGTGCAGTAAAAATAGTCTACTGTACATTCAGCGCCACTAAAAACTATGTACTTTCAATACTGCACATGAGGGCAGACTAATGTGCATTTATTTCGTAGAGGTACTAAATTTAATTTATAGTAGCAAAAGTGCATTAGTGACCATGTAGATGTGCCCTCAGTGTCTACACATGCCCCACTTAGTAGTGTAGAAAAAATAAGTAAGCTCTGCAGCAGGGTAATATTTCTAAATACACTGAGCCTAGAACTTCTAAATACAAGTACTACCCAACTATGGAGTATTTTTGTGGGCAGTAATGCACATGTAGATGCTGACTTGGCTGGCTGGGGTCTGGGGTATGAGGGTGCTTAAGTGTGAGGGCTGCCTGTCAGCTAGTCCCACACTGAAGCAGTCTTGTGCTGCAGCCAGGCCCTCTGCAGCACATTGAGTCTGGTTGGAGCAGCCCTGTGCTGGTAGTCTATCCATTATTCCCCTCCCCCCAGGATCCTTTCCAAGTGAGGCTGCTCTGACCCAGTTCAGTGTGCTGCAGTCTAGGCACATGTGTAAGTGGTGCACCCAGGAGCTTCCTGGGAGCAATAAACTCCAGAGCAATAAACTCAAGTTTATTGCTGCATGTTAATGGCACATGTAGATGTGGCCCCAAAGTAGTAACCTTTTGCCAGAAGAGGGACATCCTGGTGTATGCTTACCTCAAGCGCATAAGGTTGCAGGCCTCTTTTGCCTCCTCCAGAACCTCCTGCTGAGGTTCTGGCTGCATTTTTCCCTACACCTTTTTTGTTATGCATTCCCCATCTGTGTTCCCAACAAGTCTTGGGACCTCCTGGTCAACCAACACCAGGCCCTGGCCAAACTGGCCATCTAAAAGACCAGGAAGGAGTCTCTGGCCAGGAGGAACGTGGGTGCATAGGAAGCCATCTTCCTGTCACTCCTCTGCTCATGTCTCTGGGCAGAGTTTTTGCTTGGTTGGTATCTGTAGGTTCCTTCCACTTATTTAGGGGGCAGTTGACCCTGGTTGGCCAATGTGCTCTGCCATGTTCCTTCTGGTTCCTTTGTTATTAACTTATGACTTCCCTTCCCTTTGCTGGTTTTTATTATTATTATTTGTCCCAAATAATCAGTTGGTATGTCCCCATTGGCTTCCCTTATTAAGGGAGGTGTAACAGAGAACCCCTGTCTTTGCTCACTTAAGCCCTCCTAGTAACAAAGAGCCAGGGGTCAGGCAGCTAATGAAGCAATTAACTGCACCTGGCACTGAGAAAAGAGAGTCAAGAGAACCAATAAGTTGCCTGGAAGGATCTGGGCTGAGGAATATAAGCCTATTCTCTGAGCTGGAGAAGGGCAGTCTGACCCCGCAGGCTGAAGGATAAGGAACTTCTCCATAAGGCAGCTGCAGAAGGCAGTCTTGCCAGTTCCCAGACAGTGCCAGAGAGCTGAAAAGCAGCAGCCAAGGGGAATTTCTAGGCTGCAGTGAATTATTAACCAAGGTTTGGGTGTTTTTTTTGTTTTACAGCTGTGAGGCTGGCATTTTCTTAGATCTACCAGTGGACCAGAAATGGCTTTAAGAGATAAAGAGGAGGCCACAGATGGGGGTGCTTGAGGGTGCTCCTCTGCAATACACACCAGAAGTCAAACCCTGAGATAGAGGGGCAGACACAGTCGAGGTGCAGGTGGATTCCAGTTAAGGGTATTGGTATCCAAGTAAAGCTGAACCCTGGAGGCTCAGTTTTTGAACTGTAGGCCCAAGTGAAGGATGTAGACAGAGAGGAAAAGAGGACTGAAGCTGTCATAGCTGAGATCCTAACAAGTACCCCAGAAACCTATGGGTCATGTGCCGTTATGTGGGAAGTACTGTGAGAAGGCAAAGGCCCAGTTATGGCCAGTCAGGGTAGACAGATCAGCTTACCTTACAGGGTGACTACTGACTCTAAAGGACCCCTTCCATCAACAATAAAAAACATCAGTGGCATGGCAGGTGCGTGATGGGAGGCAAAGCAGGATTAGGAAGGAACCAGCAAGAAGGGTATATCCCTGTGGGTATTACAGGAGCCTTATAGCAATTTGTGATGGGCCTAAGCCCATGACCCTATGGCATATCAAATAGGTTTGTGTCACACACTGGCAGATAGTGGAAGCTGAAAGGGAGAGTGAACTGGGTATGATCAGGTTCCCTGCCCCCCCTGTTCTCTTTCACTTGTAGCCTCCAGCATTTAAAGTGGGGAGAAATGGGCCCAAGCCCAACATGACAGGGGAAGAGGGAATGGAGCCAGACCCCAAAGCGGCGGGGGGGAGTGAGTCCAGATGTGTGGGGGGTGGACATGGGCTCCATCCCTGCCCCCCCCCCAGCATTCTTGATTGGCAGTTTGCTAGTAGATGTATGATGGGCCATCATGACACTTTCCATTTTGTTCAAAATTCCCTTCTTAATAATCTCTAAATTTACGTTTGCTTTTTGATGACTTCTGGGCACTGAGCTAATGTTTTAGTCAAATTTAGTCACCTGTCCTCAATGACCCTCAGATCTCTTTCCTGCATGGTAAGAGGTGATGTAGAGTCCATGATAGTGTAGGTGTAGTTGTGGTTATTTTTGCCTAAGTGTATCACTTTACACTTATCTATGTTGAGTCTCATCTGACATTTAGTTGTTTGTTTCTCAGTTGTGCCAGATCCTTCTGTATTTTCTCACAGTCCACCTTGCTCTTTACCTTTTGAATAATTCTGTGATTTACAAATTTGGCCACCTTGCTACTCACCCTTTTTTCCAGATCATTTATGAAACATGTCAAATAGCCCTGGTCCTAACAGATCCCTGGGAAATCCCACGGTTCACTTCTATCCATCCTGAAAACTATCCATTTATACTCACTGTTTGCTTTCTATCCTTGAGCCAATTTTTACAAATGGACGTTTTGTATAATCCCATGACTACCTAATTTAGTTAATAGCCCCTAATGGGCGACCTTGTCAAAGGTTTTTTGAAAGTTCAAATATACTATATCGACTGGATTGCCCAATATCCACCTGCTTACTGACATCCTCAAAGAACTCTTGTAAATTTGTGAGGCATGATTTCTCTTTGACAAAGCCATGTTAATTCATCCCCAGCAAATCATGTTCATTCATGTGCTGAACATTTTTTTTTTAATTATTATTAATTTTTTTCTACCAGTTTTCCAGGAACAGAAGTTAGGTTCACTGGCCTGTAGTTCTGTGAATCCCCCCTAGTGACATTTTAAAATATGGGAGTCACTGTGACAACCCTCCAGTCGTCTGGTACCAAGGCTGTTTTTAGTGATAGGTTGCCTACTACAGTTAAAAGCTCAGCAATTTCTGATCTGAGCTCTTTCGGGACTGTAAGGTTAATCCCATAAGGTCCTGGTAACATGCTACTGTTTAGTTTACCAATGTCCCCTATGATTTCATCTACTAAAACCTCCATTTGTATCTGCTCCACTGACTTGTTCCTAGAGAGGATTGAATCTGGTGAATCACACTTAACTGCTAGTGTAGATGGGACAAAATCACTTTAATTATAACAGAAAGCATTACCACTTTGTCTTCCAGTAGGTTATTATCATGATGCTAGTTAATGTTATGTCCATTAACAGTTTATTTAGTCTGAAACACCAGAGATGACCTACACTGATGCCTAAGATCTGAAATGGATCACTTTTTTTAGGAAGGCAAAATGGGCCTTGCTTACCAAAATAAATCAAACCCTAAGTCCCTTCTGCCTAACGTAAAGGTGGTGGTAGAAAATAGAGGAAACAGTAAAGCTAGTTTATTGTCCTAAGAAGTCATTATGTTTTATAATATTTCTTATATTGATCAGAATTGCTGTGAAGAGTAGAATACAGAAATCCTTGATCTTGTTTGTTTACACTCAGAAACACAATAATGCAAAGGTCTTATAGTAGTTTCAAAGCAGAAATAAGGAGAAATTTGTATTTATAGAAAACCATTTTTGAGCTGTGGTGTTTATTGGTCCTATAATTTAAGGCACCTTTTCTTCATCTCAGAATTTTAGCCTTGAAAGTTAGCTTCCCTGATGGGTTTAACTGTAGGTGAGCCTGGGAATTTCTTCTTTTCTACTGAATCTATTGAATGGTGGTAAACATTCAAACTATCTTACTCTTTGCATTTATTGCACAGTTTTTAACATATACATTAAATGCTATTTCTTGCTTATAATGTTTTCATTTTGTTGATAGCAAAGTCTTTTGCCTTCAGTTTTGTGTTTATGTTCATGTGTTTGCAGACTTTGTTTTATATCTAGTAGTCTTGAAGCGTATTCTTTACATTAGCTGTAACACTTCCAATAAATAGGAAATGCCACGATCCCTACAGATTGCATTCTGCTGCTCTTATTTTTAATTCTGTGAAACTGCTCCTGCAAAAGGCCTTCCCAGTTCCATAAATCCTTAGTACCATTTTTCTACTTCTGATCTGTCACCTCAATTTTACTTCTGAATTACTGTAGATAAACAGAAAAGAAAAAAGTGCAAAATAGAAATGTGAAAAGAAAAATAGGTGTAAATCCAAGTGAAAAAACAAACAAACACTATTTAATCTGAGATATTTTACTCCTCCCTCTCTTCCTTCCACTAAAGCTTGAGGGAAAAAATTGTAGTAATCTATAGCAGATGAGTTTGTATTTCAAATGTAATTATTTTGCTGAGGCAAGTAAAGGGAAATATTTTATTCTTTCTTTAAAAAAAAAAGATCATAATAATAAACCTCCTGGTTTAGCTGTTTAAGTTGGCAAGTATTTTCACCTCTGTGTATACACTCTATTTCTATGTTTTGCCTTCTATTTATAAATTCTGCATTTGTTTGAAAATTTTGGGAAGGGAAAAGAAAGGGGCATTCCTTCCATTCTACTGGGGCTTACAATCGGTGCAAGTATGAAAACTTTAAATCTTCCATTTATTTTATTTTATTTTTTTTAAGTAAAGAAAGGTTTGTATACTAATTTACATTGGCAGCTCCTTGGTCTTGCCTGGTTGACCCTAATCTTTCTCCCAAAAGAGTGACAGAAGGAATACCCTAATATGGACTTTTATTCTCCTTGTCAGCTTGAAGACCCTCAGTGGGCCTTTCTAATTTTCTTCCACCCCAATGACCTAGCACTACTTCTTATTTGTCCCAGCAGTCCCTTCTACCCAGTTTTCTTTTCTCATTTCAGGGTCCAGCAGCTCTGTCAGTCTGTCTGTTATCTCTGATGTTGCTTCATTAGGGCAGTACATGCTTTAAAGCACACAATATGCTCAAAGGTATATAGCACTGGAGTATGTGCAATGCAAATCTAGCAACTCTGGGACCCAGAAGGAAAAGTTCCAGTCCCAGTTTATGTATAACCTTCATTTTACTTCAGCTTTGTTTGTTGAGATTGAGTTTTGGGTCAGGCCTTAGAAGTAGCAAGAGTGATAGATGTTAATTATGGCACAATACTTCTACAGCTGTTGGTTTGCTATGTCCATATGTAACAGATAACAGGATGACATAGACAAGGGAACAGGAAAAAAGAGAATCAGAAGCTTTTCTGACTTGCAAAATATATACGTATCAGGAAATATTGTTGCTAGAGTTATTCAAATTACCCCAGGAGAGTGGTTGTTTTCAGAAGCTGCAGAGGGGAAGAGTCGGGGGCAGAAAGCTGCTGTGGATCTGACTCTGGCCCCAACCTGGGACAGCCAGCTATCTGCTCCCCTCTTTCTGCTTCATATGTAAATATAAGGTGAGGAGCTTTTTTCTAGGCATTTGTAAACCAATCTAACTTTCTTAAACTTCTGTACAGTTCCCAGCACAGCCCCTGGACTGGTAAAGCCCAGCTGCTGGCCCTGGGCCTGAGATTTTCCTACCCACTCCCCAGCACTAGGCTATTTTAAGAGCTCCCTGGCCTCTTGCCCCTCCCCACAGACCAGCCAGCCCACCTCCCCAAGCCTCCCATCCCGCAAGCAGTTCCTGGTGCCATTTTCATCAGAGTTCATCAGAAATAAGTCCTGAACAGGGGAGGGGTGGGAGGGATGGGACGTAGGTTTCCTGGGGGGGTGAGGGGGGAGCCAGGGGGCTAAAAATTGCACATGCCGTCCCCCAAAATCAAATGACTCCATGAACTCCCCTGATTCCACCAAATCCTCCTAGAACTCACCAACCCCCTGTGGATACCACCTGCTCTCTTGATCTCCCTGTAGACACCACCTGCCCCTTCCCCCACCCCATCTTTCACCCAGATCCCTTTGCTCCTGATCTTCAACCTTGTGGACCCTGTCTGCCTCCCCAATCCTCCTGAAGACTCCCAGATGCCTCCCCCAAGTCTTCTTGTCCCCCAATCCCTCAACCCTGCTAGCTAGCCCACCCCCACAACTTACCTTAGATTGGGTGGCTATTTTTAACTTGATCTAGCTTCCCAGTAACCTTCCCAAATGTCTGTATCTAGCCTTGATGGAAATCCTCATATTATATTAAATAAATGTGCTACATGAAGTGAAACATCATTAAGATGCCTAATTTATTGGACCATAAAAATATACATTTTCTAAGGATTCTTTCTGCATTAAGTCAAAGGATAGGGGAATTCAGCTGTACCTAAATGAATTTTTTACCTTCTTTTGGTTTACCTATGGAATTATTCCTTTTAAAGGGTGGTTACTAAGGTGTTTCTTAAGTATTAGGCAGCAAGAAACAATATATATAAAATCATACTGATGTCTGAACATCTGAAAGAAATTAGAGGCCATTCTTTGAAACTTTGAATGCTCTTTATCTTGGAAAATTACAATTAAAATGGATGTGATATTTTTTCTGAATAATAATGCACGGGTCTGAATCTCATAATTACCATTTTATAATAGCATTGTAGTAATGGCTGTCCCATTTATAATATTTTTGATCTATGCTGTAATAAATAATACAGGAATTATTTGAGAAATATGAAATGCAGAATTATCCCCAGATAAATAAATTTCTGTCATCTGTATGATGCAGGAGGTGATGGTATATAATCATAACAATAACACTGAGTCTTAAAAATCCATGAATGCATATGATGAACTCCAATATATGAATAAAATGGCCTTGGTCAGAAACTCCTGGTTTAGCATCTGTTTAGTATTTTAATATTTATGTTTATATCATGATGTTTTTCTTTCATATAATTTGTGTATTATGAATGCCACATTCTTCCTGCCACCAGATAACCGTAAAGTAGTTTGGTTGGCAATGA
The DNA here is from genome assembly GCA_030014935.1 of Caiman crocodilus. Classification (NCBI taxonomy): domain Eukaryota; kingdom Metazoa; phylum Chordata; order Crocodylia; family Alligatoridae; genus Caiman; species Caiman crocodilus. The sequence continues at coordinate 69,846,896 of JAGPOW010000261.1, read as the reverse complement.
AGAATCAGTTTCCTTAAATTATACTTTCCCATCAACTCATTCTATTTATATGTTGTGAGGTGTGGTGTCTCTTGTATAACCAAAATGTCTGTGGTGTTCTTGACTGCTGAATATTTTTTGTTACTAACACTATTTGTAAATTAATTTGAAGTGAAATCCTGTCCCGATTCCAGTCAATAGTAATTGTGAAATTTGATTTCACAATAAGGTTTGACAACAATGTTGTCCAGGCACTGGTTAAACTAAAACTATGCCACTGTTGATTTCAGTCAAATAGAGCAGGGATTCCTGAACTATGGAATGTGGAGCATGCAAGGCATCTCTAGGGGGTATGCAATAGAAATTGTGTAATGGTGGATTTAATTTTCATTATAATAATAATTGGCATTTAAGAGGTTAAAATATAAAATATATGCAGGCAGCTGGGAAATCTGGAAGAAAGGACATAATAAGAAAAAGTTGGAATATGGAGTTGAGATGGACACAAAGTTGAGTATCAGTTGCATTACTCCCCACAACTGTGACAAGAATTTGAGTGAATAGGAAACAAGAATAGAGATTATTTAAAACTTTAAAGCGTTCACCAAACTGATGTCTTTCACAGGTTGTTCTGGGTATTGGAACTCTGAGGCCCATTCTTTCAAGAAAGAATTAAATAAATGGAAAATGGTGCAGAATAAATTTGTTTTCATGACAACAGTTTTAATGGAAATGGGAAAGGGACTGAACATAACGCATTGTTTCTGTAAAGTTAATATTGCAATTATGTGTGTTTATCCCTAAATACTAAGTCCTACAGGCAATGAAATTAAATTAAAAAGGGAAAATAAAGTAATTACATTTTGTTTACATATCTTGCACTTCATATCGATTTTTTTCAAAAGGAATTTCTATAGAAGGCATATAGCACTATTATGTCATGACATACTAGGCTGTTCAACCTGTTCCTCATCATGTGCTACCAACTGGACAATTCTGTAATTCCTGAAATATTTATTAAAATAGAAAAGCAGGAGTAGCATGTCTGTTAAGGTGACTGTTCTTGAATCTTGGGCAACACTGGATTTGCAGCTGAATACAAGGCTTACTCTGTGTCTCAGAAAAAGCTGCTGGTCACTAGGCAAAATGATATATTAAAAATAACCTTGCAAATGGTTAGGCAAGCAGTTTCCTAACAATAGGATAGCGTGTAGGATACATGATTCCTTGCGTAAGAAGAACAAGATGCAGCCCGCTAGCTATCATCAGGAGATAAGGCAGAAACAAGACCTGGGGAATGAAGGAGTCAGCAAGAAACCAGAAAGAACCAGAAAATGACTGGAGGAAGCAAAGGTCAAAGTGTTAGGCATGCGCTCTTAGCAGAGAGGCATGTAAATAAATGAAATGCATAGGCAATTCCATGCTAATAAAACAAACAGTACACAGGGGCAGGCCTTGAGATGGGAGGAGAAATGGGTGGAACAGAAGGAGGGGTGAAGGTGGAATGAATGGTAATGAGCATGAACCAAGGTATAAAAAATGTGAAAAGAACTAATATTCACTGCGGGTCTCCAGTTTTTGGAGGACCTGGCCCAAAGCTATCTCCATTTTGAATAAAGCTGTTGCAATCAATGTGTGCTGGTGTTTGCTCCCTGCTTGCTCCGGCTAATGAATAACAGGATCCAAGACCAATTGAATCTTTGTCTCCCTTGTCACTGGGCACTGCATGGAGTCAGGGGTCTAACAATGTCAACTACATTAGGAGCAGATGAACCCACTCTTACTCAGGTTCAGCAGTTTCTTACTCTGAAAATATTTTTATTAATCCAACTTCAGAAGTGACAGAATCCATTCCATAATTATGTTGATATGGGTATAAAGCCAGGCACAAATCCCTGTATTGCATTTACATCCATCTTACTCAAACAGCTCTCCTTTTCTCATCTCATGATATGCATTTTTACATCACTTTTTTGACTGTTCATTAATTAAACTTTAATATTATTCTTTATTTATTTTTGATGTTGCTACTAATGAGTTTGATGTCACCAAGGTTAAAAGATGCTTGAGAAAGAACAACTTTCATTTTCTAAGGTAAAGCATATTTATGTGTCGGACTTTTTCCTCTGAGGCATACATACAATTGAACTGACCTGGAGGAAGAAAATGGGCAGGTGAGAAAATGAGAGGATGAAGGAAATGAGAGAGTTTATAATGGGTACAGGAATTGGGCCACATTAACAGTATTTTCCTACATTTCCTTGAGATATACGAAACATTAAGGAAGACTGTATAAAATTCTCTGCACAAAGTAGCTTAGCAAAAAAACAAGGGTCAGCACAGAGAATTGATGTCCCAAAGGCAAATCTTTTGACATAAAACAAATGTTCATTTAATTAGGTTATTGCTGGTCTTACAGTCTGATTTAACAATTAAGATGCATGGAAGATGTATGATGGTGGATACATTTTCCAATAACCTCAGATGTATAAAGTCTATCTTTGGCTGATCAAAAAAAGGGAGGGGTCATTGCCAGTTAAATGTGCTTAATAACTTAATTGTGCTAGCACATGGCAGCTTAAATCGGCAGATAAAACCCAGTATTCTACATTTTGGGCACAGGGACTTTATGTATTTATTTTTTTATATATATGCATAAATAGGTTGTATCATGGAAGAGCTTACTTTTCGAATGTACCAGTCAGTCAAAAGGTAGGTGGAATTAACCGCAAATAAACAAAATTGTAAGGACAACTAATAGTTATAATAGTAAACTGTTGTATTAGGTAGAAGTAGCAGAACAAGTTCCCATCATATCATTATCAGTTGTTGTGTACATTATGACAGGGATGCATTTTGAGGATGCACTAAAGCAGGGGTCAGCAACCCCTGGCATGTGTGCTGAGCATGGCATGTGAGGCCATTTTCCTCAGCACACGTTGGGGCCAGGGGCAGGGCTGGGAGGCAGCAGCTGTTTACAGCCTCCTGGCTGTAGCTGCCCACAGCTCTAGGTGCCCCCAATGGGCACAGTGCTGGCACCCACTGCTTCCCGGCTGCAGCTGGCCCTGGTTCTGGGTAGCTGCTGATAGCCGTGGAGGCTGCCCAGAACCTGGGCCAGATGCAGCCGGGAGGCTGGAAACAGCTGCTGCCTCCCAGCCCCAGCTGTTTCCTGCTGTGCTGCCCTCCCCAGTGCTCCTGGAGAGTAGTGTGTGGAACTCAGCATGGCGGGGCACAGTGGCAGGCACAGAAAGCTTCCTGCCACTCCAGGCTCCCCACTGCCTTGGCCACACTTCTCTTGCAGACAGGGGCAGCAGCGGGGGACACATCCTTGCATGCTGTCCATGCTGCTCCTATGCACACAGAGGAAGAGTGATCCAGGCAGCGCAGAGCTTGCAGCAGCAGGTGTCACTGTGTGGCTCCTCTGTGTGCTGCCACTGGGTTACATATGTTCCACTCCTGGCCCTGTTACACTCCCCTGGATCCTGCTGTGCAGAACCAGCAGAGAGTTCAGCACAGCAGGGAGCATCACTGGCATGTGTTCCCTCCCCAGAGCCTAGGGCTGGGAGGCAACTGGGTCTGGGGCTGTAGAGGCAGAAGCTGTTTGCAGCCTTCCAGTTGCAGGTTCTGGGTAGGTGCTGATAGCCACAGAGCCTGGCCTGGGGACTAGGGGCTTTGGGTGTGGGGCAAGGGGCACGAGCAGGGCTGGGGGCTGTTTGTCTGGGGACGCACACAAAACAAATATACATGATCAAAGGGAGTATCAGGAGTTTTATTTATTGTCACTAGGTTTACAATTTTTAGAAAATCTGGTACTTACTTTGTAAAAAAAAAAAAAAAAAAGAGGAGGGGGGCAACATTTATTAACTATGTTGGGTTTTTTTTTTAATCTGGCATGCCAGCACTCTGGCACTTTCCAAGGTAGACATTGTGGGGGGTTTTGACACTCTAGCCAAAAAGCATTGCCTACCCCTGCAAGGAAGACAAGTCATTTTTCAAACTCTTTTCCAGGGAGCAATTCCCACATACAAAGACTTTCAGAGCTTTCATTACTTATCAGAAGAAGAAGGAGTTTGAATTTCATTTAGCAAATAAAATAGCTTTGCTTTTGTGATTATAGACAAAACATAAGAGGCACAAGTGAGAGCTGGGCACCTAACTGTTCTTTATGTCTTTGAAAACCTCTTCCTGCTTAAATAAACAATCTGTGTCAGAGAACTTAAAAATCTTGGTTTAGAAATTTTAGAGCTGTTGAAGTAAAATGGCATTCACTGTAAATTTAGAAGGATTTAAAAGAAGGCTTGTAAATGGTTGAGACTCACAGTGCTGGTGGGTTTGCATAGGCCACTTTCTCCCAACCTGTATAACACTGGACCAGAGAAGGGTCCTTTGCTGTATCAAGGGGAAGAAGAAGACAGTGACCTAGCTGCCTCCTTCCTTTCTGAATAGGGTGAAAGCACCCTTTTCTGGCCAGAGAAAAGATGTCTTGGTATAGTGCTACATTTTAGACTTATTGCACTGTCTGCACACATGTTGCCTTCAGACCAGAAGTAGTGTAGCAACTGTAAGGTACCTACAAGCATTAAACTTCAGCTGGTGGAATTGAAGTTCCACCTGTTAAAATGTCTTGTGTACAAGTGTCCCCAGTACTTTTAACCAGTTAAAACTTGTCAATATAGTTAAAATCTCTAACACATCAGACAAGTTAAAGTATTAATCAATTCAGGTTCAAGAGTTGAATTAACCACCCTAGTTCACTTGAGCTGCAGGGATGCCCTCTAGCACCCCAGCACGCCCTATAGCCACACTTCCTAGGCATCTGTTCTGTGACTTGGACTGAAGTCTACTGCTGTACTCTGAGGCATAGCAAACCCCTTTTTATGACATCTGAGTGGCTGGGAAAGCCCAGTCCCTATACACATCCCTGAGGTTATGTAGTTGTTGTCAGCTCTGCTACCTTGAGCTGGCAAGGAAAAGCCCCTCCTGTACCAGATACCAGCTGCCTGACGGGAAAGTGTCGCACCCCATGCAGAGGGCAGGGGTTCTGGCTGCAGTGGAGGAGGTGCAGTCCAAGGTGTCACAGACAAAGGCCACCTAATGCAGCCAGATCTCCAGCTTCAAAAGAGAACAGAGCCATGTGGTCTGCGCTCTGATGGCTTTGACAGCTGTGATGAAAAGAGACGATGTTTTTTGGGGAGAGATGTGATTGCCTGGGGCAGCAGCCAGTCAGCCCTGATCTGTGCCATGGGACTGTCACATTCTTACCTGTTTCCTGGCAGACAGGGGATCTCACGCTAAGATGCATGCTTGAGGCACCCTGCTTTCTGTGTGGCTGGCTGGCTGTAGAGCATACAGATAGCCCTTCGCATGTTTTTACAGGTTTCAACTGGTTGAGCTTCAGACAGTTTAAACTAAACAGTTAAAATTCAACTGGTTGAACTGAACTGTTCTACACACCCTTAGCATGCTGTTGCACACCCTCTAAAAGACTCTGCCTACATTGCCACAAGGTAGTTGACAGTATTCCCACCTCTGGAAGTAGTGTTTGTAGAGTTTGTACACCTTCTCTTTGTAGTGCTGCTTGGCTAGGTACTGGGAAACTGTAACTTGCTGAGTGTTTTTGTGGGACAAACATTAAACTGGGTCAAAATATTTATTTTTAATGAATTAGGGTTGTCAAGACTACTGAAGCCTAAGTGGGATGTTTGGTAGCTCTTGCTGAATGGTGGCTTTTATAAGGAGATTCTTCTCTATTTTCTGGTGGCTTGAGAAACAGCCAAGTGAATGTTAAAGACTCAAATATCATATGCATCTTTTTGTCTGTTCTGAATATTGGAGAAGTTAACCCAGATGCTCTGCTCCCACAAAGGGATTCTGATTTGCCTTGCTAGTTAAATAAACAGTAAAAAGCCATTATTTTGCTTTTACCTTGAAGAGGGAAGAATTCTGGACTTGAATACAAGTTGTAAATAACATAAGGCACTGTGGGGAACTGATTGACAGTTTGCTGGTTGTAGGCAGTGATGAAGATGTAGGTTTTGAGCTGTGTCTTAAAATAAGGCTGGGCAGCCGGTAGGATGGAGTGAAGTGGGAAGACTGTTCCAAGTAGCTGATGCAAACAGCATCAAAGAATAACGCTGTGGCAGAAGAAGGGAATGTGTTAGGAGGGGAAGAGTCCAAAAATGACAGTCAAGAAAACAAGCAGAGGTCTAGCAAGGAATGAGAACATAAAGATAGATTGGTGTAGGATCTACCTCAGCCTTAAAAATACATTTTGGAGTGGGAGATATCCAAAGGGGACAATATATGTCTGCATTTTATTTTTATAACTTGCTTTCTAGACTACTGCTTAGAAAATAGTGGCTGCTTTTGTGTGTCTGGCAGTTACACTTTGCCTTTCAAAAATGTTAAGAGTTGCAGCTAAGTGGAAAGTCCTGTGAGGGGGGAAAGACTTGTGCAAATCACCATGACCAGTTCAGCTACAGGAAAAACTACTTTTACAGGCCTCAAACTGATGTTTTAGGGTATGTGTAAATAAAAACGGGGCTCCTAAATTGAAGTGGTAGGTGATAAAAAGCACTGCTTCATTTAAGGGCGAATTAAACCTCTGTACTGTGCACACACTTTACCTGCCTCTCCAGTGGGGACCTGCTGGCAGATGGAGTGGTCCCAGGGCGGCAGGGAGGGCTGGTGCTTCCTGGCACGACGGAGACAGCTCCCCACAGGCAGCACTCACCTACAGAAACCTTGGTGGCTTGGGTGGTTCTGGGGTACATGACAGCCATGGAGGGAAGCACTGGGCCCTCACGCAGCTCAGGCAGGCAGGCTGTGGTGGGGATGTGGGGGGAGATCAGGCTCACTGCTTTTCTTGGGAGGAGCCAGCTTTCCTGGGCTGCTGCCAGGCTGCCTGCAGGGCTTCCTGCAGAGTTAGGGAGCTGCACAGAGCCTGATGCTTTGCTCTGCAGCTGTAGGGGCAGCAAACTAAAACTCCTCAAAGGAGTTTTAGTTTGCTGCACCCTGAGCTATTTCAGGTGCATTATGCCGCTCAATTTGCTACTGTGACTGTAATTAATGTGCACTACACCACTGAGGCGTGAAAACACTGAAACCACTAGAGTGGTGCAAAAGCATCTAGCCTGCTTTAAAGTATCATGCAACATTTTTTTACATATCAAAGCATGATGGCTGACTTACCCACAGTATAAAAATTATTTTAGTGCATCTTAACTTTTCTTTATTTTGTATAGTTGTACTTGTTGAGTTTAGGTAAAAAGATACTTTTAACACAGGTGATTAAACTGTAGAACTTGTTACCACAGGGAGCTTTTAGGACCAAGAATTTAACAAGATTTAAAAAGGGATTGGATATTTATAGGAATTTCCAGAGACAACATAATTAACATTAACAGAAACCTCAGAAGAGACATTAAACCTTATGCTTTGGGGCTTAAGTCAATCTCTAACTATTAGAGAAATGAGACCTGTCTAGGGGGGTTGATTAATCCACATCTGCCTACTGTGGCTTCCATTTAAACATCTGGTATGTAGCTGGGTGAGAAAAGTTTTTTTTCCATCCTACCAACATTTACCAAGGTTTTAGACTTTTTTTTCCTGTTCTCCATTAAGATAAAGCCAAAACAACAATCTTTTTAAAAGAAACCTAGTCACAGAATAGCTATTTCCCAATGATTTTGGGAGCGTGTCTTAAAGTGTGTTCTGCCTAATTCTACCTAATGTGTCTTATATCCTGGGTGAGTATATTAACTCAGAGAAAGAGGCCTTTCTTTCTTTCCATGTAAAGAAACAGAAATTCTACAGTGAGCCTGAAAAAACTCTTCACAATGTTTGCTAGTTGTCTTGAGTATTTTTCAAAAGTTTCTGATTTGAGAAATCAGCATATTATAGCCAAAAATACTGTTTAATATAGTTTCTGACCTGTATCAATCTGGTCCTAGCTAATGTCACATATGTGATACCAGATTAAATGGATTGTTGGTTTTAACCAGTGCAGGCAATCTCTGTTTCTTTTGTTAAAAAATCTATGACAGATATGGAGAAGCAAGTATAAAACGTAAGGCATGATTGGTCAATGAATCTTTGCCAGACATTCAATTTTAACCATCCTGGTCATATTGAAGATGGTTTCTTACTTGTACTTTGTGAACTAAACTGAGAAAAATTGATATCATTGATCTATAGGTAACTGTGCACGTGTGTGTGTGTGTGTGTGTGTAAAACAGGTGCACAATTACCGATAGATCAGTGACATCAATTTTTCCCAGGTTTTTTTCACTAAACATAAGTAAAAATATGTAATATTTATGTATTCAAGAGCACTCAAATTGAACAGCTGCATCATGTAGCAGAGATCCATTATGTATTGGAGAGGCACTTTCAGAGCCCACAGGATGCTCCAATTGGTAGATAGGACATAGTGATATGGAAAAAGGAGACAAAAATGTTTCAGGCCTTCAAGCTTCTCATGTACTGCTACTTATCAGCAGAAGGAAACATCCAACCCCTGCCAACTGCTATTGAAAACCTAGAGATATGGCCTTCTTAAGAATTTTTCAGCTATTGGCTTCTTATTAGAAAACTGCATTTTTCCCTTTCAAATGTGGCAATGTTTGTGGTCAGGTATCTACTTAGGTGTTTGGGGCTTCTGAGAGAAAGATGGCATGGGAAGCTATATTTCAGTTCTCTCCCACTATTTTACTCCTATTCAAAGTCAACGATACTGACTCGTACACACTGAGAGTAGAAACATGACTTTTCACTCTTTGGATTGATGGGGTGGGCATAGAATCAGAATAGCATATTTGAAAATTAACAGTGCAGGGAGTCACCTTCTCAAGCATAATACTTACTACACTCTTCATGTATGAACCTGAAAACAGAAGCTGGGTGTGCAGAAACACAGGCAAGAGAACTAGAAAACAGGAAAAAAACTCCCCGCAGGGAAAGAGGAGGCTATCCAAACAGAGATAGCAGCACAAGAAGACAAAAGACAGCCACGTGATCAATGTTTCCAGAGCAGCTTCTCTGTGAGAATAGAGTGGCCCCAGGAAGCGGGGGAGCAGGGTGCAGGAGGAGAGGAGCAGCAGGGAGGTACACTCAGAAGTCTGAAACAATGGGTGAGAGCTGGGGAAAGCACAAGAGCCGACTCCGAGCGGGGAGAGGTACCCAGTTGGGCTCTATGGCTCCATGGGACTGTGGCTGAAGAAGTGCCATGGGGCGAAGTGGTGCAAGTGGTGTGAGAGCTCTGATGGAGAGGGGCATGCTATGGCAGACAGGTTCCAGCTGAAGCTGGGGTTGGTATTTTTTATTTACTTTGACTTGCTTGTGTTCTTCAAACAAAGGTAAAGGTGCCAGTGTGGCAGCAAAACCACCCAAAACCCAGGTAAAGGCTGGATTGGCCAGAACCACTGGCTGGGGCTAGAATCTGGCCACAGGTTAGATGACCTGGAAAGAGAGGCACAGGTTGAGAGACTGGAAGCAAATCAGGCCCTGGGAAGAAAGGTCCCAAACAAGGATTTTCCCTTCTCTTCTGATTTGAACCGTTTAAAAGCATGACAGTAGAAGGCAAGTCATCCCAAGGGCAATTAAGGTCCTCTTGCAACCAAATGCAAAACGTACCTGATGCTGAAGGAAGCCAGGTAATCCACTCTCTTCTGTGTTGTTGAGACTTAAAAAGATAAAACCTAGAACAAAAGAAGATAAAGAAAGTTATACTATTCAAGAAAGGCAACGATTGTAATCAGCAGTCTAACACCAGGGTGGCACTACGATGCAGGGTGAAGAATTTGGAGCCCCAGAAGAAATCCCTGCATAGGTTGTCTTTAGCTGTCTGTGGTAGAGAATAAGCAACATCTCCTGACTAGTAATATCAAGAAAAAATCAAGTCATGGCAGGTTAGAGTTGGACTTCAGTGCAGTGAATTACAGGCAAGTAACAGCAGGAGGAATGGATCGGCCCAAGAAGGCTCTAGATTGCAGAATATGGAATCTCAGTCAGGGATAACCCTCCCACACTGTCTTAATTTGATTTGGGGGGAAGCTACATGGAATATTTTTTATTTGTTCTATCAACCAGATTAACAACAGCATATTTGTATTCACAGGTGTAAAATCGTTATGCACAAGTGATTACACACTCCTGGATTGTATTTTAGTCATGAATAGTTCATAGACTGTGTCTTTGGTTTTCATATGTAAGCCCTGGAGGGATTGCCTTGTGCCTAACATCTTATTCACTGATCTCAATTTTTAGACTGGAAAGAAATAAGTGGTTTCTTGTGCTCTTTTCCAAAGTAAAATGTGTTTTGCATGTCTTAATAACAATACAAGGGGAGTTTTATATAGCCTTCAAATAAAAATCAATAAATAGATTATATATCATTCTTTAAATCTACAATGATAAATTTCTTGGTCAAAGCTTTAATTTTATAAATAGATATGATGCTTTGTGCTATCCCTAATTAATGAGGAAAAAAAAGACAGAAAAAATGGCTCCAAGATGATTTTAGGAAGGCAATGAAAGACTCTTGAGATGCAAAATAAGAAGACTGCATCCATCCACATTGCAAAATGGGAAGTTAGATTAGATTCAAGTTAATATCAAACCCAGCTTATTAACAATGTTCTAGCTGGTAAACTAATCCAGGTTTAGGGAATTTCTGAATCTTTGTTGTGGATGATTGGAGGACTTCAGGACAAAACCCAAGTAAGAACCCAGGTTTACTCTTTCTGAAGAAGACATGCATGCTCTTAGTACTGCAGGTATGGACTGTATGAATGTGAATTGTTTGCCATGACTAGTGGAGGCTGGTTTTTTGGGCATTGCAAAAGCAGTAAAAAGGGGACCTTGGCATGAATATGAATCCCTTATCATTAGCAGTTGTTATGTTATTAAGCCTGTAAACCTAATAGCCTAAAATATTGTTTAGCAAAAGAAATGTAATTGTAAGGCGCTTTAAGGATGAACACAGATATACCTATCTAAACAAACAACATTGTGTTATAATCCTTAAATCCCATGAAAATTGTTACATGTAAGGGACAAGCGGGCATTTCATCAACACATTGAACTGCTTTTTTAGATATTGCATTAAAATCTATCATAGTCCTGACTTGGTTAACACTTATGGAAGCTTGCGAGGTAGAACTTCAAAGGAAAATATGTATTTGGATTAGATGCCTATTGTTTGAAAGTGTATGATCTAAAGTACAGCCAGGCAGATCAAAACACTGAGCAGGAGGACTGGTAAAGCATTTGCCATGTGAATTGTTTTGTGAATTGGTTGGTAGATGAATTAGTTTTTATACTGAATCATTTGTGTAATATCAACAGTACTGTTTGTTTTTTGAAAAAAAACTATATATAATATAAACCAGAAATGGGCCTATAAACTGAGATGTCTAATGATGATGTTAGTACTCTATCAGAAAAACAATGGTCCAAAATCATACTAAGTCAAGGTCAGCTGTAGACATCCCCTATAGCTACAAAGCTTTTCAGAAGTGGAATGGATCAAGAAAGGTGATGACTCATAAAGCTGTAAGAAAACAAGAAATATCCTTAGGGACATATTTTCTGCCACTAGAATCTTATCAGTGAAATTTAAACTGCATTCAGCAGCCTGACCCCTGTGCAGTAGTGAACTCTGTACCTTTTCAGACAAAGCAGGGATGATGACCTTTCAAATATCTTCCCTTTTCCTCCCTTCCTCCCCCCCACATTTATTCAAAATGTCAGGCAAAGGTAAAAGAAGAGGGATTTGCTCTCAACTTCTCTCCGCTTCTGTGGAAGTGCTGTTCTGTTCTTGCCCCTTCTCCAGGTACATAATTCATTTTAGAGCTGTATTAACATAATTATATCCAAAAAAGTATAGGTTACCCCTAAGGCAAACTGGTAAGAGAAATGCGCTGAAGATTTCAGAAATATTGTGGCATTGGTGTAGAAGGATAATATGCACCTGATATCTGTTATTCTGCACAAATCATTGTTTAGGTATAGAACAACAGGCTATCTAGCTTGTAATTTTTTTCTGGCCAAGTAGTTGATTACTCAGTGTTCAAACATTATTTTGTTTTGTTTGGGGTTTTTTTTGCCTTTTGAATGCCTTTCAGTGATGGTCTCTTAATCACCTTACTAGGAAAGTCTATACTTCTTGAAATTCTGCCAGTAGTAACAGTGCCTGAGGCAGGATATAAACAATGGATCATTTTTAAATATTTGTAGTATCTATACTTTAAAAATGTATTTTGCATATGTAATATGTAATGTGTTGACCATATTATTTCACAAGTAAAATTTTTTAGTTTGGGTTTTAGAATCTAGTGATTTTTTTTCATATAGAAAAGACTGCATATTTAAATATTAAAATAGATGGCTTTTTATAGTAGATTAGAGTTCAAATAATTTCAAGCACAATTTGCTTCCTGATTCTGATGGAGTTTTATGAGAAATATTATTTAATAAATGCTAAGTGACCATAGAATCACTTGTTGAAAATTCTGTATGTAAAAACATGAAAGGAAAATCATTCTGCACCAAACATATTGATAGATGGAAGGATTGTATACCTAGATGCTAGATTCTTTTTAGTGCAATTATCATGTAACAGCATGTGTCAATGAATATACAGGAAGGCAGAAAAATCTCTTAAAATTAAAAGAAGTGCACATACAGAGTTGTAACATGTTTTAAAGCGACTTTTAAGGGCTATCTTTTTTTTCTCAGATACTTCTCTGTAGGAGGAAACACAGGATATTCTGTAAGGCTCTATATACACTATAGACTTACTATGCTAAGGAGTGGTATCCTCAAGAATTGTTGGTAGGCTGCTCTCTAAATTGCAAGTGGGACAGGTATAACTGGATGCTTCTATACCCTGGACAGCAGCAGCACACAGAGTAGCGTTAGTGACTACGCTGCTGGTGACAGTGGTGGCTGAGCTAGCAGCATAGCTGTTACTATTTTTGTACATTTTCCTCTACCCCTTCCCCCACAGTCACCCCATTTCATTATGCTACTGGCAAATTAAAGTCATTGTCAAATGGCCAATGCTGCAGGCGTACTAATTGAACGTATCACTCTGCAGTGCTAAATAGTCATTCTGGGCTAAGGACAGACATTCATAAAGCCTGAGTGTGACGGCAGCGTGCCATTATTAGGGATACAGGAGAGACCTCAGGGGTCAGTTGAAGAAAAGAAAAAAAGCTTACCTGAGGAGATGGAGCAGGGAAAAGAGGAACGGCAGCAGCCGCGACAGACACCATTACAGCCACGTGAACCACGTCCCTGCCACTCGTTTAAGCGGCTGACACTAATGAGCCAGAGAGTAAAACCAATCGCAGCAGCCGGCATAGCTACAGCAGGAAACTTTAAAAACCCCGGCAAGCCTTGCGGCCAGGGTGGCGGAGAGGAGCGTGGCAGAGAGTGTGAGCGGGAGCAGAAGAGGAGGCTGCAGCCAGCTGGTACTGCGGCTCCTGAGGGTTCTGCATTACTCGCTGAAGAAAAGGTCCCAGCATCGTGGCTGGGGAAACCAAAGGTAGACTTAGGATCTCTGGTCGGCTTGGCTACTACAAGCCAGCCAGAGCACAACTCTATCCCGGAGAGTCCCTTTGAAGCAACAGTATTTTTTTTTAAAAAAAGAAAAAAAAAGGAAAATTGCTGGAATATAAAGTCTCACTTTTCAACGGGTCCTGATTGATACAAACAACACCAATCCTGAAGGATCCGGATACCATCAGGATCAAGATCTTTCCAGCTGATGTACCAACAAGTGATTGGTTGGCGTGTGGACGAGCTGTAGGGGTGGCGGAGCATCATGGACCATCGATCCCCACGGTCGTGAGTACCCCTCGGGTATACCCCTACGGTATTTAAGATTGGCACTGAACACCCTCCCTACAAGTATATATATTTCATCAAAGTCGTGGCAGGAAAGATGAGGGGCTAGGGGTGGCCCGAAGTGGGTATCAGTGAACCTGATCTCACTAACATCATACTGAGCTTGAATTGATTCAATCTTTGCAGGTTAGTTAAACCTGGCTAGGCTGAACTGACGTTTTCTCTGGACCAAGGACATTTGGGCACATGCCTACAGTGGCTCAAGCTAGAAGCCAGGGGGTGCTAGAGCAGCCCTCCCTTCTCTTCTGCAGTGAGCTGAGCTGCGTGGAGCATAGCCCAGCCCCAGCAGAACAGTCTCATTAGGGAGGTCTGCCTGCCTGGTCTCAAGCTTTTCCCTGCTGGCTGCTCAAGGGGTAGGAGTGTTGCCAGAGCCCAGCCCCAGGCTAGCACTCTGGGGCAAGGGGAGGAGGGTGCAGTGCATGCATCTGTTGATTATACAGAGCTTTTCAATCTCCCTCCCTGCTCTGTCATACTGTCTTCAGCAAAGTAATAGGCAAGCAAGCCAGCTGGGGCCTGATAGTAGTAACAATCTTTATCACCCTATTAGCAAAACAATGGCCTCTCTCCATTACTTCAAAATTCTGAAACAGTTTACCAGCTGACCTGTTAACTGGTTCTCTGCCCACCTTTCAAAAAGGCGTTCCCGAGCTGCTTTCATGCGGGCCACTTTGTGAATTGGCCCCGCCTCTGTGGGATGGTTCCTAGAGGGTGCCCCAGGTGACGGCGGCCGCTCCCCAGAACTCACTCAGCGTGGTCCTACCAGGATCTTCAGTGGCGGGGTCCCGCTCTCCGTGGCCTCCAGGGCCAACACGCCTTTGACGGGTGGTCACAGGGCTCCAGCCTCCCCCTACACGCTGGCCAACGCCACCTTAGATTGCGGGCTCTTCAGCCTGTTAGCCTGGGCCTGAAGACTCCTTGTCCCCAGACCCAGTTGCCCCTGCGGGCTCCCTCACTGGTGCCTCTGTCGGCTCTCTCCCGCGCTCCCTCGCCGGTGCCTCTGTTGGCTCTCTCCCCTGCTCCCTCGCTGGTGCCTCTGCTGGCTCTCTCCCCGGCTTCCTTGCCGGTGGTTCCCGTCCCCGCTTGCCTACCAGTTCCGGCACAGGCTCCGCAGCTGGGCTCCTTGCGGCCGCAGGTGCAGCTTTCCTCAACTCTGCTGCTCCCGGCGCTGCCACCGTTCGCTCCCTCGTTGTCCGCATCGCCCCGCAGGCGTCCATCGAAGGCCTTCAGCTGCAAGCTCCTTCTGGCGTCCCCCGATGGAGGTCCCGTGCCCTCAGGGCCGTGCTTTATATACGCCAGCTGGCGCCTCTCCCTGATGTCACCCGTCCCCAGCTGGATGCAAGCACAGCTAAAGAACCACGCGAGAGGTTTCCCAGTGCGCACACTTCTTCTGTCCTCACCTCCTGTGAAGGGAAAGTGGTTGCTCCCCCCAGATCTGGGCTGGGATTCCCCTGTAGCCCCAGCATCTCTGGGACATAACCCCCTCCCCACCCTTAAGATGCCTTGGGGCACATCCTTGTCCCCCATCCAGGCCGTACCTACAGGGTCAGGTTGTCCCTTTACTTGGCTTCCTCATTCCCCAATGTGGTCTTCGTCTGTACACCTGGACAAGAAATCCGCCACTGTATTAGCTTTTCCGGGTCAGTGTATTACATGGAACTTATACTGTTGGAGTGCTAAAGCCCACCAGGTAATCTGGGCATTATCGGTTTTGGCCATACTCAGCCATTTCAGTGGTGCATGGTCCATCACTAGCGTGAACTCCCGGCCCATCAGGTAGTACTTAAAGTGGTCTACCACCCACTGAATTGCCAGGCACTCGCGCTTGATAGTTGAATATCTTTTTTCTGCTGGGAGTAGCTTGCAGCTTGTGTACTCCATGGGTCTTTCATTCCCCACTTCCTCCTGGGTGAAGACAGCACCCACTGCTGTCTCCAAGGCGTCCGTCTGTAAGATAAAGGGTTTTTGGAAGTCAGGGGTGTGATTTATAACATCCTCACATAGTGCCCTTTTCAAAACTTTGCCTCATCTCCTTAGTCCATCTGACTGCCCCTGTTTTCCGCCCTTTGAGGGCCTCCGATAAGGGTGTTGCCAGCTCTGTGAAGAGTGGCACAAATCACCTATAATAGTTAGTCAGCCCTAAAAATGACCGTAGCTGGCGACAGTCTTGAGGAGCCGTGAAATTGTGGATGGTTTCCACTTTGTTGGCCAAGGGTTTAATCATGCCCCTGTCAACTAGGAATCCCAAATATTTTGTTTCCTTCTGAGCCAGGGCACACTTTCAGGGATTCACTGTCAGGCCAGTCTGCCTCAAATCTGTGAGTACAGCCCGTAGGGCTCTCTTATGCTGCTCCCAGGTCCAGGTATATATGATTATATATCATCTATATACGCCGCTGCATACTTGGCGTGGGCTGCCAGTATCTGATCCATTAGAGGTTGGAACATTGCGGCGGTGCCATGCAACCCAAGGACATCCTAATGAACTCGTACAGCCTCCATGGGGTGCCGAATGCCGTCTTCAGCCTATCTTCCTCAGCCACTGGGATCTGCCAGTAGCCCTTTGCCAGGTCAAGGGTTGATATATAATGAGTGTCCCCTATCCTTTCTATCAGCTCTGCCATGTGGGGCATAGGGAATGCATTGAAGATGGCCATGGCATTCAGGCGCCTGTAATCTATGCAAAGCCTCAAAGACCTGTCCGGCTTGTGCACTGGCACCAGTGGGCTCCTCCAAGGACTTCTCGAAGGCCGAATGACTTGTAGCCTCAACATGGAATAGACCTCTCTGTGGATGGTCTTCTGGAGATGGTGGAGAATGGACTGCCACCTTTCTCTTACTATCACCCCAGGGGCTGTTCTTATAGTGTGGCACATGTCCCGAACCCAGCTGGGTTCCTCACAGAACACTTCCTGGAACTCATTTATCAAACCCCGGGCCTCCTGTTGTTGAGTTGCAGATAATTCTTCTCCTATCCTGACTGGAGTTCCTCCTGGAGAGAGTTCAGCCCCTCCTCCTAACCCCTGGGGACCAATGTCCTCGTTGTCAGCCTTGGAAAAGGCAGCCCACCCTTCGGGTTCTTGCCATGCCCATAGGAGGTTCACATGATAAATTTGCTTTTCCCTAAGGTGTCTGGGCTTGTGAACTTCATAGTCCACCATTCCTACCTATCAGAGAATCTTGAACGGCCTTTGCCACTGCATAAGGAGCCAGCTAATGGATGTGGGGAGCAACACTAGGACTTTCTGTCCTGGCTCGAATTCCCGCTCTTTAGCCTGGCGGTCATACTGGTCCTTTTGTTGGGCCTGGGCCTCTCTTAGGTTTTCCTGGGCCAGGTCCCAGGCTAACTGGATCCACCGCTGGAATGTCTGTTCATACGCCTGCGGCTCCTGGGAAGGGCCTTCACCCAGTTCCCACTCTTCTCTCAGGACTTGTAAGAGGCCCCGTGGGCAATGCCCCAACACCAGCTCAAATGGAGAGAACTTTGTGGAGTCCTGGGGGGTTTCTCTGAGGGTGAATAGTACTAGTGGGAGGAGGAGATCCCATTTCTGGGGGTCCCCTTGTATACACCTACGCAGTGCCCATTTTATTGTCCCGTTAAGACGCTCTACCAACCCATTGGTCTGGGGATGGTAGACCGAGGTACGGAGCTGTTTTACCTGGAGGGTCTGGGACACTCCCTTCAAGACCCCGGACATGAAATTCTTTCCTTGGTCAGTCAGTATCTCTCGCGGGATCCCCATGCAGGCTATCCATTTTATTATCTCCCCCGCAATATGTGGAGCCATTACGGCCTGCAGGGGAATCGCCTCAGGGTATCAAGTGGCATAGTCCACAATGACTAGGATGATGTATCGGTGGCCCGAGCTGCTGCGGGGCAATGGGCCCATGACATCTAAGGCAATCTTCGAAAATGGGGTACCGATGATGGGCATAAGTTGGAGGGGTGCCCGTGGAGGGGGTTCGGTCCTTGTCTTTTGGCAGTTGGGGCAGGCCGCACATCGGTGGGCCACTTCCTCTCCCATCCCAGACCAAAAAAAACACCTACTTACTCTCATGAGGGTCTTGTCTTGGCCCAAATGTCCCCCTGTGGAGCTTGCATGCACCAACTGCCAAACAGCTTGGTGGAATCGGGCAGGCACTACTAGTTGCAGACACTCGGTCTCCCCCCCCAACCCCGTTCCCCTGCAGACAGTAAAGGAGCCGGTCCCTTACCTCAAGGCGGGGCTGCCCTTCAGGCGACGTCACTGGGGTCCCTTGGGCACCTTGGGCCTGCTCTCGGAGTGCCTCAACCTCTGGATCCTCCTCTTGGGCCTCCTGGAACAGGAGGCTGCTGGTAAGATCTCTAAGGTCCACCTCTTCTGGCTCGTCGGATGACTCTCCACTTTCTCTGACTTCTCCCAGCCAGCCCTTTTGGTCCTGGATCTTCTTGAGTGCCACTTCGGTGTCCCTTACCCTATCCAATATATCGTATATTAGTGCCCAGTCTCGTCCCAGGAGCATCTCTCATGCCAACCGGGGCACTACTCCCACCAGGAGTTCTCTCTGATGCTCCATCACTTGTAGGTGGACCAACTGGCACTCAGTCTGCTTGGTGTCTCCATAGAGGCAAGCTAGTCTCACGGGGGAGCAGCCCGCCGACCCTGTGATGGTACCAAGTCTTGCCTGACTAGGGACTGGGCACACCCCGAATCCAGGGTGGCTCGCACGGGCTGACCCTCCACCCAGGCCTTGCCAACCAGGCATCTCCAAGCCACGTCCCCTTCACCAGCCACGTAGCTGCAATCCATCGGTTTGCCAGACTCTTGGCCTCTCCGCCTCTCTGTGGGGGCCCTTGTTCAGTCGTCTGGGTCCCAGTGTTCTGTCGTCTGATTCGGGCATTCTCTGGAGAAATGGCCCTTCTGCCCGCACCGGAAACACACGGAGTCCCTGGTAGCCCCTTGGTCGGGGGGACGCCGGCACTCTGGCCCTCTTGGTGCTGTCATTGAGGGCCCCTGGGTCCTCCTCTCTCTGGGGTAGTAAGCCTCAGAGGCAGCGAAAGCTTCTGCTAGCCTCAGAGCTTCCTCGCAGGTCTGCGGGGTATGTTGTCAGACCCAGCATTGCGTCCGCTCTTCTAAATCGTTCTGGAACTGCTCCAAAATGATCTGGTCCACCAATGCCTCTCAGTCCTGCCCCTCTGGGCTCACCCACTTATCTAGCAGGTCTCGCAGAAGCTGCAAAAGTGCTCTCGGTTGGCTTGCCTCGGGTCCCTTCTTGGCCTGGAACTGGCACCAGTAATGCTCGGGGTTAATCTCCAGTCTGTGCAGGATGGCTTCCTTTACCTGCTTGTAGTCCAGGGCATCATCTCTCGAGAGGGCCCAATAAGCGACCTGCACCTTACCCACTGCTAAGGCTCCCAACTGGCTGGCCCAATACCTCTTATTGAGCCTGGTCATGAGGACATGCAGCTCGAAGGCCTTGATATGCACCCCTAGGTCATCATCCCTAGTCATTTTAGGCATCTTGAAGGAGGACAAACTGTGCTGGAGCCAACCCTGTTGTAAGTCTAGCATTTGTTGCCAGGAATTTGGGATCTGTGTCAACACTTGCACTTTCTGCCCGAGGACCTCTATGGGGCCAATAGCCGTGGTCTGCACATTGGCGTAGGTCACCAGGTCGGGGTCCTCCATCATCCCACCCCTGCCAGCACTTTGTTTCTGCCTCCATTCAAAAGGGTATTCCTGAGGTGCTTTCACACAGGCCACTGTGCAGATCGGCCCCGCCTCCATGGGATGGTTCCTAGAGGGTGCCCCGGGTGATGGCAGACACTCCCCGGAACTTGCCCAACGTGGTCCTACCAGGACCTTCAGTGGTGGGGTCCCGCTCTCTGCGGCCTCCAGGGCCAACATGCCTTTGATGGGCAGTCATGGGGCTCCAGCCTCCCCCTACACCCTGGCCAACACCACCTTAGATTGCGGGCTCTTCAGCTTCTTAGCCTGGGCCTGTAGACTCCTTGTCCCCGGGCCCAGTCACCCCTGTGGGCTCCCTCACCAGTGTCTCTGCCGGCCCTCTCCCCGGCTCCCTCGCTGGTGGTTCCCGTCCCCGCTTGCCTACCAGTTCCGGCACAGGCTCTGCTGCTGGGCTGCTTGCGGCCACAGCTGCGGCTTTCCCCAACTCTGCTGTTCTCGGTGCTGCCACCGTTCGCTCCCTCGTCGTCTGCGTCACCCTGCTGGTGTCTGTCGAAGGCCTTCAGCTGCAAGCTCCTTCTGACATCCCCTGACAGGGGCCCTGTGCCCTCAGGGCCGCGCTTTATATCTGCCGGCTGGCGCCTTTCCCTGACATCACCTGTCCCCAGCTGGATGCAAGTGTGGCTAAAGAACCAGGCAGGAGGTTTCCCAGCGTGCACGCTTCTTCTGTCCTCACTTCCTGTGAAGGGTAAGTGGTCGCTCCCCCCGGATCTGGGCTGGGATTCCACCCTAGCCCCAGCGTCCCTGGGACAATCTCCAAACAGCTCTAAGTAGTCACTGGGCTAGCTGCCTGCCCCTGTGAAATTGGAGACAGAGAGAGAGACACACACACACCTCTGTCAGCATTAGCTAGCATACCATATACCTAGGGTCCATGGGGCTGTGGTACATGCTATGGAAGATGGAAGGGAGAGAAGGGAGGAATTTCTTGCTTAAGCAGCTAGTGGAGGGGTAGGGCAGGGGGAAGCCAGGCAGATCCTGCTGTGTCTGCAGTCTCTGCTGGAGACTTACACAGCATTAGGTAGCATTCCATATGCTGGCTATGGTCTGTGTTGTGGCAAAGAGGAGGAAGGGATTCCTGCTTGAGTGAATGGTGATGGGACAGGGAGAGGGGGACACAAGGAAGCCAGCAAACTCTCCTGTGCCTGCAAGTCTGCTGGAGCTCTGGCCGAGGAGCAGAGTGATTTGGCCAGCTCTGCTGTGGAGCAGAGAGCTCTGCCCAGCCCAGAGAGCATGCCGGGATGCTGTGGGGGGAGGAGTTCTGATTGAACTAAAATCAGCAAGGGGTCTGGGACAGACATTGCATAAACCAGTTTGACCCAAATCAGTTAAACCTGGTTGAATGTAGTATTAGATTTATCTCAAACTGGTTTTAGCCATTTTCAAACTGATTTATGTGCACAGTGAACATCTGTGCTGTTGCAAATTTAAACCCATTTCTGATCACTTAAACCAGTTTATGTGTAATGTCTGTCCCTAGCCCTGGCGTGCCAGGCTTTGGTTCTATAAGGATCAAGTTGATCAGCACATTTTCTTACGTATTCCTAACTTCTTTAAGTCCTGTTTTCCAAGAGTAGAACTAGTTAAAAGGCCCATTTTAGATGTTTAGATGAAGAGAGGCTTTCTTTTTTTAACTTGTAATCACAACTGGAATAGCACTCTTGGAGCTGTTAAAGAAGAGATAGAATCAGTCACTGTAATTAAGATTTCATGAGCACTCTTAATCTAGCCCTGTTTCCAGTTGCTCATGCTTCCCTGAAAAAAAATTCTGTTGGGGCAGAAATTTTTCGGTTTTCAGGTTTTGCCTGAAGATGCTAAGGATTTTACAAGAAACATTGACAATCTGCAGTATGAAGATAATAAATATGATCTACTCTTTGCATTATGAAGCGAGTGCTCTAAAACTGAGAAGTGCCTTTTGTGTGTTCTGGTGGAAATTGGTTTGGAGTTAGCAAAATTAGAACTACTTAGAAACAGCACTTGCAGTGCACTGCTCAGTACTGAACTCAAAAAGTGTGTGAAATTTAGCGAAGTACATGGCCTAAGCTCCATAAGGCTCCAAAGGATTAATGGAAACTTCAGGTGAAGGGGGTTATTATTTATTTTATTGTTATTTTTTTAAAGAACTACTTCCTTCTGAGCTTCTTATCATAACTAGATATATATATATATATTTCTTTTGAACCTCATGAGAATTTCTTTTGACCCAATCCTCCAGTTTGTCTAGGTCGCTCTGAATCCTAGCCCTACCTTCCAGCATATCTACTACTCCCTGCAGCTCGGTGTCATCTCTCATTAGCATAGTTTACTATGAAGAAAGCTTGTGCATCTACAAATGTACATGCTTACTTCACAGTAAATCTCTCTAATCCCCTGTACATTTTCTGTGGTGCCATAGTGCTCATGCAGATGCCTGTCCAGGAACAAAATCTGTTCCTGGTCAGCTGTCTACCAGGGGGCAGGAGATAGCTTCATGCCCCTGGGAGGTGCATGTTGCCAGGGCAGGGACTATGTCTCCCTGCCAAGCCCTGTGTCCCAAGATCATAATCATGGAATGGGGGCTGGGAGACCTTGTTTCCCAACTGCCATCATGTTCAGGGAGTGGGGGCTGGCAGACTTACAGCAGTGTCTCCCAGCAGGGGCCCCACCATCGCAGAGACACTCCTGGGAGATAGTCTGCAATCCTAGCCCCATGACTGTGGACTGGGTGCTTCTTGGAAGCTGCCTGCTGGGGGAGGCAGGGGAGCCTGTTACCTGCCCAGGTCTGCAAGCATAGAGCTGGGGGAGGGGGAGAGCTTGTTTCCACCCTGCTCATGGAGCTGTGGGGAACAAGCTCCCCATCCCCAACCCTACATACCTGGGTGGAGACAATGTCCCCCTGCCCCAACAGCAGGGAGCTTCCAGCCCCTGCTCCCTGATTGTGATTGCAGAGCATGGTCTGGGAGCTTGTTCCCAGTCCCCACTCTGCAATTGCAGACCTGGGGCTGGGGACAGGCTGGGAGCTTGTTCCCAGGCCTGAGTCTGCAACTGCAATTGCAGTCATGGAGCAAGGGCTGGGAGCTCCCTGCATAGAGAGAGTTCCCTGCCTAGCCTGGAGATGACTGGGACCTGACCCTGACCAGGACAGTTCCCAGCCAGCCTTGCAAAGAACGATTTTTTCCAGCTGTTTAGTTTATCTAATAAAAGATATCGCATTTACCCAAACTACCTAGTCTGGAATACTGTGTCTCTCATCTAATATCCCACATTCAGGTAAGGTGCATTCAAATAGGAAATTTCCAAAAAAGAGGTATAGCAGGATTGAACAGTGTATGTTATGAGAAGTATGTCTATACTGGTTGTTGGGACAGCCTTCAAATGCATACCTGGCAGTTATTTACATGTATTGCTCCTAATCTTAACTCCTGGCATCAATCTAGCTTGGTCTCAGAAGTTTGCTGAACTTCTGTATCAGGCTAACTCTGCTGCTGCTCATCTCCTACAGTGTGATTAGAACACCATATTGCAGGTAATATCATACAGTGCAATATTGTACAGTGTTTCTTGAACAGAATTTTTCCTTTCCCTACTGACGAGTTTTGTTCCCAAATGGAAACTAAGCATGATTGTTGGAGACATGCATATATTTAACGGAACTACATATCATCATTTATCGTATGGAAAAATGATAATGAGGAGACCTTGTAGATATATGTGAGGAGCTTCTTCCTAACACACAGCCTGGAATAAAACATGAAGCTGCTTGTTTGAGAATTAAAAAGACAGTCATGGACAAATTTAGAAGTAAGAGTTTAACACCTTGATCATGAAACAGAGATGACTGTAGTGTGACATGCACGCATGTACACTCACCTGGCATCCTTGTTGCTGTGCCGTCATTTAGTACTTCCTTCTACACAATTATTTTTATCTGCTGTGGTGCTGTAACAATGTGCTCCCTCCATTATAGCACATTACTATGGCAATGTAGCTGCAGCTTCACGGTTTGAGACTGCCAATGCTACATCGCTGTAGCGTGTTGCTATGACAATATAGCATCACATGTAGATACACCCACAATGTCATAGTGTAGGTTGTAATCTGGCCCCGACGCAGGGGCTGTCCAACCTTTATTACTGTCTCCTAATAGAGCCTGCTAGTCCTCTCCAGTTGGTGTGGAGCATCAGGACTCTGTGATTACTCCACAGTCATAGGTAGAGACTGGGATAGGCTTGAAAGTGAGCATAAATGGTTTCTTTGAGAAAAGCATTATGGAGAAGGGCACTGTATATTGTTAAAAATCTCAAAAAATGAAAGAAGTCAATCCCTCAAATGCCACTTCATTTTATTGCACCCTTGAATTGTGTAGATAAGCAATTTTGGAAGTAAGGTAGGTTATTCAAAGTTGCGTTACTTCAGTTACATAGTTTGATATTTGTATAATATTAATATCACCTCTAAAATTGCAGGCACAAAATTTCACTTGCAAGTTTTTGTATCCACAAGCTGCAGGTACTAAAAGAGCGCTTCTTGAATTTTACAACCAATACTGAATTCTGTGGGCTTGTAGACAGAGAGTGTTAGACCGGAATTCCTAGAGCGCTTGAGCTCTTCAGTGGAGAAACAACTGATTATTTTATTTTCAGTATACTTCTGACTCTAGTGTTGCTGTATTTCACTGAATAAAATGCAAGTCTGAATCAGAGCCCACAGAAAGACATGTAATACTCCAAACAATCTAGGTTTGGACAGGATAGATACAGAGAACTTAAACACTACATCTTAACAAGTGATTGTTTTCTTCTGAATCAGATGTGCCCCAGGCCAAGGGCATAGTCCTCAAACAGCATAGATCAATTTGACTAACAAAAAAATTTTGAAATTAGCAAGTGCTAATGTAGAACAACAGCTGTGTCAATTTGTCTGTTTGAAAGTGCCTGTAATACTGTGACACGCATGATACTGTCAAATAAACTGACACTGCAGGGCGCTCGTGGGCATTATTTTTATTGATTGATGTCTTATCTATCTAGTAAGAAACAGACTGCAATAGCAAGCATTCCTATATCAGGTTTTTCAATGGTAGGCAATATCAGAGCATCACTAGGAACAGGAATATAATTTAAGGAGGCAGTGAAGTATCATAGTCTCTGCTCACCAATTCTTTCAGATACTTTTTAGTCTAACTTCTTTCTTGTCTGTTGACTTCATCTGGCATTAGGCAGATACTACTGATAGGTATTTGACCTATTGCTAAGCCTGTAATCTAAAACTTGTGCATCTCTAGGATAGTTCCCCAATGAGTCGTGGCATGTTTTAGATCATACTTCATTATTCGATATAGAATCTGAATCGCTTGTATTTAAAACAACAATTTTAAAAGACATTTTTTTTAGAGCAAATACTAAGGAACCATGAGTTGGATGAACAGCATTGTAAGAATACTGACACATTGGGTGATGGTTAGTGCAAAAGAAAATGGTAAATATGATTAGGGGTTTAATAATTATATATAATACCATGAATGAAATAATAGAAGGGTTATAAAAGTTGTACAGAACCTGCTTAATCTATAGCTAATCAGGACATAGTCACCTTGTAAACTCCATGGCTTTAGCAGTGATCAATCTACTCTCACTTTCCTAGAGGCCATTGTAGCAGTTGGAAATAACAAAAGCATTTTTTCCACATCTCTTTTCTGGCTATGACTTCTCTTGTCTCCCAGGGGAAACTCCAGGTCATTGGTTAAGCGGGCTTTACTACCAGAATAGTACAAGGCAGTCATAACAAAGGCTGGAATTTGACCACTCTAGCTGCTGTTGCAAAATGGGTTTAAAATCCCCTTTGCTCATCAACTGGACATTTATCTTGCAACAAGCTCAAGTCAGCTGGACAAGAGAACCTAGCTTTTAGTGACCAGTTCCTCATCATATTTATCTACAATGCTGCTACTTCCTCTCATTTTCATCCCCAAGCTAAGCAAAACATGTAGAAACCCAACTTCCATCTTGTATCTGTCCTGTTAATTTCTCTTCTGTTATCACTGTGAAGTACAAAAAATAAAAATCCCTCAATGATAGAGTCATGTTCTTGTCCTCATCTTGCTTGGCATAGCCACTTCTTCACCTTTCTATGCTGCTGTTTTTCCTAGCAATTTTCTTTATTTGGACCTCAATGCCACACCTTCATAAAATATACTAAAGACACTTCACACCTATCTAATGCCCTCCCCACCCCCAGAGCCTGCCTGCCTGAGCTGTGCAGAGGCCCATGCTTCCCTCCACAGTTGTGGTGCCCCCCGGGACCATCCAAGCTGGGTGTTGCCAGGGGAGAGGCAGCTGCTGCCATGGAGGAAAGCACCACTGCCCCCTGCAGCCTAGGGACCTCTCTGCCTTCCAGCAGCTTGCCCTTCTCTCCTCGCCGGAGGGGCAGGTAAGTCAGAGGGGTTTGTACATGACACAGGGTTTTAATCAGCTGTAAATTGAAGCAGTGTTTTTAAAAACCCACCACTTCAATTTAGGGCCCCCATTTCATCTACCTGCACCCAGTGACAATATAGACTTGAGAGATGTTACATTTAATTGTCAAATCAAAACAGTTAGTGATTTTCACAATACTTTCTCCCTCCCCAGTTTCTCTCAGGCTGTCCAGTCAGTTTTATAGTAAACGTGGTAAAATATAGTAAATGGTAAAATACAAAATAAAATAATCAAAGAAAGCAAAACGAAATAATTAAATTCCAATTGAAAATATGCATGAATATTTGGAAAGAATAAGTTTGGGATTTCTTTTCCTGAATCTTTGTTTTTCCCCTTTTGAGTCAGGATTGCAATATCCCCTCGCCCCCCCACAAACAAAACCAAAAAACCTCTAAGTATTAATGTGTTGGAAATGCTTTTGTGCCCAATTCTACTTGTGTCATTTTAGACAGTATTACATTTTTTCAGACAATTAAACCTCAGCCTTTGGTTGTTATTAATGTACCATAGGTACAATGCTGTAATTTGTTCTCCCAATTATAGAACTACAATAGTGCTCACAATAAAATAACATTGCTTCCTTTTTGACAAATGGTCTGATTTTGATTTCAATTTTGGCAGCTGTCCAATTATTAACTTCAGTACAAAACACAATATCAATTCAGAATACTTTGCATTTATTGCTTCAAATTTATGTTGAGACAAACATCAGTGTGTTTTGCATGAAATGAACTTCCATGGAGTTGAGTCATTTGTACAACAAACACCTGTAGCTAATGACAAGGACAATTATTTCAATACACTTATTTTTAAATTGCTTTGTCTCTTTGAATAATCTTGCTGTAAATAATTTCCCAATTGTTTGAAGGTTTAATTAATCTATCACATGATAGTATGGCTGGATCATTGTTAGCAGTTTATTGGTTCAGCAAGTATTGCTGTTCATTTCAGCTTGATATGTAACCACTTCTGTTACATAAATTTGAAATATGTAACCTACTGATGTTACTTACTTTCTCTATATATATATTTTAACTTGACTGTAGCATCTGCATAAGAAATGCATGATCTTAGGACAGTTTGGCAACTGCATTATGTTAATATATTCTTAACAATTGTCACACCTTGACATTAAGGGTCTGTTTAATCGCTCAAGAGAATGCTGAGGCAATATCAAACACAACTTTATTATACTCTCCTTTTCTTGTACCTGAGCCAAACCCTGTGCTAAAGCATAGGCCAGGCTTCTCTATCTTAAAGGATTTTTAAAAAACATTGGGTGGGGTTGAACGTTTGGCTATTGTAGGTAAAACCATGTTGTGTGTTAGTGGCTCTCAGTCAGTTTTCCAAGATAAGCATCATATGGTACCTTGGAAGAACAAATACTGAGTGTACTAAATCATGTTAAATAATATAAACCAAGATAATATATGTGGAATACAATGAATAGCTTTTAAACACAAGCTCATAGTAAATTTTACTAATATTCTTTACACAAGCTTCCTCGTTTTCTGTCATTATATTTATTTGAATAAGATTTCAACATCCCTACATTAATGGGCAGTGGGGTCCCCTAGGGCTCAGTCCTCAGTTCTGAACTGTTCAACATCTTCATCAGTGACTTGGACAAGGGGGTGAAAAGTACCTTGTTCAAATTCACAGATGACACTAAGATGTGGGGAGAGGTAGGCATACTAGGAGGGAGGTACAGGCTGCAATTGGATCTGGACAAGTTACAGGGGTGGGTGGATGAGAATAGTATGGGATTCAATACTGACAAGTGCAGGGTGATGCACCTAGGGAGAAAGAACCAGCAGCATGCCTGCAGGCTGGGGAACTCCCTTTTCATCAGCGCAGAAGCAGAAAAGGATCTTGGTGTTATTATCTATTCCAAGATGAACATGGGCCACCAATGTGGGGACACAATCAGGAAGGCTAACCGCACCTTGTCTTGCATCTACAGATGCATCACGAGTAAGTCCAAGGAGGTGATCCTCCCGCTCTGTATGACATTGGTCAGGCCACAGTTGGAGTACTGCATCCAGTTCTGGATGCCACACTTCAGGAGGGATGTGGACAACATGGAGAGGGTCCAGAGGAAGGCCACTCGCATGATCAGGGGGCAGCAGGGCAGGCCCTACGAGGAGAGGCTACGAGACCTATTAAGCCTCCCAACAGAAGGCTGAGAGGGGATCTGGTGGCTGTCTATAAACTGGCCAAGAGAGACCAGCAGGCAATGGGAAAGTCCCTGTTCCCCTGAGCATTACTGGGAGTAACAAGGAATAATGGCCATTAGTTGATGGACAGTAGATTCAGGCTAGATACCAGGAGGCGCTACTTCACAATCAGGGCAGCTAGGATCTGGAACCAGCTTCCAAGGGAAGTGGTGCTCACTCCTACCCTGGGGATCTTCAAAAGGAGGCTAGATAGACACCTTGCTGGGGTCGTCTGATCCCAGCATTCTTTCCTGCCCATGGTAGGGGGTCGGACTTGATGGTCAGGTCCCTTCTGACCCTACCAACTATGAAACTATGAATGCAAACTTACAAATACTTGCCTCTTTGATATTCTTCCAAAGATGATTTTTCACTCTTTGTGGTGTATTACATGTAGTAATCTGGGTGATGTCATAGTCATTATGGTCCTGGTCCAGAATTATGTAAGAGGCAAGGATTTTTTGGGTGATATCTTTTATTGAACCAGCTACATTATTGGGATAACATCAGACAAGCTTTTGGACACACCTGAAGAAGAATGTCTTGCATTTGAAACCTTGTCTGACTTTATCCCAGCTATGCAGTTGGTCCAGTAAAAGATACCACTCAAAAAGTCCTTGCCTCTCATATTACATGTATTGCTGAATTATGTTGAACAGGGATTTGAACCTGTGAGTTCCTAAATAATAGGTGAGTACTTACTTTCTCAGGATATTGGCTATTCTGATTTGAATCTGCCCTTGTTTTCTGACAGAAAATTCATTTTGTCAAAAAAGTGCTTGACTAGCTTCAGTCATATAGGGTTTTTTTCCCCCCATGCTTCCAGTAAAATAAAGTAGAATAAATGGCATAACACTTCTCTTTAGTTATAACTGTAATGCCATACATTAGTGGGGCCTGGGATACTGAGGAACTTTATTTCTTGAAAAGGGGTAACTTAAAATAGTAACAGATGTTCAAATGTCTCAGGGAATCTTCATTATAAAAGAAGAAAGGAAGGAAAAGTTCCATGAAATCGTCTCTCTAAAGCCATAATAAAACTATAAAATGAAAGATGGCTCATACATACCACTTTTTTTTCTAATTGTACAAAATATACAGTCCCTACTCATGGATCTACAGGGGATGACTTTTCCCTGTTTCTTTTTCCAGGCCTTCCTTTGAATCCTACTCACAAATATGTTGTTAAATAATTCCTATCTATGGGTCTTTCCTTTACTACAGAGAAAGTGTTATCAAAATATCAACCTAATATTTGTCCCCTTCACTTCCTATAGTACTTTCAGGTAATTAACAACAAAACCCTTTAGATTAGGGCAAGATAGTCTACAGAGCCTGGATCTCCAGGTAGCACCATTATTTACTTTTTTGTGTTGCAGTTCAAAATGTTACAATAAGATATAATACAGTGAATGAAATACTATAAGGGTTATAAAAGTTGTACTGAACCTGCTTAGTCTAAAGCTAATCTGGACATAATCACTTTGCAAACTGTGGATGTAACGGTGCTCACTCTTCTACTCTCACTCTCCTAGAGGCCATTTTAGCAGTTGGAAGTAACAAAAACATTTTTTCCACATCACTTTTCTGGCTCTCTTCCCTATTTTTAGTCATTTGTTTTGTGCTTATTCTTTGAAACCCAGGGGAGATTCCAGGTGGTTTGTTAGGTGGGCCGTACTACCAGAGTAGTACAAGGCAGTCATAACAGAGGCTGGAATTTGCCCACGCTAGCTGATGTTGTAAAATGGGTTTGAACTGCAATGTGTTGCAGTTTAAAATACAGGGAGACTATCATCATGAGGTAATCTTACTGAATAACCTCCTTTCATTCCAAAGTCTCTGCCTGGTATTATTTCTACAAGAGACATGCTTTGGGCACTGAAACTGTTTATCCAATAAGCATGCTCAGGGACACTATCACAAGTTTATACATTATCTAATGAACAACAGTTTTGCATTTTTCTTGGGGACAAAAAAAAGTCTCCTAAAGTAGACTAATGAACAGTGTGAAGACTCACGCATCAGTCTGTGTCATGAATGCTTTTGATTTATTTGCTTTATTGCAGGTGTAGCCCAAAGATAAACATGTTCCCCAAAAAATAAGTTTGTGGAGTTTTGGAGCAAGTTGATTATGAAATTTGTTTCCAGAAATGGATGTTGAAAATTTCATATTTCAAGGGACAATTACTTAAATATTAACAAGATTTAATGATCTAAAGAAAGTGATGATTACAATTTTTGAAAGTGTTATCTCTTCTTGGGGAGATATTAATTTTGATCCTTTCAGAACCTGACTTAAAGTGCTGATGACTGGGAGCATTCCAGGACAAGCCAGGGAAATAGTCAAGGATCACCATTTGGTAGGTGAGATGGAAGGACCCCAAGACAGATATAGAACAATGATAATATTGGAAGAATAGAAATTTCAAATGTAAGCAAATGAAGAACCCATTCCTAGGCATATCAAACTTAACTAGAGAGTTTCTCCTGATCGTTAATACCGTATTTACTCACATAACACATACCTTTTTTCCTAAAAATCAGCCCTTTAAAATTGGGATGCATAGCTTAAGTGGAGGAGCGGATTTTTCTTCACTGGAATAGAAGCACAGAGAGCCATTATGTTCTAATGGTTGCCAGAATATCTGCCATTTTTCTCTGACCCAGCAAGCAGTAGAGGTGGAGTCAGTGTTAACCAATTCACAGCGATTGCTGAATTCACAGTAGAATTTGGTTGACTTTCAGGTCTTTTTAGATATGAATTTTAAAATTTGCAGTTATTCTTATAACCATGTGGGGGTAGAAAATATGAAAGTCTATGGACCAGATTACCTCTTAGTTGTCACAGGCCTTCCAGCTCCATGGAATATTTCTGCAGGGACTGGGAAAGATATCTGACAATGGAAACAAATTCTATGTGGCACTGGGTATACAATAGGGATTTTCCTACCTAATCCACTGCAGAGTCAATGCATATAAGCATGCCGATTATGAGACAATTCAAGGGTATGTGTCTGGTAAGATTGGCTTTGGAAATGCAGAAACAAGAGGAGCCAGGTAGCTGCCAAGAGAAATAGGGCTATAAACCTCAGTCTTATATGGAAGCAATCATTCCCAGAATACAAGGAAATCTGGGTCTTTGAATGCATGAAGGAACCATACAGTTGTTGGGTCATATAGTTGATAGCAATGCTGAGTTAATTTCTTTTTCCTTTAAAAGATGGCAGTGGAATATTTTAAAGTAGCAACCAAAGTGACCAATTATCTCTACTAAGAAATGTTTGTGTAAGCTCTTTCCTTCACTTTCTGTAATCAGGCTTAAACATAGAACATGAAATGTTTTCAAAGTATCTATATATTTTATCACTGGGCTACATAGTGGGTCCCAGGAAACTTGGAAACAGGCTCGTTGTGGTACTACTCTGTGTATGACTTGTTTATTTTAATAACTTCTGAATATTGGCTTCTATGCATTCTTTATCCAATACAATTATTTTAAAGAGTGAACTGCAGCTGAAAATAAGTTGCAACTGAATTAATTGAATTCCCTGGTGTCTTGGATTCAGATCTGAATAGTTAAAGTCCTACAATTTCTTGGTTGGCTATGTCATTATTTTTTTAATGTGATTCAGAATTGTGAACCATAGATTCTTCATTTTTTGTGAAAGTAGACTATTAAAAATGACTTGTTATCATTGATACAAAGTATTTGGTGAGCTCAGAGATAATGACTGAATTTATAGGAAAAAGGACCAAGTTCACTAACAACAACAACAACAACAAAAGATGACAGTAGTTAATAAAAATCATAAAAAATACAAATATTTTGACTAACTCTATTGGTATAACACAGTTTTCAACCTTTTTTTTCATTTTCAGACCCCTAAACATTTCTAATAGAGGTGCTGGCCCCCTTTGAAAATTTCAAATGGAGATGTGAACCTCTTTGAATTGAAAATGTGATATCCACATACTTTTGATTGATCATAGTCATGTTTCCAGACCCCATAGACATAGTCTGCATATCCATAGCATTCTGCATATAGGTTGAAAGCCACTAGTATAATAGAACTGATATAGAGCAGAAGTTGGGAGAACTGTTCATATGGGACCATAGTATCTATTATTTTCTTACTAGTGGTACAGAAAGTTCTGTTTAGTTGTTCCACAAAGTATATCTTGTTAAGCACTTAAACAATACTAATTTTGTATCATCATTAAAAAGAGAGGGGCAGGGGGATTTTTGTGGAAGTATGGCCCCTGACAAATGTGAAAATAAAAGCATGATGGGATCTGACGTGGAAGCCCAACAGTCATGTTTCCTGTTATGTTACATATGCATTAGATTCCAATTGTGCCATATTGACAGTGCAAGGGGAGCCCAGGTTTCACCTACATCAGCAAGTAATAATCTCTGCTCCCAACCAGAGGAATGCACCCATGCACCTGTGGCTGGGAGTCCCATTGGGTGATTGAAGTTCCCAGGCAGAGTAGCGTGTCCTGAAGACTCCCTTCTGCTCCAGAAGCCCAGTCTCTGGAATCTTGAAAGTCTCCTGTGTGTTCCAGCAGCAGGGCACTGGCCATGCATTTAATTAAAGGCATGAAAGGAAGCAGCCACAAAGTTGTTACATATGCTTCATTGCAATAACTTTGTGGCTTATTCCTCATTTGATTATACCATTAGTTGATTGAACTTGTCAACAGGTCACTAAAGACATGATTAACCAGTTAATCATCTCTTAAGTGTAACATCTATCAGAGGCCTGTGTGAAAATTGTGTCTAACGATATAGGCAACAAAAGGTCACCTACATGTTACCATACTCTAAAGCATTTTTGTGGTTAAACACCCTTAACCCAACTCACTTGCATTCAGCTACATAGAATACATCTGTATAGAATATCCTGAAATTTCTAAACTTTAAAATCACAGAAAAAGAACTGTAAAGTTGACAAGTTCAGCTCATTTGATACCTATTACCTGCCTGCAACCTGTGAGTTCAGGAACATACATTTTTTCTGAATAATTCATATACAATCATAACACTGACTATAGATTCAGTGAGTCACACTGATACTTTACTGGATTTGCATAGTAAGCTTCAGGCACTGAAAACCTGAAAATCCCAAGTACATGTTTTTTCTGTTAGGAAAGTATGACAGGCATCCCCTGTCCTTAAAATTAAAGGCTTCTTGGGTCATTCAGATAAAACAAAGAAAGAAAAGGTACTGCTTTCACTTGGGATGCTCCAAAAAATATCCCTGTACATAATCTGTGTAAGTGATTATGAACAGCACATGATTCATGAATCTGTATATTAGTAGTGGATGAGTTCATAAGTAAGGTCAAAGGTATGGATTCTGTATTTTTGTCATTGCCAGATGCTAACATATAATAGATCTTCCTGATTAAGAGAAAGTATTTGTTTCTCTCAGAAATGTTTGCCAAAATAGGAATGTATATTATTCACTTGACCACTGCTAAATAATGTGTATATTAATTTAAAATATTAATTTAAGAAAGCAACAGTGGAGGATGACAGACACAACTTGTGCTGTTGAGATATTAGTGCCTTACATTTTGTCAATCATGTTGTTCTAGAACTGAAGGTTGGATCCCAGGAGAGGTCATTCATAAATGTCTGTTTTTAGAAAGGATATGTACCAGAAGCTGGAAGACATAGAGGGATGAGACAATCAGGAACTCATCATGAGTGCTGATCCCAGCTCTACTTCTCACCTACTGCGTGATCTTTTAAATCACTGTGACAGGGCCAAATGTCCCTGAGTGGATAGCACTCAATAGATGTCCTGTAACATGATGATGAGGTGCCCTTGAACAGGTACCTATTGGAAAATTACCAGCATGTTAGGAAGATGTACTTATCTTTGTTATGCCAGTTTCAAATAGCTCTTTGTTATTAAAATGTGGCTAAAGTAAATGTTTCTATCCATGATGAAAGTGACAGATCTGAACTGAATGGTTACATAGCAGGCTAACATTGGTTACATAATAGGGCCACTGTTTGGGCAAAGCCAAAATGTCTGAATGGACTTGACTGTTATGTCCTCAACTAATTTCTCAGTAAGGGAAAACCTTCTGGTCAAACTTGTTTTTTGCAATAGAGTATTACATTGGTGGATATATGGCCACATTGTGTGTTTTCTGTAAAGGTGCATCTCCATGACCACTGTGAGACCTTATTTTAACCAACTCCCCTCTCCCTGGATAGGTGGGCTCGTAACATCACTAAGGGAGTAGAAGAAAAGGATGCTGTCTGTTAAGGAAAGTTCCTATATACTGCATAAGTATTAAGAACATTGCTAGATACTTGCATAGTACTTAGTGAATAGAAACTTGTTATAGAGTGCTATGTAGAAGCAAAATGCTCTGTCTGACTTAAATCTTTAGGTTTCCCTTGTAAATTTAGGGTCCAAGCCTACTGCTAATGAAGTTAAGGGAAAACAGAGGTGTTAATCCTAGCCTCCTGTTAGGTAGGCATTAAGAATTTAGCATTCATCAGAAATAAGCCCAATGATGCATAATATTTGTAGCAGGGAACTCTTTCAAAAAATATATTCCATGTGTTCATATTGTTTGACACATATAGGTATAGTGTTTTGAAGTGTTAATGCTTCCAAGGCCTTGCTTCTCTCTTCCTCCTAAGTGTGAATAAACGTCTTGTTTTACTCATCATACAGCTTACGTTCTGTAACCTTTCTCCTACCTTATGTTAATCTTGTCTATTTACACTGAAATCTTTCTCTGGCAGGGTCTGTATTCTATTCTTTGTGCGGTGCTTAAGAAAGGAGGGTTCATATTCTTTGTTAGCCTCTAGGTCTACCAGAATAATTATACTCTGAAGAACTTCTGTTCCACTTGCGGTAGAATCCAACTTTCTGCAAACATTGTAAGTCTGAAGTATTATCTGCCTTTCAAATAGCACTGAAAAAATAGGAGAAATCTTTAGTACCATTAAATTGATTATTTTCATGACCAGTAGTTGTACTACACACACAGCTAAAATGGAAATAAATATTTCTTTAAATAAATTGTAAAAACAAAACAAAAGAGTCAAAATATTAACTCCAATTACAGCTTAGCAGAGAGAACCATTCTGGTTTCTTCTTCTTGGGGTAGGACCGGGTCCATGTTTCAGCCACACATATTTCTGTGCATTGTCATAAACTGATTTCAGGCTTTGCCAGTGCCTGCTTGGCCCATTCTAGGCACACAGCAGCCAGAAAGCCTGCAGATCTGGTCTCGAGGAGTCTCTCTGTTTGGAGGGTGCTGGTTCTTATACTTCCTTTTCATTGAAGGGATGTATCTGGGAGGGAGGCTAATACCATCCACAAGAACTGCCTTAAGAGGTTTTGGCAGCTGACCTCAGACTTCTCCCCAGTGATTGACCAGTTTGCTAGCTAGGATTAGGAGTGATTTATTGAAGACGTGCTTCATAGTGCCATTGTAGCTGCATAACAGCTGAGAAACTGAGTCTAATGTTATTAAAATAAGGAATTCAGAACACAGTGCTGCTTAGTATGTGAACAATGCACTTCTGGTCTTGAATTCTACAATTCTTTTCCTAAAGCAACACAAAACAAGGAAACAAAAGAAAACAAAATTATTTATTTGGATTAGTATAGACCTTGGGTTATCTTTTGAATAAGCTACTATTCTAAAAAAGAAAAAGAAAACTTGCAATCTTATTATTGCAAATCCTGCTTCCTCCTTTTTTCCTGTATATTTTCTTTTATATAGGCAAAAAATATTTTTCAAACTTCTACAAAATTCTTAAGTTCAAAATATCACCTGACCTATAAAACTCATTCAAACTTTATTTTTCCCACTCTGAAGTCATTAGAATTTGTTCAGCTCTTTTTTTCTTTGTCAATAGTTCTAATTAATATTTTTGAAATAAATTCCCCTTCTGGACCAAATTATTTGTTTCACATTCTCCCAGTTGTGGTTGCTTTTTCTTCATGAAGCAGCAAATACATGCTTCTTTTTTTAATTTGGATTAATAGCAGAATAAATCATAAATAGCATTCAGTCACAGAAGAGACAGGATGTGAAAGGATTATCTTTGCTTTGCTCTTGTTATTACTAATTAGCAACCCAAATTTCTGATTGGCAATAAGTCAGTCTTAAGCAACAGAGATTAAAACTGGCTACTCTTCATACAAATCTAAAATTCTTCTCATTCTAGGACACAATAAAGAATAATGCCAATTATTTCTTAGATAACCTGTTTTCCACATATGCTTTGGCTGGTGCATTTATTTTTGCTGTTCCTACTGTTTATCAGTTTTGAGCAAATAAAAGTGTACAGATAAGAGCATGCTTGGCACTTAAGTGGAACAAAACACCCTGTGAATTATTTTACAGCACATCTGTACCTTTTTTTCTATCTGTAAATGATTTGTGACTAGACCAAAATTTTTGCCTATTATTTTGCTAGATCCCCTTATTCATAAGCATTTTTTCTGCAAACACATTGTAGTTTCTGCTGCATTCGTCTTTTGTTTCTTGATGCCCTAAGTAATGGTTACTGGATAACAAGCAATTTGTTTCACAGAAAATGTCGTTTCACTGCAGACCCTGGGTTTCCAACATTTTGTGTTATCACTCCCTCTTGTTTTAATCACAAATTGATTCTAAGATTGAGAATTAAATCTCAAGAGAAGTTTTACTGAAACAAAAATATTTTTTAAAACTTCAGTTAAAGTTTTACTAAAAGTGAAATGTTCTGATGGATTGATCTTTCTCACAACATGTTTTGTTGAAAAATTTCTGACCAGGTTTATTCACATTATATTGCACTCAGTTCTACTTAAGGGAATTTTTTTGGGGGTCCAGCATTGGTTGACCATAACTCAACTCTTACCTCAACTAAATTCTTCATGGCTAGATCTAGAAATAGAATCAATTATTCTCTTTTCTTTAGTATGTTCTTGCACAGTGAACCCCAGGTACTTGAACTTCTGCGTGGAAGGTATGTGCTAGTTGGCCATTGCCATAAGTGTAGTCACTTTGCTGTCTCCTGAAATCACATCATGGATCTTTTCTAATTGTTCTTAATTGTACTCCATGCATTACTGATGACATACTATATATATAACAAACACTTCTAAAATAACCATGGTACCAGTTATAAACAAACCAACCAGAATTTGTAGCAGTTTTTACTTCCTATAATCATTCATTTCAAGGAATAAAAGCCTTGCTTGACTGTTCACAAATATGTAAAACAAGACTCAGCTAAGCAGATCAGAGGTTTTAATTCTGATGAATACTCATGGATAATTAAAAACGATGCTTCCTCAGTACAAGATAAGTTAACTAGAATATTATGATCATGGATTCCCTTTAATCTTGTCCACCTCTTTCCCTGAAAAGTCCTATCTTGCTTTGGTGCAGTAGCCATTCTGGGATAGCACTTTCTTTTGCATGGGGCTCTGGAACAGGTTTAGGAAATGAAAGAAAAAGAGATCTGTATGACATAGCCTTCTCCAGGGAGCAGGGAGATGCAGGTTTGAGTGCCCTCAGACATGGGAGGGAATTTAAACCTGGGTCTCCAATAATGTTTGTGTAAATCCTTTTCTAACAAAGGCACCATGGCAATGATGATCCTTTTTTGTTTGTTTTTTTTGTTTGTTTCTTGTTTTGTTGGGGGTTTTTTTTGTGGTGGCTACCAGTGCATTTTTGTGTAGCCTGATCTGTTAAGTAAATTCTGAAATAAGGCCACCACATAGAACTCCTCAGGAAAGCTAGGCAGAGCACATTGTTTCTGTATCCCAATGAGGCTTAGAATTAGAGATCCAGACCTGTTCAGTGAGGACATGCAAAGAAGAAGAATTTCAGGTGCTTGGGGAACGGAGATGTCTGTGAAGGTTAGGTGCTTCTAGGGTTAGGTAACAGCTAAATATTTTTAAGACTGCAGTTCATAGTATCGTAGTATCTAGGGTCAGAAGGGGCCTAGAGCAAGCCATCTAGTCTGACTCCCCGTCAATAGCAGGAACGAGTGTCAGGGTCACAGAACCCCAGCCAAGTACCTATCCAATCTGTTCTTGAAGGTGTCCAAAATAGGAGCAAGAACAACTTACCTAGGAAGCCGGTTCCACATCCTAGCCACCCTTCACCCTGTGAAGTAGTGTTTCCTAATGTCCAACCTAAACCTACTCTCCAGTAACTTGTGACCATTGGTCCTAGTTACCCCTGGTGGTGCCCGGGGAAAAAAAGAGCCTGCCCTATTTCCTGCTGATCTCCCCTCAGCAGTTTACAGGCTCCACCAAGTCCCCCCTCAGCCTCCGTTTACTGAGGCTGAACAGGTTCAGGTCACTCAGACTCTCCTTGTAAGGCCTATCCTGCTGCCCGCATATCAATCTAGTGGCCCTCCTGCGGACCCTCTTGAGGCCGTCCACATCCCTCTTGAAGTTTGGTGCCCAGAACTGGACAAAATACTCCATCTGCGGCCTGACCAATGCCGCATAAAGGGGGAGAATCACCGCCTTGGACCAGTTCAAAATACATCGTTGGATGCACACTGGGGTTCAGTTGGCCTTCCCAACCACTGTCTGACAATGGCGGCTCATGTTCATCTTGGTGTCAACAGTGACGC
Organism: Caiman crocodilus; assembly: GCA_030014935.1. NCBI lineage: Eukaryota > Metazoa > Chordata > Crocodylia > Alligatoridae > Caiman > Caiman crocodilus. The sequence continues at coordinate 69,807,988 of JAGPOW010000261.1, read as the reverse complement.
CAAGATCCCGTTCCACCCCCATGCTAGCAAGAGGGGAGCTTCCCAGCCAGTATGTGTGCTGGGGGTTGTTTTTCCCCAGATGCATCACCCTGCACTTGTCCACATTGAATCCCATCCTGTTCTTGTCTGCCCACTCATGCAATCATGCCCAGAGCCCACAGTTTGGTGTCATCAGCAAACTTGGATAGCTTGCTTTCCACCCCTTTGTCCAAGTCCGCGATGAAGATGTTGAACAGCGCAGGCCCAAGGACCCAGTCCTGGGGGACCCTGCTGCTCATATCTCTCCAGGTCATGTACAATCCATCCACCACCACTCTTTGGGAGCTCCCTGTCAGCCAGTTTCTGACCGACTCAACTGTGTAGGGGTCAATGCCATAGCTCCCTATCTTTTTAATGGGGATGGGGTGAGACACCGTGTCAAACACCTTCCTGAAGTCTAAAAAGACTATGTCGACAGGGACACCTGCATCCATGGATTTGGTCACCTGGTCGTAGAAGGTGACCAGGTTGGTCTGACAGGCCCTGCCCTTAACAAACCCATGCTGGTTGCCCTTCAGCACAAAGTCGCCTGCTGGCCCCTCACAGATGTGGGACTTGAGAATCTTCTCAAAGATCTTCCCCAGAACCGAGGTGAGACTGACAGGCCTGTAGTTCTCGAGTCCTCTTTCCTCCCCTTCTTAAAGATGGGAACCACACTGGCCACCTTCCAGTCCTCCAGCACTTGTCCAGAGCTCCAAGAGAGCTCATATAACCGAGC
>JAGPOW010000261.1:69784976-69798626 GCA_030014935.1 Caiman crocodilus | reverse complement strand
CTGGCCTCAGGCGTTACTACAAGGGGTTTGATTTCACTACGGGGGTTTGGCTTCTTAGGTGGTGTCATGAGTCACCGCCTACAATGCAGTCTGCACAATATGTAGATGCACCCAATGGGGGCTAATTAGCATGCAGGTCCTTTCTGGGGAGTATCTGGAATACACACATATATCAAGATTTTCTCAGAACTGGGGTAACCATTAGGGCTGTGCGACACTTCGGGTGCTGATTCTATTTGGAGGAGATGCATCCCAATTTGATGGCCAAATCTCAAAATCCAAATTGAATCAGGGGACCAATTAAAAGTTCTGAATCATTTCGGTGAGCTTTGACAATTTGGGCAGTCCCCACCCAATGGAGCAAGGAGCTGGAGCCAGACTTGGAACTGGTAAGTGGGGCCTGGGGGAGGGGAGGCTGGAGGAGCAGCGAGGGGACCATGGGGGGACCCTTGCCAGGCCCCATCTCCTCCCTGCTTCACCAGCCCACCCCGCCATGGCTGCCCTGCCTTCCCCATCTCCCAGCCCTTTAAAAAAAAGCTTAGACTCTCTGGGTGCTGCCCAGCAGAAGAGTGATCCCTGCTACACCCCACTGCCCTACGCTGCATAGGGGGTTCTGCCATGAGCCCCCCAACTCCTCCCACTGTGTCAGCCCCCACAGTCCCATGGCTGCCCTGCCCACCCCAGATCTGGTCCTTTACGAAAAAAACCTCTCTGAATCAGCCAAATCAATTTGGGGCAGTGATTCAAATCACCGAATTGGAGCGCTATTTCCTGAATTGGCTGAATCCGAAACGAATACTAGCTGCTTTGCACAGGCCTAGTAACCATGGCTTGAAAATCTGTTGACTCCTGTTGGTGGGGCCTAGTCCAATAAGCTTTACAGTAAATCATGAAGCTTTTATCTTTTGATTAATATCATGCCTTCAACTTTGGGCTAATGTTGGACCTTCTCAGCCTTTTGGCTAAGATCAAGCCAAACTGGGGGCATTTGAACCTCAAGGTCTCTGGCTCGGGGGTTTGTGTGTCAGATGCCTGCCTGGATCTGGGGAATATCTGAAGTCCCAGACCAATGGGCCACTTCTTACCTGGTGGTAGAGCTACGTAGACTAGGCAATTCAGATTTGCTTTGTCAAATTATGAAACTTGACTCTTGGGCTTTGACCAATTGAATTTGGACCTGAATTAGCCTTGAGCAAGACTTAAAAAAATAGTTTGTACTATATATGAGGAGTTATAAAAGTGCTGCTTAAAAGTGTGTTTAATGGAATACATGTATTAAAACTTGCAGCAGTTTCAAAAAGGGTAAAAAACATCAATTCTGAATTAACTAAATTATTACAGGCATGTTTATTTCAAAGTCAGCCTTTTCAAATTTGCACTGCCCTCACGTATGTTCAGAGAGAGCAGGGTCTGGCAGTAAGTGGGGGACAGGGAAGGAACTGCAGGAGGAAGAAGCTGGGGGGGCAGACGGCAAAAAATATGATCCCCCTCCCGCCCAGATTTATTTTCCCTGCTGTAGCAGTGGGAGTGGGACAAATCCAAGGCAAACCTCCAATAATTAGATGCTATATTTGGAAAATTATACCTAAATTATAAATTTTCTGTATCTAGAATCTAATAATTGAGGGGGTCATCTTATATTTAGCTTTGTCTTATATTCAAGTAAATATGGGTTCTCTCAGAGATGTAGGGCTTATAGTACCTCCTGGAGCTCTTCCCGAGGTGTTCCTTTTTCACTGCTGCCTCTTACTCAAACTGTTGTTTATATTGGGATAGTATCAAGGGGTGCATTCATACATACAGGCACATGCAGTTGCAGCAGCTCAAATAGCACTGGCACAAATTTGTACTGGAGATTTGTGTCTTAGGACACGCTTGAATATGCACGTTGGTGTGGGGCAAATTGTACCACTTAGGACAAATTGGTCCTACTCACTTCTCCCAGATCTTAAGCAAGGGGGAGCTAGAGGCTGGGGCAAGCACCTATGCTGGCCTGAGCAGTATAAGGAGGTTCCTTGAGGAGTGGCTCAGAGAACTTCTGAGGCCTAGCCAGTTGGCATCTGGGAACCCTATCCCCTTGGGCCAGCTGGACTGCTGAAGCATCTTTAACTTAGAGTGGTTTGTGCACCTTCTACCCACTGCAACAGTCTGGGAGTGGGGGCAGTTGCCTGGATGTGACTGTTGCCTCCTGCAACAGCACCCTCCGCCTTGGACCTGCAGCCCCATGGCTTCAGACCTGCCTGGGCTGTGGTATGGGCATTAAAGCAGAGCCCCCTGCACCTGTGGGCCATGGCTGTAAAGTTTGCCTTTGGATGGCAGCGCTGACATGTCTCCTGACATGTGCTGACATGTGGTGCCCTCACTCTGCCATCTGGGTATCTATACCCCAGAAAATATGCTCCTTGTGGTGGGCCACTTCAAAGTGTCAAAGCATGCCCTCATGGCCCCAAATAGCCAGGAGGTCAGCTACCTCATCTGCCCTCCAGCTGGGTCCCCAGTTCTGGCGCTGGGTAGGATTCTCTGCCTGGATCTCACAACTTGCCTCACCAGCAAATATCCTGGTGCTCCCTGTTTAAAAAACTGCAAATGCTCAGATAAGAAAGCCAAATTCTCTCATTAAAATGTCTAAAATCCATGTTCTTCCATGATTAAAATGAAACGCCTCTATATAGAGAGATATCAATTGGGCAATGTTTTACTAATATACTAGCTAAAGTACCTGTTCTTTGGCCTACTTGTTATTTTTGTAATTGCAGTATTTGTTTTCTTTCAAAGAATTTAGTACAACATTCTTAGGTAAATAATATCATTTATTTTTAAAGAACATAGTACAACATATTTAACATTTAATATTTAACATGAAACAAAAAAAAGGCAAACATCAATATAAGAATGACAATTGAATTGGAAAAAAAAGGCAAGCACCAATATAATAATGTCAATTGAACTGAATTCACTGCATCCAAAACAGAGTGGTACCAGTTTGTTATCTAAGAAGCAAAGTAGTCCCAATCAGTGGATTACCACTGCTACTGTCACCAAAATAAGATGAATTCTAAATATCTATACATTGTCTTCTTTTTGGTTTTTTATCATAGAAAAGTCAGAGCTGCCTCTGTCCCCTTTGCTCAGGATGTTAGGTACTGAGCAGCACTGTCTTCGCCTCTCACTCCTAACCCCCAGCCTCCCCCCCCCAGCGCCCCTCACTCTTGACCCACATCACCTGCCTGCCCCCACTCTTTCCCTCCTGGCAGCAGCTCTGTCCCAGCACCTGGACATGAGTCCACATGCAGCAGTCCTACCCACTGCTTTGTGGCTTTGAGCAGTACCAGCCCTTGCTGTTCTGCTCCATGTGCCTGTGCCCAGGTCCCAGGATCCCCATGCCACTCTGGGGAAGCCCTTGACTGGGGCCCTTGACTGGGGTTCAGAGACTGGGCTGGGCAAGCCCCTTCCCTCCTAAGCCAACCTCCCTCTGCACAGGATGCTTTAGGGGGAAAGGGAGGCTCTAAACCTGGCTTTGGGGTCCTCTCCTACCTGGAGCGCTCCTCCCCCAACCCTCATCTCTCTCTCTTGCACACACACCTGCTGCCACTTCCATCCCTCCCCCCAGCTCATCACACATGTAGGTGGTTCCTGGGACGAGGAGCTCCCATAGACTGTGGCCCAGTCTCCCAATACTGGTGTGGGCACGGGACAGGGCTGTAGTGCAGCAGTTGTCCCTGCAGCTGCCGCTCTTGCCATCAGTTCCCATCCGATCCCATTTCATGACTGGGCATGCAGGGTGTGATTTGAGACAGGGTGGACTTTGAGGTGGGGAAAGGAGTGTTGCGGTGGAGTTTGCGGGTGGTTATAGGATTTTTGAAGGTGGGGTTTGTGACTGGGTATGAGGGTACGGGGGTAGTGGTTGGAGTGCAGGGGGGTTGCGGGTCTAGGGGGACCTGGGGGATTATGGATGTGGAGGTACTGTTGGCAGGCAGGATTGCTCGGGAGGGGTGGGTCCCCTGTCTGCCCCTTTGGACAGTGCACAGCCCCCCACTCAGCCTACAGCCCCCTTGCAGCAGCAGCAGTGGCCAGCATGGTATGCAAGGCACACTACAAATTGGCAAAGTCTCTCAGCAGCACTGCATGACCCCAGCCACCTGGTGCCAGATTGACACCTCAAGCAGGGGTCACACACCCTTGGGCCCAGCCAGGTCCTGCCCTCATGTGCCCTGCGTGGGAAGGGTGTGCACTGCGATAAGGAGCTGTGGACCAAACTGAGTAGTGAGAGGGCCACCCCTCCTGAGAAGTCCCTCCCCACTTGCAGTCCCTTCCACACCACATACATAATACCTCATCCCCACAGTCCCCTCCCCGCCGTGCCTCTACCTACAGGCCCCACCTCCACGTCCCTACTTCCTTGGGACAGAGCCTGGGTCCAAAAACCTGCTGCAGCTTTGCCCCACTTCTATTTACCCCAGCATGATGAAATGTTCTGGGTCATGGGGCAAACATAGAGACACTCTGGCCGGGTGCCAGAGCATCTCCTTGTTTATACAGTCTCTGGATGCTTCAGGGCATGCTCAGGGAGAATTCCCTGCACCACTTTTTTTCAGAGGGTTTGTTTTTTTTTAATACCTGGATTTCCAGGTATGACATTTAGAGCCTGTGCTGCAAATATGCAGCATAAAGAACATTTTTCTGTTCCCAGCGTGCCTTGTGCAGCATCTCAAACTGCTTTGAGATGCTGCAACAGGCATGTGCATGCTCATACACACCCAAGGAGTACAAGGACAGAACAAAACATGCTCCAGGGAGCTGTGCTTCAGTTTAAACTCCAAGCCTTTAGAATTCAGGAAGCTTGATGATATTTTAAAAGCTATAACAAATGACTGACAGTGCAAAAACAGAGTGTTTTTAGTACAATTCATTAGAAGTATATCTTGATGCTGGTCCTGCCACTTCTGGATCTTTTGCTGCAGTAGTTTGGTCTGTCCTTCTAATGTTGTGAAAAACTATAATAGCATGATATAACTATCCTGTATCGGAACTGATGGCCAACCTAAAAAAAATAATGTTTGCTGCTCATATTGTTATTCTGTAGCATGCATGCTGGTAAACATAATAGACCAAAAGTCCTCCCATGAAAGAATAGGTTGAAGTCTCCATAGGAAATTTCAACAGGAGACACGGAGTAACCCTGATTTTATACAAAGGTTTGTTGCATTTTAATCTGTTCTCCAATGTAGAAACACATTCTAGAAAACAACTCAAAATGCAGAGAGAGGAAGAGCTGGAGAAGGCTTAGTATACTATCTTTCTCTCTTGCTTTCTTCTCTAAGAACTGTGGAGAGTTCCTTAAAAACTTGGCTGTCATTGACTGCACTGCTAACATTAAATTCACTACCTGCAAGTAATTGTGCTTGCATGTCTGTGCAAGAGAAAGATTGATATCTGTCCATACACAATTCATTTAAACTGTTGTTGATTGATGTAAACTACTGTAATGCTAAATAAATAAATAAGTTAGAATCTCTTGTATAAAGCAAGAGACTGTGCTATGGCCAGGTTTGCTAAGTGGCATTACATTTCTCAATTAAAATATATATTTCAGATATATATTAAATATATTTAAGATATATTTTCAGCAGACAACATGCAGATGTGGAGCTGCTACAGCTGCACTACTTCAGTACTTCATGTAGCTAGTTTAGAGCTATCACAGATACCTCTATAGTGCTTCACACTCTTCAGTGTAAAAGTATTCTAAAGTCTCCATAACTCAAGTTATCTATCTGTAAAATGGATTTACAGGAGGACATTGTGAGGTACTTTGAGAACATCTGAAGACAGGCATTAAAGAAAAGCCAAAATATAATTTTGTCAGTTGCTTTTTTAGCTTGCTATGCATTCATTTACCATTTGAACAGAAAGTCCATGATGTGGTTTGGAGTTCCAAGTGACAGAGAAATTATCTTCTTCTTGTTTCATAGTAGCTAGGGTCAGGAGGGACCTGAACAGATCATCTAGCCTGACCCCCTGCCATAGGCAGGAATGAATGCTGAGTTCACAAGACCCTAGACAGGTGATCATAAAACCTGCTTTTGAATTTGCCCAAGGTAGGGGAAAGGGCCACTTCCCAGGGAAGTTGGTTCCAGATTTTGGCCACCCTAACTGTAAAATATTGCCTTCTGATCTCTAACCTAAACCTGTTCTCCATCAGCTTATGACCATTGTTCAACTGTTCCCGGTGGTGCTAGGGAGAAAAGGGCTCTGCCTATTTGCTGTTGATCCCCCCTGAGCTTGTAGGCAGCCACCAGGTCCCCCCTCAGCCTCCTCTTGCTGAGGCTGAACAGGTTCAGGTCCTTCAGGCTCTCATAAGGCCTGTCCTGCTGCCCTCTCACCAAGTGGATGGCTCTCCTCTGAACCCTCTCCAGTCTGGCCACATCCTTTTTGAAGTGCAGTGCCCCGTACTGGATGCAGTACTCCAACTGCAGCCTGACCAAAGTTGAATAGAGGAGGAGTATCACCTCTCTGGACTGGCTTGAGATGCACCTTTGGATGCATGACAAGGCATGGCTGGCCTTGCTGGCCGCAGTTCTTCAATTTCAATAATCTTAATACAGTATTAAGAAGCACAGTAATATTTTAAAGAGAATGCTTAAATTACCAAATTTGGGTTCAGAACATGACCTGAATTTTGGAAAAATGGGTGTGCCTGTTTAAAGATAATTTTATTCTGGTAAATATTGCACTACATCAATCAAGTCCATCCAAAGGTTTTGACATTTTTACCATATTAAATGAGTGAAATAGTTCATGATAAAATTTAGAAAAATGTTTTCCTGTTGTTACCATCTCTAAAAATGCCAGCTTTATTTGTTCTGATGTCTAATATCTATTAGTGCACTTGGCTTTTTTAGAGACAAATAACTAAATTATTGGCTACCAATGTAAGCTGCTGAATTGGTCATGATATTCCTGGATATGCACATTTTGTTGAAGAGAAGTTTCCTCTGGTTTTATAGTCTGTTTCCAATGTCCTTCATCCAGGGTTAGAAAATGTTTCTCCACAAACGATGCAAACTGTGTATATGCTGCATGTATACTATCTCTCTTTACTGAACGTTTTGATGATGATGTCTCTTTCACTGAGAAAGAAAAGCAGTTGATTATTTATGAGAAATGCTTTTAACTCTTCAGGGAAACCTTCATTGAGATCTGTCATGTTCATTACAAAGGGGAAAAGTGTCCCTAGAAGACTAAGGATGCAGACAGAAGTGACAATTTTCACCCATTCTGGCCACAGAAAACAGTTTATAGCCATGACCAAACACGAGTACATGGCTGCAGACAACCTCAAAAATGCATGAGGAGTCAAATAAGGAGCATCTTCTGTGACTTCTGTCTGTACTGCTTCCTAGCCTATCACTGTTTTAAGAATGGGAGGGAGGAAAGGGATTGGAGGGAGTTAGGGGGGGGGGTTCAGCCCCCAATGGGAGGGTGGGCCTGGGTATATTGCCCTCACCCCACAAAGTGTGGGGTTCCAGTTCACCCACCCACCCAACGTCCAGTGCTGGCTAAGGAACCCCTAGAATAAGATTCTCCACTCCCTTTCCCCCTCCCATTCTGAAAAATGTGCAGCCTCACAGGGCCCAGCGGCCATTTCTTGGGGAAACAGGCTAGATTCTCCTCTCCCCTGGAACCAAAAGTGAACTCAAAATGCTTCCTGTAACTCAAAATGCTTCCTGAAAAGTGTTCTCAGTTACTGTGAGGAGTTGCACTTCTGTCTGCACCTTTAATGATTCTGCACCATAACAAGTTTCATCTAAATCTCATTGAAGCCAATGGCTGGCCTTCCCATTCATTACAGTGGGCTTAGGATGAAATCCAGATCTTTTTTCTCATTGGGAAAGCAGGAAGAAAAACAAAGTACTAGAGATATGCTCTAATTATGCTGCTATTTTATTAATATGTTTAATATTTATTAGTAATTTTATTATTGTAATTAATCTTGGAACTACAGGTCATTTAATAGATTTTATAGACATTCAGGCTGGAAAGGACTCTGGAGGATCATTGAGTCCAGCCCCCTGCCTTATGGGCAGGAAGTCAGCAGGGATCATAGGATCCCAGCAAGATAAGCATCCAAATGTGTCGTGAAGGTGTTCAAAGTGGCTGCTTGAACTGCCTCTGGCAGCAGTCTATTCCAAACCTTCAGGGCTGGGACAGTAAAGTTCTTCCTTATCTCCAGCCTGAATCAGTCGCAGTGGAGTTTGTGACTGTTTGATCTTATCATCCCTTGGGGCACTCTGATGAACAGACGTTCCCTCAGGGACGTAGCTGGTGATCACCTATACGTTTATCAGGGAGATGAGCACCCCTGATAAACGTATAGATAGCCACCAGATCACCCCTGAGCCTGTGCTTTTCTAAGCTGAAGAGTCCCATGGCTCTCAGCCTCTCATCATAAGGTCCGTTTTCCTGACCTGTTCATGCACGTGGCTCTCCTCTGCACTCTCTCAAGCTTCTCCACATCCTTTTTGAATTGTGGGGCCCAAAACTGGAATCAGTGCTCCAGCTGCGGCCTCACCAAGGCCGAGTACAAGGAGAGAATGACATCCCAGGATTTGCTTGAGAAACATCTATGGATGCAAGCTAGCGTTTTGCTCACTTTACTAGCTGAAGCATCACACTGAAGGCTCATGTTCATCTTCTAGTCAATTATCCCTTTCATCTGTAGTGCTACCCAGCATAGCACTGCCGAGCCTATAAGTATACCACAGATTTTTCCTCCCAAGGTGGAGAACCTTGCATTTTTCAGTGTTGAACACCATCAGGTACTCACCTGCCTATTTCATGAGTCTGTCAAGATCTGCCTGGATCACCTTCCTAAAGGTATGGATGCTTTACCCTAGAGTTTGGTGTCATTGGCAAACTTGGCCAGCCCACATCTGACACCAATGTCCATATCATTGATGAAGATGTTTAACAGTATAGGCCCTAGGACAGAGCCTTGAGAGCCCCATTGGTGACCGCACATCAAGATGATTGACTTCCGTCAACCACCACACTCTGGGTCCTACCATGGAGCCAATTCCCCAGCCAGCGGATCATGGTGAAGTCATGATTCCTCATTCCATATTTGTCTCCCTATAGTGAAAGGATTGCCATCAGTACCCACTTCCCTCTACAGCTGGTCCTCAGCTAGGAACCTCTCTTTGCTTTCACTATATATAAGTGTTAAGGGCTTGTCTCCACATTGTCTCAGCATAGACCCTAGATGCTAAAGCCATGTTTACCTCATTCATGTCTTCTCTAAGTCTAGTTCTAGTTCTCATTTATCAGGGAACCAGCCTCCAACAGAAAGACTACCTACACTAGGCACCTGTCACCAGGAGGCACCAGAAAATAACTTGGCTGTGGCCTCATTGCTTGTACATAGGGCCAGTAGGTGGTAATTCAGGGGTGGGTAATTATTTCGGCTGAAGGGCCACTTAATGAATTTGGCTGAGCTCTTGAGGGTTGCAAGGGTAGCCCTGCCCTTTGAGTGCTCTCTTTGGACTAGAAGTCCTTCTCCTAACCCCTGATCTTTTCTGCTGGAAGTTCCTCCCCTTGCTCACAGAAGTACTCCTTTTGGTGGTGGGGGGGAGGGGAGAGGGGGAAGGTGCCATATTAGAATCAGAAAAAAAATCAAATCATATACTAAAAGTCAAACATCTACTATAACGTATTTTAATTTTTTTTTTTTTAAAGTACAGGAGGACAAGCTGCTGAAGGCAGAAGGTGTGCATGCTGGCTGGGCTGGGTCCTTCTGCACATGAGGGTGGGATCAAGACAAGCAGGCTGGGCAGGGTACAAATAATTGGTGGGCACCTGTGGGCCAGATGAAATTGGCTGGGGCTCTGGGCTTGTATTTTGCTCACCTCTGTGTTAATCTATGGTTTGTGTAATGTATTCCCATGTTTAGGATTCATCTTTCCCTCTAAACATTAAAGTGGTTGGAGAAGTCTTACCATTTGATTTTGTTTCCCTAAAAAATCCTTCTACTTCATACCTTTTAGATTCAACTTTTAGATTCTCACCCACAGATTTAATATATAAATCTCTAGGAGGATCTTCATAAAGAAATTAAATTTCCCCTATCTTTATCTAAAGTAGCTTATATTTCACAGAGAATCTTTGAGAAATCGATGGACTTTAGTTTATTTTCTCAGCTTTGCCCTTGTTATGTATGGTTTTTACAAAGCTGCAAAAATTTGCATTGTTTGTCATTCTAAATCTTATGTTAGAGAACAAATAAGCTAATAATTATGTAGAAACAGAATAGATCACATATAGAAATGCAATAATATAGGAAAACTATAGGCAATTAGCTAGCCTGTACAATAAGAAAAGAAAAGGCCATTTGTCAAGTATTTATTTATAATGCTATTTTTTAGTGCGTGATAAAATTTCACATAAGGATAATGAGTGCTCTCAGTCAATCTTACCCAGATTTTGACCATGTGTGGAATTTTCAAATGGACTAACATTATAAGCATTTTTAAAGCAATTTTAGCTTTCATCTAATTACAGGTCAGTTTGACTTAGACATGGGCAGATAATCTTTTCTGTAGCACTTTAAGCATTACTGTTCTACAGAAAGCTCCTTCAATTCTTCTGCAATTGAAAGTGCAACAGAAGTACTTTCTTTGTTAAGAAGGGATTTTTTTTTCATTTCTTCGTTTCCATGGTGTTTTGACAGATCTTAGTTGACTTGCTTAGTTGTGTGGCTGAATAAAATAAAAGCTACAGCTTTCTGAGCAACAGAATGGATAGGTTATATAAAGATTATTTTTAATTAGAATTATGAAGGGAAAAAATCAAACCTTTCTGTTATTAATGGGAAAATGTCAGATTTTGGCCACATTCATACAGTTTTCAACCATCCAAAAAACTTTGGAGCTTATTATTTTAGAGACTTAAGATCTGATCTGAAACTCATTGTAGGCAATACAAGTCTTTCTATTGAATTCAGTGGTCTTTGGATTAACACCTTATTATACTGGCTGCTGCTTAGAATTGTATTCCATTATTGAATTAGGTAACAATGTGAAGGTGTTGTTACATGGTAAAATTCAGGTGCACTTATTCTATGGAATATTATGTGGTATTAAAGTTAAAATATGCTATGAGCAGTAACATATTCAAAGTTAATATTGCTTCTGATCTGCACAGCTTGGACTTGCAACTAGAGGGCTGGTAAGCAGCAGGGCTGTGCAAAACAGCACCATTTCATTTTGACTTCCATTTTGCCATTTTGAAGGGACAGTGTTTTGTTTTTGTGTTTTGTTTTGAAGCACTGTTCCATTTTGTTTCATCAAAACTTTTGCTGTTTCGACACGTTTTGATGTTTTACCCATAGGCTATAACGGGGAATCAAAAAACTGCCTATACTTTTCTTATTTCTTGCCTAACTTGAATGAAAACAGAAGAGATGGTAGCCCCTGCTGAGGCCACAAAGCCTGCCAAGTTTCAAGGAGATGGGTGCAGGGGTTTTTGGGAAACCGCACCTCAACATGCTGACAAGCAAAACTCATGATGAATTGTATGTGTGTTAAGGCACGCACTAACTGGCTCCGGGGCCTCTACATGGCATGGTAGTGTGCCCCAATGAGGCCTCCTCCCCTACATTCTCAGCCCAGTCTGCCACTTTAAATAACAACAGGTAATAACTAGGACTGTGCAAAGTGGCAAGTATTCACTATGGATTTGGATTTGGCTGATTCAGGGGACAGTGATTTGATTCAGTGATTTGAATCACTGTCCTGATTCATTTCAGCCAAATCTCTAAATCAGGCAGGCCAGGTCCATCCCCAACCCCTCTCTCCATCCAGCAATGACTGGCCCAGCTCCAGGCACTTGTTAAAAGAAAAATAAAGCCCTGGCTCACTGAGTGCTGCCTGGTAGAGGTAATCCATGCTGCCCCCCCACTGCCCCACACTACATGGAGGGCTCTGCATGAGCCCTCCCCACCCCACTCCCTCAGCCCTGCCCCGGGTGCCCTGCATAGGCCAGCCAGCTCTGGCCCTTTAAGGAAAAAAAAATGAAAAAATCCCAGGACTCACCACTCCTGCCAGTGGAAGATGATCCCTGGTAACCCCCACTGCCCTGGGCCACATGGGCTCTGCATGATCCCCCAAAGCCCCAAGGCTGCTGCAGGAGTGGTGAGTCACAGGGCTTTCCTTGGCTTTTTTTTTCTTAAAGGACCTGAGCTGGCCTGGGCAGCACACCTGTGGGGGAGCAGGGGGAGTCAGGGGGGCTCATGCAGTAGGGGGCAGTGGGGTACAGTTGGGATTGTACCCTCCCCTGCCCAGCAGCACCTAGTGAGCACTGGGGATTTTCTTTAAAGTACCAAGCTGGGGCTGGGGCTGGGTGGGGAGTGGGCAGGGGTTGGGGGGATGGAGGAGTGGGGAGTGGCTGGGGGGATGGGGGAGTGGCTGGAGGGGCCACTGAATGAAGCTGAATCTCCTCTGAATTGAATCGCCACCCGAAGCTTTGCACAGCCCTAGTAATAACTTAGTAAGCAACACACTAGCACTTGCATCTTAGGCAACCAAACTGTCACAGAGCCTTTCTTTTCTTTCCTGCAGGAGACAGCCCCAGCCCTGGGGCTCAGATGTGCCCAGGGCCCTGTGTCCTTCCAGTCAGCTGACTGGGGGACAAGTGCTAGCAGTGTTGATCTAAGGACATGGCACTGGCAAACAAGGTTCTTTGGGTCAATCTAGTATCTTTTAGTAAACCAAGTGAATAGTTAGAGAATTATATTTTAGCAAGGTCTCGGGCTGAAAAACCTTTCATCAGGCTGAGGAAGCACCTGCACTTTGTGTATGTGCTGTTCCTGGATGGTAGGGATAGTAAAGAAGCCAGAGGCTGGCATGCAGTGCAAGCAAGAAAGCCAATCAGTGAAAATGGAATTGGAGGCATCAGGAGGTGAAGGAGACAGGCTGGGGTAGAGGGGAAGGGGGATGTAGAAGATGAGCCTATGAACTGCACTTCATCTACTTCCTAGGTACAGAAACTCATGGACTCAATTTAGACATTGGAATTCTGACACACTACAACCTGACAGACATCTGACTCCCCAGGTATCACCTGCAATGTTGAATACCCACTACAGTGCATGGGCTGAGAAGTAAAGGAAGACATAAGATATATTTCATCTTCTGTACTCCTAGAGAAGGATTTTGCTTTGCACTGTTTCTCATTGAAACAAGTACTTCAGAAGACACTTCCTAATCTAGAGAACCTGGACAGAGCTGAAAACAAAGAAACACAGTTGCTGATTGAATGTTGCTAAGTAAAATATAAAATAAACTTCTAAAAGAATATGATTATTATTGTACTCTGACCTCTTGGGGGTAAAGCCAAAGGAAAACATCTCCCCTCTCAGATCTGAGAAGGCCTTAATACTGCACCATTTCAGTGTGTTCCTTGCCTTGCATTCTGTATGGATATACCATACCAGGCTATCAATAAATATCTATTGATGTCAACAGGAGATCTGAACATGTAGTGAGAGAAGCATACTTGTTGGCTACAAATGTCCAACTTGGGATCCTTAAAATTCTGGTTTATTAGGCGGATTGAAGCACTGTAATGAAGTTAAATCATAAACCTTGGGGCTGG
>JAGPOW010000261.1:69761231-69779999 GCA_030014935.1 Caiman crocodilus | reverse complement strand
GATGGGCATAATTTACAAAACAACCTTCCAGTCTTGCTGTGTATTCTGTCTCGGGAGGATGGCTCGAGGCCATTTATTAGGCCTTCAAAGAAATGGCTCGGGGTTATTCACAACAATAGGGGTCATCTAGCCCAGACCTTTGTACATATGCAGAATTTGTTAGGCTTATATTGTCCCAGAAAAATACCTATCCAGCCTATTTTTGAATGAAAGGGATTTCACAACTTTTTTAGGTAACGTGTTCTATTTTTCACATTGTTCTTAAAGTTCGTAAGGTTTTTCCCCCCTGAAAGTTAAGGAAATATGCCTAGTACTGTGCTGGTACTCGTACCACTAAGTAGAGAGAGGTAAAAATATTTGAAGCATAGCAGGAAAATAAATAGGCAATTCTATATTTGCTTTTCAGTGAAAATAGGAGACTTTTCTGAAGCATGAAAGGCAAGCATATCTTGATTATTTTGTTACTAGGCTTTTTGAAAAATTCATTTCAGATCACAATTATGCCTTTATTTTTAATATGACATTATTCAATACAGAGACAGATACAAAATCATGGTCTACACTGAGACTGCAGATGAACTGGAGATCTGAAAAAATACTGAGGCAAACTGTTAGACTCTTCTGTCCCACAGTTAGTTCTACACCTTGACTGAGATCATACTTCACATTCAGTCTCCTATTACAGGCTTTTCTTAGGCAAGTATCAATCTTCCAGAATTTTGTCATCTCATATCTCAGGGAAGACGATTTGTAGAGTTTATTTAGTCAGGGTCAGATCTGGAGAGGGTGCAGCAGCATGGTTGCACCCCCCGCCCCTCATCCCTTTCAGACAGCACCATGGTAGCAATGACTGGGTGTTCTTTCTCAAGTCTCCAAATCAGGGAATAATTCCTTCCCCTCACTCCCTTTCTGTCTGTGCTTAGCAGCCACCCCTCCTCCTCACCTTTTCTCCCCCTCCCCACTAACTGCTGCTGCAGTCCCTGGCTGACTTGAGGCAGGAGGAGTTCCAGAGCCACTCCTACCCTGCTCCACCCAGGCTGCTGGGCTCAGTTTAGAACCTCCTCCCTCTCCCCCCCACCCCCACAGGTGTTTCTGGCCTGAGGTTGGAGGCAGGCACTGGGAGGGAGAACTTTACATTCTCAAAAGTATTTTGGAACCTAAAGTTGCAAATAGATGCTTAGTGGGAGTCAAGTGTGTGTTCACTTTTGAAAACTCCCTTAGGCATCTTCTTTTCCTAAATACCTTGAACAGTTTGAGCTTTTGTATGTCCATCTGTAAATGAGGATAATAGCCCTATCACACAGAACTGTTGAGGATAAATACTTTAAAGGCATTCAGACACCACAGTGATGATATTTGAGGCTATGTAAATATCTTAGAACAGATGGATAGATTAATAATTATATTGACTCATAGCATGGTGGTTTAGAGACCTCAGTGCAATTGAGGCATTGCCTCATTTACCTGCATCACTCTGGGTATGTGCAGATGTGCTGGATTGTACATAGATTCAATGATATTAGATCAAGCAAAAAAAATCACCTGATTAAATAGATTGGGAACAGAATAGCCCAAATTATAAGAAATTTTGCAGGTTGGCTATTGATAATAAGAAGAAACAGGTTTACAGTCCAAGCTTTTATTTGCTTGCACTTTAAAACACAAGAACAAACATTTATCCCAAAATGTATCTAGTTACCCATGACAGCACAATGTAGATTCTGACTAGGGCTCTGTGAAGCTTTGGTCCCTGATTCAATTTGGCAGAGATTCAGCTTGATTTGGTGGCCAAATCTCTGAATCCAAATGAAATCAGGAAACCTTTTAATCTCTCTGAATCAAACTAGAACCCTCTGAATCAATTTGGAGAGATTCAGAAAGATTTGGGGATTCATACATAAATGCAATTTTAAATGTTTTTTCTATATACCTCAAGGTAGCAAATGGCTCAGGAATGCTGTGATGGTGGGGCAGATGGAGCATGGGCGGCTCCCCAGCGAGCTCGGCAGCAGACCCAGAAGTGGACCAGAAGCACTTCCAGTCCATTTCCATGTCTGCTGGGGAGTATGCTGGGGGGGGGGAGGACTGTTTTCCTCTGGCTCGATGACTGGTGTCTCCTAGGTCTGGGGGAGGCATCTGAGGTCCCCCCATGGCTGATTGCTGAGCTGAGGAGTCATTGGGGGTGGGGGGCTCCAGTGTGCTCCCTGGTGCACCTGGAAGTGTATTGGAACTAATTCCAGTCCACTTCCGGGTTTGCTGCTGAGCACGTGTGAAACCCCCCCTGTGCTCCTGTGTGATGCTTCATCCACCCCAGCATTGTAGTGTTCATGAGTTGCACCTGGTACCTTGAGGTATGTAGAAAAAACATTTAAAGCTGTGTCTATGGCCAAATCGCTGAGTCTCCAAATCAGCATTGAATCTTAAGATTCAGATTCAGCCGAATCATATCAGGGACAGTACTCTGAATCAACAAATCGAGTCCCTGTCCTTGATTCATACGGAAACCAAATTTGAATTCAATACTGCCCGCTTCACACGCCCATAATTCTCATCTATAGTGGCTGGGAAACTCTGGAGATGGAAGGAGGGTGGCATGCTGGATTGGCAGCAAGTCTTTTTGAATTGCTAAATTCTCTAAATTTTCCTCCAGCCTATGCCTTATATTTGTAGATGGCTAATTCAAAATAGTCTAATAAATGTTCTTTGATTTGTTTAATTTACATTTGTTTGTTTCACTGAAACTTTGGGGAGTGGATTGAACCAGCTCTTTTGTGGACTTGGATGGTTTCATTAATTGGGATTAATATCCTTGGAAAAGTAAAAGGGATAGTTTCCTATCTCTTTTCTACTCCATTTTGGAATGTTGCCCAACACTATCCTGTTTTTTCTTTACTTCACTTTATGGTCCTCTCTTACGAGGCTGTTTTTGGTTTTTTGGGGTTTTTTTACAACTTATCTAAGCATCTTAAAAATACATATAAATCTATTACAGCAAAATAGCATTTAATGCATATGGTAACATCATCCCATTACTATTAATATTTTTGATAAAATTATGACATAGTGGATTATGGCATTTGGATTATTTAATGTATAGTCTTCTCTTATAATGTCTCCTTTCAGGCCTTGTGCTTTGTTTTAAATGCATTACTGGTTTAGTTACATGTCTCAATGACTTCCTTTACTTTGTTACAGTTGCAAAGGTACATGTTACAGTCACTCAGAAACAGGCTTTGTGGACTTCTACTTAGCTATGTTTCTGCAGGTTGGCCTTGGCTCCTTGAAAATGGCCAAACAACCTCTCCCCTCCCCATACACACACTGTGACTAGGCTTTTTTAGCTTCCCCAACTCCCCTTATATCCCCTGTGGACATGGACCTCCTACGCCCAACCTCAGCTTACTTAGATCACATTTCTGGTACAGCTTCTTGCACCGGCAAATGTTTTCACAGACAAGACCCAATTTACCATCACATGGCTTAAAGAAAGTCATGTCCAGGTCTTAGGAAAGCCTGCATGTGGCCACTGAATTTATGTACACATTTAGAGTGCCCACCAGGTCTGAGAAAACTCAGACCCTAACCCCAGCCCTGGGGTTGCACTTTTCCTACCCCCTCAACTATGACCAGGCTATCTTTAGCCTTCTGACCTGCATAACCCTTCGATAGACAACCCCTCTGCACACCCACCAACTCTCCTAAGCTTGCTGCCCCCACCATCCAGCCTATTCCCCAGATACCTCCCTCCCATAGACCAGCCAACCCTTTATCCTCACCCCCCCACACATGCTTAGATAACATTTTTAGTGCAGCTCTCAGCATCTGTGAATATGTGCTCAAGAAGGGACCTGATCTACAATCGTACCACTTAAAGTTGCATGATTGTGGATCAGGTCTCAGGAATATCTCTGCTCTGATTCTTGTTACTGGGAACCTAATCATTACCATTTTTTTACAAAGTTGTATTGCTTATACTTTAGGACAAAATGAATTCTGAATTTTATTTTCCTTATGATTACCCAACAGTTCTTCTCGTCTTGCACATCTTTGCAAGAAGGAGGAAAAATAGGACAAGTGGGCCATTGTTAAAAGCCACCAGTGGACAGCGCATATTCCTCTTCACATAGACAACTGCTCTGTGGCTGTGGCAGGACTGGGCCTCCAGGGCAGCCATAACACCCCTGATGGCTATATGGCTCCTGCCTGATTCAAGCTCCTAAGATACCCCTCCCAAGGTCTACCACACCTTGTTCTTAATAAAGATTGGGAAAGGGAGGCTGCCCATGAGCCTCAGAGTGAGCCTTAATCCATTTGAATCACAAGCTGGTCCCTCCTGAACCCCACTAGTCTCTAATAAGTACTCAAGATAAATGGGCCCACTCAGCCTGAGTCTGTGCCCCTCCAGGTCACTGTTGCCTTAAAGACAAATGTACAGCTGTCTTCCCCTACATCATGACCCAAGCCTCACAGGTATTATCACTTCCTGTTCCTGTCACCTAGCTCTTCCCTTCGTTCTTAGATCCTCTGGGTTGCTCAGCTCTCTGTCTGAGCCAGCCCCTTGTCCCCTCCCAATCTATTTCTAGGTTCCTGGACCCTCTGGTTCCCCTCTCAGTCCTTCTCTAGGTTCCTGTACCCTCAGTCCACACCCTCAGCCTCTCTCTGGGATGGAGGGACTCTACTAGTATGCCTTGAGCCTGCATCCAGGAGGACTCCAGACTTGTAACTCAAACAAGAGTACTAATATAAAATATAAGCTAGTTGCCTGCATGAAACCATCCCCTCTGTCCCCCAGGTGATATTCCCTTGTTCCCAGCCCTGCAGAGTGTCTTGCACTTGTTCCTAGTTCTTTCAGTAGCCTTGCTGCCAGAAGCTCCTCCTCTCCTTGTGGCTCGTGGAGCTAGACTGTCTGACCGGTTCAGGCTCTAGGCTTACATAACTCAAGTCCAAGCCTCTTCTGGTTAGGTGAGTCTTTCATCAGCCCCTCAACACTACCTGGAAGCTGCCTGTCAGGCAGGCTCTTCTCTTAAAGTGGCAGGCTTACTAAGTGTCCTGCTACACTGACAATGACTGATCATTATTTCCTTTCCTTTGCTCACTTTTACAACAGTATATCTTTTTGTATCATCCTCTCATCAAGATGGTCTCTAATTTTTGATACATATGGTTGGTATATACAGTACATAGATTTCTTGCTGTTTCTCCCTTTGCTTTTAACTTTCTTGTCTTTATTTTTATAAATACATGCTCTGTTGTTGTATGGCCTATGGAAGCATAGACATTCAGTTTCTCCTGAGAGAGTATTTGATCTCCCAGGAGAAATCACAAATTTACAAGTATTCAGGATTTTTCTCCCCAAATAAAAATGGCTGCTCTAGGAGAAAAATAACAGCAAGGCTTAAATCACTCCCAAGAGAGTTTCTCCTGGAAGATCAAATGTCTATACATGATCTCTTCTGAGAGGACCACAGAACAGGTCTCTGGTATCCCAGGGTGCTTTTCTCCCCCACTCCCTAGAGGAACAGTGTGTCACTTGCTAGACTTGCTGCTTCAGTTGAGCTAGGAGCAGAACATGTTCCCTTTACAACTCCACAGTGCTGCAAGAAAGTACAGGCTCTCTCTGAGCAATCTGGTTCACCCAGTCAGGATTGTCTTGTGCACTGCTGCCCTTTTGTATCCAGACAGACTAAAGGAGTCAGTGCACAGAGTCACTTGGCTACTCAGTGTGTCAGCACTGCTAGCTCTCTACTGTTCAGGGGCTCAGCACTCAAATGTCTGTTCAGACATCCTTGAGTAAGCTTTTCTATCAGGAGAACAAACCTGGGAGAATTCTCCTAAATTATTTGAACATGTTTACATATGTATGTAGCCTTAGTTTCCATAACTTTGTAATACAAGTAAAGACCTTTGACTCAATTTCTCTCCTGTTTGCATCCCTGCAGGATCCAACTGTTTTAATAAGTCTATTTATGTGTGTAAGAACATTTATAACCCTCATATTTAACTTTTTTAACAAAGCACCTATACACAGAAATAAATCAAATCCCTTTTTTAGCACCAGGATTTTGCCAACATAATTTCAAAATCCACTTGTGACAGGAGCTTTCTTTCATTTGTATTATTGTGGGAATGCTGATAGACACAAGCTATTTTTGCATGGTTAGCAGACAGTGACATGAATTATTACACAGCGATCACAACAAAATATAGTTTGACAACAGTTACCACAGAGTTGCATTTAAAATTATCACAGTATTTCTTTGTGCCTACACAGGAGATTACGTGTATGATATCATTATGACGACAGCTGGCAAATGTTGGTTTTTTAATGACTTCTGCATCATGATTGCTACTACAGCTCCCATTTATCAATCATTGCCACAGAGAAGTGTCAATTATTACAATTATTTTGCAGTCTAGATAAAGAAAATAGCTATGGTATTTCCCATGCTACTATGTTATAACTTTTGCAAAATATTTGCATAGTAATGATAGATACTGTTTTTTGCACTAGGATGTTATCTGGACAGGTTATATTTACTGGGAAAATTGCTAAATAATGCATGGCCCATGCTGATATCCAAGGTATATTTGGATGAAGCTTTATATCCTTGTCGCTTTTTTTCAATTAATTGTTAGGAAAAACCAACACTACCTCGAGATGCACTTCTTCCTGTCTATTCAATGAATTTATAAACTCAGCAATACAGATGGCACCTAAGTAAAATTGAGATGAGAACACCTGCATCCTCCGGATATGAATTCCACAACTGCAACCATCATCTCTCTGCTGAATGTGCATTGTCGTCAGAATATAAAGTTCAGACAGGTGTGGCTAGATACTCAATTATGAGTATAGAGGGTGTATAGATATATATATAGAGAGAGAGAGAGGGAGAGAGAGAGAGAGAGAAACCATGAAAACATCATGTTCACTGTCTGTTGCAAGGCAGGGAAATCAGCTATCAGGGTTGAAGTTTTGGATTTGAAAAAAGTGAATTTCAACAGGCTCAGGGTAATAGTAGGGAAAACATTATGGGGCCAGGGACTGAAGTTGAAAGGAGTGCAGAAAACTGGTTGTTCCTAAAGGACACAACCCTCAAAGCCCAAAAGAAGTCCATTCTCATTCAGAAGAAATGTATCACAAGGGCTGGTAAGCCCTCTTGGCTTAATAGGGATATCATGGTACTCTTAAAACAGAAGAAAGAGGCATACAAACAATGGAAGCTTGGGACAGTCCTCAAGGAGGACTGTGCGACAACAGCCTGCAGTTGTAGGGAGTAGATTAGAAAGGCTAAGGTGGCAACTGAATTTAAATTAGCAACAGAAATCAAGGACAATAAGAAGTCTTTCTTTAGTTATGTAGGGAACAGGAGAAAAACACGTGGAAGCATGGGGCCATTGCTTTACAACTTGGGACAGCTGGTTACTGACACACAGGAGAAAACTGAGCTCCTTAATTACTACTTTGCTTCGGCATTTCACTGGATTAAGGGGAGAATCATACTTCATATGGTTCAGACTAGTGGGAATGGTCCCCTTCCTACTATTGATGTTCAGCTGGTGCACAATCAGTTAGGAAAGTTAGACATAAGTCAGCAGGACCAGATGAACTTCATCTGAATGTGCTGAAGGAGCTGGCTGAAGTCATTGTGGGACCACTTCCAAAACTTGTGGTGGTTGGGGGAGATCCCTGGAGACTGGAAGAGGGCCAATGTTATGCCCATCTTCAAGAAGGGGAGGAGAGAAGACCCAGGCAACTATAGACCAATTAGCCTAACTTCAGTCCTAGGGAAAATCCTGGAAAAATTAATCAAGGAGTCTATGTGTGATATGCTTGCAGAAGGTAGGATTCTGAATGACAGCCAGCATGGCTTTGTCATGGGCAGGCCTTGCCTTACCAGTCTCATCTCCTTTTATGACCAGGTAAGTCTCCTCCTGGAAAAGAGAAAGGAAGTTGACATTGTATACCTAGACTTCCAAAAGGCCTTTGATCTGGTATCCCATGATATTCTCGTGGGAAAATTGGAGAGTTGTGGGCTTAACTGCTTGATAGTCAGCTGGGTTGGAAGTTCACTGTGGGGTAGGACCCAGAGAGTTCTAGGAATGGATCTGTGCTGTCCTGGTGAGAAGTGGCCAGTGGTGCCCCTCAGGGATCTGTGCTTTGTCCAGGTACTTTTCAACATTTTTATCAATGATTTGGATGTGGTAGTGAAGAGCTTACTGGTCAAGCTGGTGAATGACTCCAAGTTATGGGGGAATGTGGTCACTTTTGAAGATAGGCTACAGATACAAGCAAACTTAGACAGGCTGGCAAGTTGGGTGGACTGGAACCAGATGAAGTTCAACATTGAGAAGTGTAAAGTGCGCTTCCTGGGGATGAACAACCCCCAACATACTTATAGGCTCGATGGCGCCAAACTGACTAGCACCATGACTGAAATGGACCTGGGGTAAAAATAGACCATAGTATGAACATGAGTCATCAGTGTAATGCTGTAGCCAACAGGGCAAACAATACTCTGGTATGCATCAAACAATGAATTAGGCCCGTGTGAAACAGCTAGTATTCGCTTTGGATTCAGATTTGGACAATTCAGGAGAAAGTGATCTAAATCAGTGATTCGACTCACTCTCCCGAATCAATTCAGCCACTGCTGAATTGGCCGAATCTCTGAATCTAACAGGCCCCATCCCTGGCCCGCTCTCCCAGCCCAGTCAATGGTTGCCCTACCTAGCCCCAGCATCCTAGCACTTAAAAAAAATATAAAGTCCCACACTCACTGGCTCCTGCCATGTGGAGGGGGATGATCCCTGTTGCCCCCCCATAGTCCTGCACTGCATGGAGGGGCTCTGCCATGAGTCCCCCAGAGGCTCAGATGGCCGCTGCAGCAGCTAGTGGGTGCAGGGCATTTTTTAAGCTCCAAGATGCTGGGTCCAGGCCAGTCAGCCATTGATTGTGCTGAGAGAGTGGGTGGGGGTTGGGGGGCACTCGGGGGCTGGGGTAGCAGGCAGGGGATGAAGTCTGTTGGGGGTCCCTCATTCACCCCCCCCCGCCTTCTCCCTTCCTTACTTACCAGCATAGAGTCTGGGTCCAGCTCCCTGTGGTGGTGAGCAGGGACTGCCTGAATCTCAGAATCTTTCTCTAAATCTTTTCTGAATTGATTCGAGGACTTCAAATTGATTCAGACCTTTGTATTGGTCTCACAATTCAATTTTGAGATTTGGCCGCTGAATCAGGTGGAATCTCCTCCGAATTGAATCAGCAATCAAAGGTTTTTATAGCCCTACAATGCATCTCAAGCAAATCAAGGCAATGATTCTCCTGTGTTACTCAGCATTGGTGAGAATGCAGCTGAAGTTTTGCATCCAGTTTTGGGCACTACACTTCAACAAGGATGTGCAAAAACTTGATAGAGTCCAGAGAAGAGCCACCTGTATGATCAGAGACTTGTAAGACAAGCCAAAAGAGGAAAGGCTGAGGGACTTGGCCCTCTTCAGCCTAAAAAAGAGAAGGCTGAGAGGGGACTTGGTAGCAGCTTACCACTACATCAGTGGAATACATCAAGGGCTCAGCGAACAACTGTTCACCAAAGCACCCTTGGAGAAAACCAGGAGTAATGGCCACAAACTCCTGGAAGACTGTTTCAGGCTTAACACTAGGAAATACTTCACAGTTAAGGTGTCCAGACTGTGGAATAAACTCCCTCCAGAGATGTTGCAATCACCTACCCTGGAAATCTTCAAGAGAAGAGTGGATGATCCTCTTGCTAGGGTCACTTAAACCCAGTTGACTTTCTTACCTGGTACAGGGTGGGCTGGACCCTATGATCTTGTGAGGTCCCTTCCCGTGCCTTACAATCTACAAACCTATTTCTGAGTTGCAGACTCTTGCACTGTTATTTAAAGTCTTGCTATATTTTCTGTATTCTTAAAGTTTTAAGTCCTGGAATAAAGTGAGTTTTGAATCAAAATCTTAGTTTTTACAAGTATCTAGTCTTTGGTGTTACAGGTAAAAATTTGAACATTTGATCCAATATACCATGAATGTTCAAAATCTATAAGGTATATAAAAATAATTCAGAATGTAGTATAACGTATGTAAAAATACTTTGATTTTTCTTAAGCCAATCTCTTTATTTTGGTAGACATGATTCATATAGTCTAAGTGTTTGTGGTTCGCATTACTGATATCCAATAGCATGTTCTTATCAATGGACAATGTTAGGGCTTTTCCTTGCACCACTGGAGGAATGTATGAGGTGCATGTATTAAAGGTGAGTTATGGCCTGATCAGTGCTCAAAAAAGTTGATGGAAAAACTCCCATTTAATTAAGTGCGCATAGGATCAGTCTTTACAGCCCCTGCCACACATTACCTATATTATACAATACACACAATACTAGCCACATGTGCAGTGTAATTATCACACGATAAAAATGAACTTATAGTTATAAAAAAGAGCGAACCAAATGTAAATTTGGTGCTTGAAAATGTGCAATAACTCTATAACTGGTTTCTATCCAGCTTTAATTTGAACATGTAGCAGGGCCCTGAGTCAGTAGTTTCCAACCTGAGGTCACAACCCCAAAAGAAGTTATGTTCCTTCTGAGAGGGTCCATGAAGAAGACTTAAACTTGACATTATGTTGTGCATGGGCATGAGGCAAAGAGAAGCTGGTTTCTGAATCCTGGAATGGAACTGGGGCTTGTGAGAGAGTGCTATTAATTTGCATCTACTTCCTAGCATAAGGTTTTACCTTCTGCCCTCTCCCCCAATTTCACCAGCCATATCTTGATGTAACTGTAGAAAAGGGAGGATGAATCTCATGCAGAAGATGGGCTATTTTCAACATAGGTGATTTCACAGGGTTCCTTCACCCCTCCACCCTGCCCTTTCCTCCAGAAGTGTTGGGAGTCAATCTTGTTACATTGTCTAGCAGTATCAGCTTGCTTTCAGCTCTAGGTTTGCCTTTGTCTGTGCCCCACACCATGCATCCTGGCTTGGACCTCAGAACCTTCTCTCCCCTGCCTCTGTGTAACTCTTTGAAGCCTCTCCTCACACAGAATGGCCTGTTCCCTTAGTCCTTCCCTACTTTCATTCCCTCAGGAGCATCCTTCCCCTCACTATTCTGTTTCCTTGGAAGCTTCTTGGACCAATGAAGTTCCAACCCAAGAGTATGTGACTCAGGGGACCTGGAGTTACAGTCCTCCCTGAGGAGTTTCTCCTTATCCAAGCCTCACCTGCCACAACCTGGGATCAAGCCTGGGAAACAACCATCAGGGATAACTTCTGTGTGGGCAGAACAGGGCAGTGATGGGGTATCCTGATACACGGCCTAAATAGACTATAGACCACTGTTGTCTTAATTTCTTACAGCAGCTGGTGGAGACTCACAGCCCTTTTCTTATTATAAAGAACATCAGGAAAACTGAGTTTTAAATAAGGCACTCATGCAAAATTCTAGTTGTAAAGTTAAAACCTGAAGTCAGTAAAACCAAAGGTCAAGGGGCATGATTCATAGTGCTATTTCAGTTCTATACCAGTATTGTTCCATGTTAAATCAATCATCTTGTACATATTTGTCAAATATTCCATGTTATTTGGTATTCTCTTCATGCTTTTCCCTTAACTAATGGAAAAAAAAAGTATTATGTTTGTGCCGGGGTTGTTGAAGGAACCATGATTTTGCAATTTGTAACTCATCTATTTTAATGGTGCTACCTTAATGTGGCTTAAAGATTTTTAACTAAATATTTATAAGAATAAAATATTGACTGACTCTAACAGTAAAAACAATGTAAACAATGTCCAACAGATAATTTCTGTCATTTACAAATGACTTTTCCTATTGGTATTGGGTTTTTTTTCTGTTTTTATTGATACTGAGGCAGTAAGGATTTTGTTTTTGCTTTTGTTTTCCCTTTAGATTTTTAAGGAGTAAAATCTTCATCTTTAGAGAGATTTCATGATGTTAAAATGGATCAATTCCCCTAGAAAAGGAAGGGAAAGTCAACGTTTCGGTTACTTTTTTTAATCAGGAAATAATTAGAAAAAAGAAGATTGCCCTCTTTGAATGCTAGCAGTGGAAACGTTTTGGCCATGTGGTACTTTTAACCAACTGAATGAAGCAATAGAAGGACCTCTTATCAAGATGTTATTCACATACATTATATATATCCATAGTATTCTGCATGTATAATACATTGCATCTGAGGATAAAACTGCAAATCAGTAATTTACAAGTGGTGAAACAAAATGACACAAGGTCATTGCCTTCCTGTTTGCTGTGCATTTTGGTACAAATTCAAATGCAGCACTGGTTTCCTGCTTTCAGCATTACATCACCATCTCTGGGATTCTTGGTATATAAATGCTGTATTTGTCCTGATTATAACTCTACCTTTTTTCTTTCAAAAGAAGTATAAAATTCTTACTAAACTAAAATACAGCCTATAATCAGCCCCCCACAGGTAGCCTTGACTTCTGTAGTTACAGTGTTTTTGTGAAAACAACAAAAAATACCAAACCATATCTTTTTCAATGTAGTTTTTATTGTAGTATTTTTTATCAAATTTAACCCTTTTGGGTATGTCCTATGATCAGGAATGTGCATTTCCTTCAGGACAACTAAGGGTGACATGAACTTGTGACACTGCTAGTTGTCCTGGGGCATGTCCCAGGATATCTGCTTTGTTGCGTGGCAGATCACCTAGAGTGGGGTAGAAGGGCTGGAGCCATCACCTGGGTTAGCTTGCAGCTTTACCTGAGGTTCTGAGGATCTCCTGGGGCTGCGGTGGTGGCATCCTGGGCATGTGGGTTCTGGCCAGCAGCCAGAGCATGGCTCTGGCTATCCAGGCTCTGGTTTCAGGCAGTCTACACTACAGCCACATGCGCCATGCTGCTCTTCTTTGGTGCATTTTTTTTTCCTGACACCAGGATCTCTCTACTTCAAAAAAACCCCACTGCACTGTAAATGTGCAGTGTGGCAAATGCATGCATGTGGAACGCATGCAGTTTATTGCACCACATATGGGTTTGCAGCACCGCAAATGATACGTGCACGTTTGTGGGGATGCAACTTTTGAGTATTTTCCTCTTTTATTTGATTCTCCTGTAGGATTCTGCAATGACAGTGGAGTTCAAGGTCTTTTTTTTTGTCCCTGTAGTTATTACCTTATGTTCAGGGGGAAAAGTTGCTTTGCCTGAAGTTCAGCCATAAAATGTATGGTTCATTTATATGCTGGGTCAACTTATAATAGCAAACATAAAAGTAGATGAATATTGTTCATAACAATGTCCCCTCCCCCCCCCCCAAAAAAAAACAACAAAAAACCAAAAAAACCCCAACTTGCATACATCATTATATGAGCTGGTAGTTATAATACATCCTGTTTTAACTATAGAAAACTACCGCACTATCTCTGATACTGCTCCTTATCACATGGTCTTAAACACAGACATTTTAGGATAATGTATGTATATCAATACATAGAAATATAGACATGTAAACTGCTGCAAGACACTTCTGTATGAAAGGTGATCCAAAATGTTAGACACATTTCAGTATTTACTATATCAGAAGCCAATTGATTTGCCCAGTCAATTGCACAAACCTTCCTCTGCTTTTATTCAGCAGAGCAATAAATTCAGACCTAGAGCTATTGATGATTCCATGTTATTAACAGCTTTACTATTAACCTGACTGCAACATAATCAGTGTTGTGGCATTTTGAAGGACAAATAACATTCCATCTCTCCATAAAGCTTCCAAAATATATCTGATTTGTTTTCAGTGGAAATTATTAATTTTTAAATTATTTTAGCAGATTTTTAACAAATGATGTAGGAGTTGGAATGTGTGACAGAGCTGTTGGCAAAACACCTCTTTGTAAACCTCTCTCTATTTAGAGGTTTCTGTAGATTGTATGTCTCTCAAGGAGAAATCTATCTTATATACTATTTCCCTTTTTTTTCCCTTTTTGTTCTTAGTTCCCTGATATTTGCTGATTACAAACTGGAAAGACATTGGTAGAAATAGAATTTTAGCAATAATATGTTTCTGACTGTTTCAGCTACCATGTTAGCAGTCCACTCTAAGTCCCTGGTGCAAATGGTTTTCCGTCATTCATTTTTGCCTCTTGTTCATGGGAGAGAGATAACAAGACTAAAGGGATAATGTTCAGGGTTTGATTTAAAGGCCATTAATGTCAATAATTAAGCTGGCAAGAATTCAGTTTCATGTCAAGTATTAGGATTTGGCATTTTTTTTTTGTTCCATACCAGAACGGAATCAAATCTTTAAATGTTTTTGCTAAAAAAATAAAATTGCATTGACATGTTCTGGTTTTGATTTTTGTCTATCTAACACCTGAACAATTTGATTCATGTGGAGGAGTGTATTGATACAGCCTACTGGTTAGGACTCTGACCTTGGATATATTACTGTTCTGTGGTCTTTTACATGCAGTTTTCATCCAGAACTTGGAATAAGGCAAAGTGGGCACTTAAATCTGCATTTCTTTAATTTCAGGCCATACAATATTATAAAAAAGAGTCCCTATCTCTTAATTCTACTGGACTTTAGATCAGTGCTTTGGCATGTCTACACCATCAGAGGATCATACTAAGGAACACTTTAGTGAAAACTGGTACAATCATTCCATCTACTACACCACAAAATAGATGCAATATAGCTACCTCAGCATGATTTTGGATGTGTGGTATAAAGCACCTTTTTGGCATTTTCACAGATCTGCTCCAAGATGTTCAATTTTAAGGTATAACACAGCCACAAAGGGGACTATGATAGGATGCAGAGACCATTTAAGGATCCAGGAGGGGCTGCTAGCCATGCCTGGCAGTGAAGTGAATCTGGTGGATGATCTGATTTGAGAGTGGATTTACAGATGGGATTGTTTAAAAAGGATCCCTAGCTGAGAGAGAAAAGAAGGCTGACAGAGGTTGTTGCTGCTGGAAGAAGATGGAGGACCTTTATAGCATGAACTGAAAGAGGCATTGGCATTTTCATTTGATTCACTTATCTGAGGGTGGTTGCAAGCTAGATTCACCAAAGAGGCAAAGGGGCGGGGGGTGGAGAGGGTGAGGAAAGCCTGAGTCCAAGCCTGATAGATATTGGTGCACATAAAGATTTTGTCACTATTATGAGATCTAGGCATATGCCAAAATGGATGCATGGGAACGAGCACCAAAGGTGCACACAAGTGTCTATATTGCATCTATTTTAGGGTGCAGCAGATGGAGGCAATGGTATTTTCTTTTGATTTCCTTTCTGAGGGTAGTGGGCAGAGGGACCTAGACTTTTTGTGTTAAAAAAGTGGTTTGTCTGAACCCTGAACAACTTGTGGCAGGGACTCGCTCAAACAGCTGGCAGAACAGCTCATAGGTGCTGTGTCTATATGAGCAGTGGACAGTGCAGTTATTACTCCGCAGTCATTTAGTACTTGCTTAACCAAGTACTAAATGACTGCACAGAAACTAGTGTTACTGTGCAGTACCATCCCCACACAGTTATTTTTAAGTGCTACTGCACAATAGTGTAGTCAACAAAGTTCATGCTTAGAGATGCTATGCCACCATAGCAATAAGCTACCACACAGTAGCTTGTTGCTACTGTGCCATAGCATCTCATCTAGATGTGCCCAGGGGTGCTCTATTTTGCCAAGACATTTCTTAGTTCAGTGTAAAGGTGATTTATAGACATGGTTCTAAAGACTAATATGGGCCTGGCTTTTCATATATGAAAGAAAATAGTTAAGACAGTTCCTTATACAGCAAAACCCAGATTATTTACAGAATTAAGTTTTTAACCACCATGTGAAGCTGAGAATTTGCAAACTAGCTGGGACCACAGGAGCATAACAGCTATCTGCAGCAGTTTTTATTTCAAAGGATATCATTCAGTCGGCTGTGTGGAACTGCAACTGTGCTCCAGATGATGGAAGAAGTGGGCCCTTGGAAATAAAAGCAACAACACACACTATTCATTCTTAATTCAGCAACCATCTGAGAAATTAACAACGGGGGTGGAATTTACGTTTTTTGCTCTCTGACTGGTGTAGAACTAATGCGGCATTGTGCACACACATTTTTTCCTTTTGTTAGTACTCCTTTATCCAGTGAGTTCCTTGTGAACCTGATTTATTCTTCTGTAAAATTCCTAACTGATAAAACCACTTTTCTCTCTTAGCACTGTTTAAGCAATAATATTTGCATGTTTGTTTTTTTTACCTAGACAGAATGTCTTTGAAGTACAAGCTACATTACTGTAACTGCGTACATTGAACACCCAAAATAAATGTTCACTTTTGTCATTTGAAAGACTGTCTCAATTAAGACACTCATACTTGCAGTGTAAATTACCATTGAATATTTTTAGTACTTGAAGATACATGTTGTATTCAAAAAGCCCTCTTGCTAATATAAGCTCATTCTAAAAATTATGGGAGACATGTTTTACAACTATTTGACATTTGAAGGCTATGTATGGAGTGACTGTTTAAAATGATTATGTTTCTAGCAAAGTGTCCCTCAAGAATGATGGACAGGCAGCAGGAACAGGGAGCCACCACGCACTGCCACCACTCTCCTCCCCCACAAAAGTCAGGCCACCCACCCAGTCACATGCCACACTCCCCTCACCCCCCCACACCTACCCAGCCATAGGTCACACGCACAAACCTGCACACCTACCCAGCCACATCCACCCAGCCACGTGCCACACCAACCCACCCAGCCACGTGCCACTGTGCCACACCCACCAACCCAGCCACCCGCCACATACACACACCCAGCCACCCACATACCCACCTACCTACCCACCCAGTGCCACACACACCTAGCCACATGCGACACCCACCAGATGTCACACACACAGCCCCAGCCACACACAGATCCAGCCACATGCTGCATCCACCCAGCCAAACCCACCCAGATGCCTATAGCACAAGGCGTGGGAGCGCCTGCCAGCTGCAGGCTACGGGTGGGGGGCAGCATGATCACAGGCAGCCCCAAGGGTGCAGGCATGGGGATGTGGGCAGCACCCACCAGCTGCAGCACATGACTGCAGGGTGGGGCATGCCCCTCATGCCCACTCCTTACGTTGCACCCTCTGGCCACACAACACGTCCTTTCTGTGTTTGGGTGCTTCCAGCACAGTGGTGTGTGTGGCATGTTACCCTCATGGCACCCTGCGGCAGCATGTCATGACCCCCTCATATGGCCATGTGTCACGCCCCTGTGATGGCAAGCCACGTCCCCGCATGACTGATCTCTGCAGCGGGGAGCGCAGCCTTGCCCCACCTACCTCTGCTGCCACCTCTACCTCTGCCTGTCCATCTGTCTGTCCTAAGGTTCCAGGCACACATACGCAGTTGTCCCAGAGCGTTATGGATAGACAGACAGAAGTGGTAAGGCTTTTATTATATTAGAATTAGAATTATTATTTATTAAATTATCTCATTGCTAAATCAAAGAGATCTCAATTGTCTACTGAAATAACTGGTGTATAGATGCAGTGGATTGGCCCATATGGGTCTAATTGCAGGACTGCCAATTCTGCTATGAAATTATCCCTGAAAGCCTTGTTTTGAGCAAGTTGGGTTTTTTTTATCTGATTTCTGTATGATAACTTATGGCATTCTTTAATACCAAAAACATGAATGGTTTGATGCAAAGTCCAACTAGACTGGTGCCTAGACCTTCAATTTCTGTTTCATTTGAAATGTAATTGTCCATAGAGAGTAATGTGTCAGATGTGACCCTTATGTTATGATCATTTGAGCATTCTTACATTATTTCTTCAGATGGCTGCCATCTCTAGTATATTTTATGAGGCAGCAATTTTTTAAAGTAATTATGTGTTATGAACACATAAATTAAACACACCCTGAGAGAATAATGGTATTCTCTGTTCCAAGCTTTTCTGTGGTAACAACGGGATCTTCTCATATTTCAAATACATTATAGCACTTCTACAGTGGAGTCTGAAATGCTGATTTGTAATTACTTCTACTGTGCATGTGCACATTTGACTCTTCCTGTGACCTACCCTGTCTGTCATTTGAAAAAAACAGATTTACTCTCGGGGGGTATGCAGAGCTCTCTAGAATGCTGCTATTATTTCCTTTGACTTAGAATCTCAATCTTTGCACAGAGATGAATAAGAAAAATTATCTGTGGTATTTAGATAAGGAAGTCAGGAAAGCAAGAAGTGGAACTGAAATTGCCACTCCAGAAGAACACAGTAGTAGGACTTCTAGTAGTAGGAATACTGGGGGAGGTGTTGTTGTGAATAACCAAGCCATTTTTGTCTAAAGGCCTAATAAATGGCCTTAAGCCATCCTCCCGAGACAGAATACACAGCGAAACTGGAAGGTTGTTTTGTAAATTATGCCCATCTGCAGTAATAAGAAGAAAATGGCTGTACCAGGCCAGGGGCCTCAAAAATAAACAGCAAAATACACTAAAAAATAGGTAAAAGGGCTCATTAGGGGCTCATTATAATACTAAAAAACACACCCCTAGAAGGGGAAAAAGTATGCTAATAAAACATACATGTATGAAAATAAAGTACATGAAAAAAAACCATGCTCAGTAGAAAACTCTTTACATCATTTACCTGTAACCAATCACTGAATAGTATGCTTGTAAATTTTAGTATAAAAAATGCTTAGAAATCTTGTTTAGTGTGCTTGCTACCTTGCACCTTTATTGCTAGCAATAAAAACTTTTTTTTCTTTCAAACTTCCA
>JAGPOW010000261.1:69734399-69761131 GCA_030014935.1 Caiman crocodilus | reverse complement strand
TGCTTGCTACCTTGCACCTTTATTGCTAGCAATAAAAACTTTTTTTTCTTTCAAACTTCCAACTGGCATTCGTATATTGGCTCACACATGCCGGGCAACAAATTCAAACTTGGGCTAAAGCATAACAGTGTGAAATGTACAAAAAATTCGGGGCCTATCAAGACTAGACCTTCCACTCTGTAAGAAATGGCATTGTTTAAATAAGTTCAGTCAGGGACTGAGGGTTTTGGACTGTACCCAGAACAAAATAAAACTTTCCAGGGAGGAGTCAGGAGTGAACCAGAATTTGTGGTTGAGCAACAAAGAATTTCCGTGCCAGCTAAGCCCCAAGAAACGCAGACTATAAATCTTAAGGGTCTGAAAGTCAGAGAGTGAAAAGCTGTGAATCTCCTCATACAACTTAATCAAATATAAACACTGATTAGAATGTAAAATGCAAATAGGGGCAGTAACTGCATACTAAGAGAGAAAAGTGGTTTTATCAGTTAAGAATTTTCCAGTCAGTGAAAGTAGGTGATGACATCATCGGAGTTAATAGTTTACTGGGTCTAGGACTCTCCCTCCTGACTCCTAGTCTCAAAGCAAGCCTCACACCTACAAGCACTCTCTCATTCACAAACACCACTGAGGGGAGTCGAGGCCAAAAACTGGGGCCAACAGAGAAGAGTTCTGTTTCTGGTGTATTGTTTTTGGTGGAATATTTAACAGTTAGACATGGATGGAGTACTTCTTGAGTCAGTACATGAAAAGGACCCAAGAGAAAGAAATTACTAGTTGCAGGGGGAGCCACAAATGAAGTTCTAATGCTTATACTTTTTGTTTGGGAAATTTTGTCTAAATATACTTGTTTTGTTAGAGTCTCTCTCTTGCTGTCTCCCCTTTCCAAGTGGCTTTAGATTATCGGTCTGCATTCAGTAGGGAAGGCATAGGGCGCTGTAAAGGTACTGATGCAAAGTTAATCAGCTATATATAAAAATTCATGAATTGGCATTTTTTCATAAACTCATCTCTGTTGCTATAAGATCATAGGATCATGGGAAAGTATGGCTGGAAGGGACCTCACACGATCATCCAGCCAGCCCCTTGCTCAGTTCAGGGGCATCCTCAACTAAACCTTCAGCTGCTCTTGAAAGTTTCCAAGGATGGAAATTCTACAACTTCTCTAGGTAGCCTGTTCCAATGCCTGACCATCATCATAATCAGAAGGTCCAGTCTAAATTTCCTCTTTATAATCCCCTTTCAGGTATTTGAAGCCTCTTATGAAATCCTCCCACAGTCTTCTCTTCTCTAAGGTAATCCTAGCTCTTTCAGCCTTTTCTCATTAGTCAGGTCTCCCAGAGTCCTGATCATTTTTGTTGCCCTATACGCTGGACTTTTCAATCTCTCCACATTCTTTGTGAATTGTTGGGCCTAAAACTGGACACTGTACTCCACTTAAGGCCTCATCAGTGCTCAATAGAGCAAAAGAATCACTTTCCTTGCTTTGCTAGTGCTACTCCTGTTAATATAACCCAGGATGCTATTGATTTTTTTTGTTTATTTGTTTGTTTGCTTGCTTGCAACAAGAGCATGCTGTTGGGTCATATTCAGATTATAGTACACTGTGACAGCCCCTCCCCTCCCCTCCAATCCTTCTCTGCATTACTGCACCTTAGGCCAGTCATTCCCCTATCTGTATTTGTGCATGCAGTTATTTAATTGCAAATGCAGGACTTTGTACTTGTCTTGTTAAATCTCATCTTGGATCCTAGCCCTGCCCAATGGGGTGTCTGCAGTCCCATTCAACTTGGTGTCATCTGCAAATTTGCTAAACATGCACTTGATCCTATCATCCAAAACATTAGTGAAGATATTAAACAATGCTGAACCCAGGACAGACCTCTTGTGAACCTGACTTAATACCACCTCCCAACTACACACTAAAGCATTGAGGACTACTTGCTGAGTACAATGACCCAACCAGTTATGTATCCACCTTACAGTACTTTTGTCTACTCTGTATATCCTTAGCTTGTAAATGAGAATGTCATGGGAGACCAGTGTCAAAAGACATGCTAAAATTAAGGTATACCATGCCTACTGATTTCTCTCACTTCATCATTGCATAAAACAGGCTGGTCAGGTAAGACTTGCTTTTGGTGAATCCAGGTTGACTGTTCCTGATCACCTTGTTCTCCCCTGGGTGCTTCACAGTGGATTCCTTGAGGATGTGCTCCATGATCTTTCCAGGTATAGAGGTCAGGCTGACTGGTCTGTGATTCCCCAGATTCTCTTTCTTTCCCCCTCTTAAAGATGGGCACTGTGTTTGCCCTTTACCAGTCATCCAGGACAAAATCCAGCTTCTAGGAATTCTCACAAAGGATAGCAAGTGGCTCCAAATTTACCTCAGGCGATACCTTCAGTACACTTGGATGCCATCTGGCATCATATACCAACATGTAAGCATATAGTTTCTCTAAGTAAGCCCTAACCTGTTCTGTCATTATTCTAGGCTGTTTGTCTCCTTGTCTACCTCTGTTGCCAACTACACTCATCAGCTGACACCTGCCCCTATTCATGAAACCTGAAGGAAGAAAATTATTGAATATTTAAACTTTCACTGGATCTGTTGCAAGATTGCTTTCTGCATTCTAAAAGAAATCTATGAAATCTCTGGACTTCCTCTTACTTTTGATATATCTATAGAATCACTGTTTACTGTGTTTTATGTCCCTTGCCAGATGCATCTCAAATTGTACCTTGGCCTTCCCATTTCTTCTCTGCATGCCTATGTGATACTCTTATACTCTTCCCTAGTATTATGACCAAGTTTCTACTTTTTAAAGGATTCCATTTTGAGTTTCTGCATATTCAAGAAATTTCTGTCAAGCTAGGCTGGTCTCCTATTTCACTTCCCGTTCTTCCACCAATTCAGGATAGAGCTTGATGGAAAGACTTACCTACTGGCATACAGTTTATATTCACCAAATTCCATTAGGCTTGGGCTCAGATCTTCACTTTCCTTTAGTTAATCCATTTTCTATGTATAGTGCATAATGTTTTAGTTATTACAGGAGCTAATAATAAACTTTCTAGTAAAACATTTCTCCATTGGAAAAGGCCAGTTCATTAAAAATGAAATATTTTCAAATCTCAACAAATTTAATTTGGAAAGAAACATTAAAAAGCTTCATGATTTTTTGGGGGGATAGAAAGTTATTCCAAATAAGAAAATTCATGACTTTTCATTTCATTTTTTTTTCAAATGATGATATATCACATATGTTTTTAAAAACCTAAATCAGGGTAAAATTGCTTGATTTGTCTGGGAGAGACAATTTAACCAGTCTGAAAGGAATTTTGCTTGTAATTTCATTTTTTAGGAAATTCTGAAATATATTTTTTTCTCATTCCAATTTAGTAAAAAAAGCCAGCAGCCCAAATTTCCCTTTAGCATGAAAAGGGGGTCATATTCAGCTCTAGTTGCAATTTGAATAATAAATAACAACAATCCAGAATCTGATATTTTAAAGAAAATCTATTTCTTGCATTAAATCTATTCCAGATGCATCTTTCCATGGGAACATGGATGATAGATAAACTTAGTCTTTTCATGTTTTGTTTCTTTAAGATCTGTTGATCAGCAATGAAAAGTAGGACTCCCAGGGAAAAAAAAATTCAACTAAAACACAATTTCAAAGACTTCCTACTAAAAATTTATGAAGAGAAACCAAACAAAGCTTCATAGACAATTCAGAGTGCACACAAAATGCCCTATGGGAAATTTCAGCAGTGTTAGAGAAAAACAGGAATTGATGTTCCATTTTAATCCCATTTCATAAGGCAACTCTAACAGTAGGCACATCTGTTAGTGATTCTATAAGCTTGTGATATTCACTGAAATACAGCTGGGGCCTGTTGGGACTTTATATCTATTTATTCCAAGACTTTTCCAATTCACATTATATCTATTTATTCCAATACTTCTCCAATTCACACACAATATTCAAGGTGAGGCTATTTTTTATGTGTATTCATACTTGTTTCAACCTGATGAGACCAAGCCACAAAACTAGTTAACCTTACAAAACAAAATGGGCATATACCTCATACTGACACAGTTATTTGATCCATCAGGAATAAGTCCTGAGAGCTGGTATGTTTATGTTGTATTTACTCTAAATCATATTGACAAACTACAATATCAGATCAGTAAGTAAGATATACAACTAAAGGGATAAATACATTCAAAATATACCTAGTAGTCATTTATTATAATAAAACAAAATTAATCAATGCAATCTTCTGAAAAGTAAAATAAACATTTTAATTTTATTTTATTTAAAATATTGTCCCAATCAACCTTTTCTTCCTATATCACAGTCTGCTCAGATAATTAAAAGTCTATAAAAGAATATGAATGAGCTACTTTTCAATATAAATATGTTTATTATGACAAGGAAAAAAGAAGTATCTTTATTTTTTTAAAGTATTAGCTGTAAACATAATAAACATTGCCATAAAGTTCTGAGGGAACTCAAAGGAAATGTCAGAAGTCAGCTTATTAGATGCTTATTGCACCAGAGTTTATTGTTTCTGGGCACTGCATTTATATGCATGCCTAGGATTATAGCACTTTGAGCTGGGTTGGAGCAGCCACAGCTGGCAGAGGATCCAGGGGGTCAGCCTGCCAACCTGGGGCTGCTCTGACCTGGCTCAACATGCTGCAGTGGGACTGGCTGGAGCATGAGGGTGCTCCAGTGTGAAGTTAGCCAGCAGGCAGCCCCTGAACTGAAGTACTCTCGTGTCCCAGCCAGCTAGATCAGCATCTACACATATGTTGCTGTGCATGAAAAAACTCTGCAAGAGGATAGTACTTGGAATTATCAAGTACTAATCTGCTGTGGACTTTATTAGTTTCCTGTGGCCAAATAGGGCTGCACATCTAGATGGCAAGATGTTTACTGTGAAGCTAATTAGACAACTCCTAAATGAGTAAATGTCTCATGTAGACGCACCCAGTATGGAGTAGTTGTTACTAGTAAAGAATATGGAATTCTAAGCATATTGTCAGGGCTGGTATTCCTAATACTAGATCGAATGTTTTATGGCTACTTTTCCCTTGTACATATAATATTTCCTGATGCATGCATTTCCAGATATCTTCCATATTTGAAGTCCCTTAATAATGCTCCTATGAGTACTGTTTGGTTTGGTAACCTGCTATGTTAAGAATTGTAAATAATTATTTTTAAGTGTTCTTGCATCATTTCCAGTGTGTCTTATACTTCTAAAAATTAAAAGAAATGATGTGAAGATTGAACTATAATGTTAATGAATTAAATTAAGACTCAGGTTAGCAAGCTTAGATTTGCTACAGATTTCCATTTTGACTTGAAAAAAAATGTTGAATTTCTTCAATGTACTGGGATTTTATAGGAATAAATTGACTTAATATTTGACACATACAAATGTATTTTTGATGTAGGGGATATATAAGGAGGTCAGTAGTATTATACATGTCCCATTCCCAACTTACAGGACCACTGATTACAACTGAAAAGAGGAACTTCAGAAGATCGATGCTGATACATTTTTCCCTAAACAAAAATTAGAACATTTTTATGTAAGTCTTACTTATACTAATAAAAAAAATAAGGCTTTCATGTTTTCTGAATAAATTGCTATGGGTGGCTTTTTTATAACTTTAAGCAATCCATTGTTGGAATTGTATTAGGGCTTAGTTTGCCCTGGAGTCTGCAGCTGTTGGGAAATGCCTTATCAGAGCTGGGGCTTCAGCTCAGTAGCTTCATGTTTTTGTAATGAGTGATAATCTTCTGTTATCCACATACTCAGCAAAAATTTCTTTACAGCAGGAATCAGTTAGATTCTGCTTATTTCAGATAGAAGTTACTCCCCTGTAGTTATTCCAGTTAGGCATACTGAGGGGGATGGAATACTAAACATCTTCTATTAACATATGCAAGAAGCTGCCCTTCCAAAAGATGTCCTTGCCATCAGTCTCATGAGAAGGGCTCATTAGTCTGTTGGACCTTGATGACTTTGCTGCCACCAAACAGGGGAGGGTCATGTTCTATGCATTTTCTCTTGTAACAGCCTCAGGATACTTGTATTGGGTCCATACAAGTACTTAACAGACACAAGGAAGTAGTAGTGACTGTTGGGTTGCATGTGGATGGAGAGCAGATTGGCATGGGAACTGAGTGAAAAAAAATCTCAACAGTCATCCAGTCCATTAAAATGTATTTCAACCACCTTTCCCTGGCCATGAGTAGCTGTACCCATTGGAAAATACCCAAACATCTAGGAGAAGTAGGGCAGAAAAAGACAGGTTGTGAAGAGGGTAGTATTGAAGAGGGAGTGAAGATAACACTCCCTCTATCTTCTAAGTGAAGATAACTAAAGATAACATGGGAAGCGAAGAAAGAGTCAGAACCACTGTGTTTTGGAGGAGTGAATTAAAGACAGGGTAATATGACTTGGAGTGGATATTTTTTAACACATACTAAAATAACTAGGGCATTAGAAAGGAAATGTTAAATCCTTTTATGGGAAGTTTTGCAATTGTGAGTGGAAGTTCAGGGGTACGTTATGGCCTCTGGTGGAAGAAGTATGAAAATGAGAGATGATGCTTATATTCAGGGCACTGACAGATGTGCAGGCCCCCACTCTAACTCATCAAACTGTATATGAAGTACTATGAGCATCTTCCCTGACCCAAAAGACATTTGCCTGTTGATTCAGGGAGGGAAGATCCACTTTAGAGCAGATCAATCCTGAGGAGTCTGCCCACAGCCTCTCTCCCTTAGCCCTGTTCCCCTCCCAGGTCCATGGCTAACCACAGGAAAGGAGCAGGGATGAGGAAGGGGGATCACATTGCTGGCTGGGGTTTGCCAGGCCTGAGCTGGAGGCGATGGGAGCAGAGCTCCAATCTACCTGCCCCACCTCCAGCTCAGGCCAGACAAAGCTCAGCCACAACTTGCTCCCCATCCCACCTTTCCTGCAGACAGCACTGGGAGCAGTGCTGGGCTGCATCAGCCCAGCCCCAATTGCGTGACAGATTGATTGTAGGGAACAGAAGTTCCCTAAGGTGCTCCAAGATGGAGTGCCTTCATCTGTTCCCTCACTTGATGTGGGTTAATTTGTCATGTAATTGGTCACTTTAAAAGCACTTTGCAGCTGTACACATGTGTCACAGCATGGGTGTAGAACGCTTTCAGGGGGCTGATCACATGACAAATGTAACTTCTGTTTGCTCACTCACGTGTTCTGTGCTCATTTAGCATAAATCAACCTAAACTTCCACAAAGCTATGCAAGTTTATGCTCAAGATAACTCAAACTTTATTCAATCACTTTACAACTTTCAAGTAAAATATGCACATAAGGAGCCACATGTTATAGTGTTTCTGAAAATGAGGCACCTTCTTAAAGAATTTAACATAGCCACAGACTGTGGGCACCAAATTTCTTCCCAAATGCCAACTACTGTGCACCACATTGGTGGCATATCCTGTCCAGATCAGACTTTTCCGTGGTGGGGGGATGAGGTATTAGAAAGCTCACACACATCTGTCTTAGTTTGTCTATGATAATCATTTCTGTAGTATGTACTACTGAAGTATACCATGTTAGAAAGTGATGGATATTTCCTACCCTTGGGCAAAGTTGTTTGTAACATTCAAGCAAGTCCACTGAAGTGATTCTATATTTATAAACTGTATATCAAAGGTCTGTAATGCTAAAAGAATGGTAATCATTTTTGACATGGCAATTATATCAATGTCCATGTCAAAATACTATAATCTGTTATGCTATTTTCAAATGACTCTCTATATTTAAATTCCTATATCCCGTCTTTTAACTACCACTTTGCAAACTGTGAAACAACTAGAAACAAGCTGTTTCCACTTTTCAGTCTTTGGTTCCTTTACATACACTAGGTTATAGCTTACTTACAAATCAGTGATTTAAAATCCCAAAGGTCTTTTTTTCACATACATGTTTAGTAAATTTATAAGGCAACTTCAAACTGTGCAGTATTTAAGATTTTTTTAAGTCCAAGTCAACTAATTTCTTATGATGAAGAAGGAAGATGACCATGAAAATAATTATAAATTTTGGTACTAAAGATAATTTAGGGGAAAAAATGTGGTTGTTAATTTTTGTAATGTTCTGCTATTTATAGGCTGAATTGTTCAGTTGCTCTGTCTTGTTATTTGTGATAATTAAAACTTTTCTTCATAATTAATTGCAAAGGCAGATAAAGCAGATAATTTTCTGGAGACTAGTCGAAGTCCTTTGTTATAACCTTATGCAAAATCCTCTTATGGATTAAAATTATGCATTAATCAGATTCAAGCCAATTTTAGATTGGCATAAACTTAATATAAAAAGGGACCAATAATAGTTACTGAGACTGTGTGTTGTAAGAGACTGTTTATAAGATCCGGAAGGATGAATCAAGTCCCAAGATTATTCTTAACAGTTTTGTTTTTTACAGGTTTGTAGAACTCTTTCTCGTTTTGCAATAGTTTCAATATATATGCACTTAGTTTATGTACAAAATCTCTAAGTCAATTTCAGACACCCAATTTCCACCTGAAAAAAAATGTAAATGCTGGGCTCAGGTCAGGTTCACACATGTTCAGCTCTGTCTGTTTCAGTTCTATGTTAGCATGAATTTCTAAATGAATGTAAGATGGAGTCCTGTGCACAGCACTCTACAGTAGGGTAATCAAAAAGTAACAAAAGTGTAGATTATTGTGGCAAGGCATACCGATACAAATGATGGCTGCAGACCCCAGACCCAAACAAAAATTGGGAAAGATATTTTACCCACCATTTTGTATCTAAACAAATGTAAAGACTGCAAAACTTACTGGCAAATGATGCCCATACCCTTTATAGTAGTAGATACATTTTGCACTATATTTTGTAATTGCTTTATTCAATCTACAGAGTGGCTAGAAACCTCTCTCATGTAAAACACTTTCCCTTCCTACTAGAGCAGACATTATAGATAGGACTTAGAAACAATGCAAGCACTGAAGAATTTGGGAATTCTATTTCCATGCTCAAAATAGGCATTACCACTAGCTTAACACTTATTGATAAACTGTGTTATGGGGAAGTATGCTGGTAGTTGAAGGAGTTACATCTGGCATCTGCTTATGCTCTTTGCCAGAACTGAATATTAAATCAAAATCAATCATTTCCATTAGAAATTATTGAAAACACACCAGTGCCATCTTTTCATTTCCATGTCTCTTTTTATAGTCAGTTCATGAAGACAATTTTGTCAATGGAGTGATCATGTTTCACACTGACTATTTTTAAATGAAGAAATAAGGCTAACATTGTCTAGGAATTAAAAGAAATGCATTCAAGGATATCTTAAAATGTTTGATTGCTATAAGCAAATAGTTATTTGTCAGTGACCGTCACTTAAAGTGACTTCAGCTATTGATTTCAGTTAGTTTCTCATGGCCAACAGAAATAAATACATTGTCTTGTTCAAATGGGGTGGTGTTTATTGTTTTAAACTGATAAACAAGGACTTTGGTTAAGTCTTGTCATGGAAGAATGGTGGATACCCCTTGGGAGAGGAGGCAATAACTAAAAATGAGCATTAGTGCTGTAAGGGCTCCTTTTAATAGGTTGATCTCATGCCTTTTTTAAGTCAATGGAAAGCCATTCCTTGTCTTTTATGAGTTTTGGAGCAGGGCCATTGTGTTTGTTTCCTACAATTCCTACAGAATCTTGGTTCCCAACTGAATAGATTTTGTAATTTCTCCCTAATTTGTCCATCTTCATTGTCCAATGTTACAGATAGTTTATTTTTATACGGCCTCTCCTCATTCCCCATGTGTTTTCTGGTTAGTGACCTTTAACATACAGAATACCCAGCTTGTTCACAGAAAAGAGTAGTCAGCAGATTTGTGTGCAAATGCCTGACAGCACAATGTCAAAATCACTTCCCACATTTGGTATGAGCAGTCATTTAACTAGAAAATAGAACGTGTCCTCTGGTAATCGAGCCAGGAAAAGGACTGGTTGTAGAAAAACAGCCTGTACAATTCTACAAAGTATATCTGATATTTCTTCTTGAGGCAACATGGATCTTTAATGTAGTTTGATAGTCAATTGAAAATTTTCTTCCTTCTTTTTTTTTTCTTTTTCATCTAATTCTCTTCCTTGGAATCTTGTCATGTTGATGCAGCTGCAGAAACACAACTCAAACTAAATTAACAGTAGCTAGCATCTTGTGTGTTATCAGTTCTTCATAGGGAAACAAAACCAAACCAAACAGGATTGGGTAATCTGATTTGAAATGTTGTTACACATTGTTTGCTGCATTCCAGTATTACCTGTAATGTGATTTCAATCTCTGTAAAAATCCCTGCATTGTTTATGTTGCCTAGAGCAAGAGATGCAATACTGCAT
The DNA here is from genome assembly GCA_030014935.1 of Caiman crocodilus. NCBI lineage: Eukaryota > Metazoa > Chordata > Crocodylia > Alligatoridae > Caiman > Caiman crocodilus. The sequence goes on along the minus strand of JAGPOW010000261.1, from coordinate 69,750,686 downwards.
TATTTTTTTGCTTCTCTAATCTAGGAAGACTGACTGCCAAAATATATCATAGGATCATGTGGAATTAGTACAGTAATAATACTAAAAAACATGATGTTTTTTACTTGGTTTTGGCAAGTCTAGCACCAGAAGAAAAGGACCTGTAACTAATCCAAACTATTTTAACTGGCATTGGACCAATTTCCATGATCTTGTGATGGAAATTAAAATAAGTTACTGTTTCTGAAAACATTCTTAAATCATAGAAAATTAGGGTTGGAAGGGACCTCAGGAGTCCAACCCCTACTGAAGGCAGGATGATCTGCAACTAGATTGATCCCAGCTAAGGCTTTGTCCATCGACGACTTAAAAACCCCTTTGCTTTTTGCTTATCTAAACTTTTATCTTGAGGTGAACTTATATAAAACTCAAAGAACTTATATTGGTTTTAATGAACGGCCTGTGAAGGTGGATTCAACTGCTAAAGCAGAAGACATATGCTTACTAAAATATAGTCTCTCTGCAACAGACATTTTTCCACTTCAGTTCAAAACCAAACTGCAAATGTAACAGATTTGATTTTAGGATTGTTTTCCTAAGAACCATTTGTATCCATTTCATTTAGTGAAAAATGCACTTAAAATTAAAGTCCTTCCTGAGCTTAGTATGGTCAATATATGGTTCTGGTTTGTTTATTTTTCAAGGTGAGGAAGCATTTTCAAACTCTCACGGGTCTTGATCTTAGCACATTAAGAGTTGCAGTTACAGTGCTGGATTCTTAGCAGATCTAATCTGATGAATCCTTCATCTGGGCAGAACTTGGAACTAGAAGACCCTGCATTTCTTCCAGTGCTGTGATTCTCTAGTATTACAGCAAAAGCTGTGTTAACCGGCATCCAAGGGATGCAGCAAAAGTGAAACCGGAAGTACCACTTCCAGGTTTTGCTGCCATGAGCAAAGTTTTCTTTGCTATTTCTTTGGCCCATGGCCCAGGGCAAAGCAGCCTGCACAGGGCTCTCCTCCCTGTCTCCCGGCACACTGATGCTGGAGAGCGCACCACATGGTGCACATTTGATTAATTAGAATATTTGATTAACCAGCATCCTCTATTCCCCGGGGATGCCAGATAACAGAGCTTTTATTGTAGATCTTACTTTACTACCCCCACCCCCCCTCCTTCCCCATTACAATGTAACAGAAGGCTATTTGGAGTAATTCTATTACCTTTCCCTTTAAACAGCATGAAGTTCCCTGGTTTAATTGGGGGAGGGCTTGGGGGGGTTCTTGGTGGCTACATGTTTTTTGGTGACTAACTAGAAACATCACAAAGGTAACAGCAGCAATCTAGAAATGTTACAAATAGAGCAGCTCTGCTTCACATGTGCACTAGGGCAGCATTTCTCAACCTGTGGGTCGCAGTCCAAAAGTGGGTCACAAGAATATATGAAAGGGTCATGAACAAACAAATGTATTCTCCTTTTACAGGATAAAAGTGTAGGAAACTGGCTTTTCCCTTGCATGTCGTCAGAGTTCCAGAGTGCAAGGAGCTGCTTGGGGCTGTTTTGCGCCCCCTGCCCCACACACTGGGGGACTGTGACCTAGGGTGGGAGGCAGTGGGTTGGAAGTGAGGGACACTGGGTCAGGACTGGCCATTGATGTTTGCAAATGGGTCCCAGTACAAATAATGTTAAGAACCACTGTACTAGGGACTTTCACTGGAGAGGGCAATTTTGGATTGGGAGATAGTTCAGTGGTAGCAGACTGGGGTAGGGAGGAAGTGGGAGAGTGAAAGGTTTAGTAGGACCTGAGGATGGTGAACAGCAAGTCAATTTGATTGCATTCCCAATGCTCACTTCTGCCTTAAGTGTATGGCTCTGAGGGGCTAAAGGGTCTGAAATCCTAACCCTAGTCCCCCCTCCCCCCACATACACCCCTACCCCACCTCCCAGAAGCAGCCTCTCTCCATATACACAGATGACACACACAACACACAGATCACATGCACTCAATCAGATGATGCACATACCTCCCCCTCAGAATCATCCTATCTCCACACACATATACACACACATGCTCACACCCCCCGCTTCCTCTCCAAGAAGCAGTCTGTTTACATATGCACAAATATACCTCCCCCCAGAAGCAGCTTATCATCCCCTACACACACACATGTCCTGCAGCTGGCAGGAGCTGCCTGTCATGGGGCTGTGGCCCCAGCTCATCTGTCCATGTTCACAGTGCCTGCTTCTGGGGGTGGGAGGATTGCAGTGCTGCCTGTCCTGGCTGCATCCCCTTAGGGTGTTTGTGGCTGCTTCTTATCCTCTCCCACAGCCCCAAGACTGCCAAGAAGCTAATGGACTGGGGCAGCAAGAGCCTGTCTGGGCTCCAAGGACAATTGGGAGCTATTTATACCTTAGGCCACCAAACCTAGGCTGTGCATGGTGCCCCTCCCCTACCTGGAGTAGATTGTTGGTGGTGGGTCAATGGTGGGTGGCTGGTGAGGGAGCAGGCCCAAGGCTTCTGCACAGATGTTCAACTTCTGATCCACCACCTGAGCCCAGGAGAAAGAAGTGATCAAGCAAGCAGAGGTGCAACAGCAGATGCAACATGGAAGAGGCAGCTTCCCCCTGAGCCATGGCTGGTGAGAGATTCCCACTATCGCTGCTCTTGTGTGTCTATGTTGGGGTGGAGGGGGACTCCTGATCCCCCTCCTCTCCAGACATGCAGTCTACCCCACCATTCTGGCCCATACTGTCAAGTGATCATCATGCAGGTGGGAACTGGTGATCCTAGGTTTGGGCCTAATATGGTTAGAACTCTTTAGTGGTGGGAAGGCAGTCTGCCTGCTCCTGCCTTATGTTTGGTATAGGCTCCAGACCCCTGCATGCTTCTGCTTCAGTGAGCGGTGGCTTTCATTTGCACTGGACTCTCCCAGCTTCCAAAAGGCAGAGCAGTATTACAGCATTCTGGACCTCAGGAGATCTCAGTGGATCCCAATGGATCCAGCCTCTAGCCATGCCATTCTGTCCCCCAGATAGAAAGCAAGTGCTGGCATTCTTCTTGGAATACCCCAAAGTCCTAACTGAGATGTAGCCCCACTCAAAAGAGACCCTTGTCTGCCTCCTGGACCCTGTCAAGTCATTCCACACATATTGGCTCCTCTAAACTTAACATTCAAGGGAGACAGCATTCTGTTGTTGCTGTTATCCCCATGACCCACAGTATATAGCACCAGTCACATCCCTGGCCAACTCACACCCCATGCTTTTACTATATGAAGTATAATGAATCCACAATGAATCCCCTCTTCTCTGGGACTAGGGACAGAAGTTATACATAAACCAATATAAGTGATCAGAAACCAGTTCAAATATGTAACGCGACAGAAGTTCAGTGCACATACACCACCTTTAAAATGGCTGAAACTGGTTTAAGATCAATGTGGCTGTATGTAGTATCAGACTGAACTGATTTACTTTAAATCAATTTTTTGAACTTCTGTCTCATATCCCCACCAAATTCAAAGTAATTCACAGTCTCCAAGCATCCCAGGCTTTGCACCTTCCCTGCAACATCCCCCCCCTCTGGATGAGTGGGCTAGCCTTGGTTCAAACTGGCTGCTCCACCCAAGTATTGTGGCATGCTCTACCACATCTCTGGCTTCTTGGCTGATCCACTCCAGGCATTCTGGGATTTCCAGAATCAAAAAAGAATGTCTGTTCACTTGCTTATTGGGTCAATCTATGCAGCCTAGACTAACCTGTGAAGATTGACTTGTTTCAGCCTTGGGATTTTTGATGGTCTGTACTTGGCTAAGAACAGCCAGATCCCAAACTAGCCTGATGCAATAGTCCTGCCAACAGAGACAGAGAAGCACTATGTGGAATGCTACAACAGAATTACTAATGCTGTGTATTATGAAGGCTGCTTGTTAGTTTCTGGGGATCATTTTCTGAGCTGAGAAGTTCCACAAATGATCTGGCATGTAAATTGTGAAGTGCGGGGGGAGGGGGGAAGACATAGAAACATGGAAAATTAGGGTTAGGGTTGGAAGGGACTTCAGGAGATCATCTAGTCCAACCCCCTGCTCACAGCAGAACCATCCGTCTCTCTCTCTCTCTCTCTTCCTGTCATGAATAATAATCAGGACATTATTTCCTTATGCAGATGGAACAGCACCAGATTCAAAGTGCCAGAGCCCCAGATTATGGGATTGAATTGACTAGAGAGTGGGTGAGGACAGTTCCTTTTATTTTAAAATTTAAAGAAATAATCTCTGAAGCTTTAAATGAGCCTATCAACAACTCTATATAACTATTACTAAATAGTGAGCCTGATGTTGATTCTTTATTCCCAGTTTTTTATTCCCAGGTCCTGGCTTTAGCCTCATTACTAAATAAGAAACTCCATACACTATTCTTTCCATCTGTTTAGGAATAAGGAACCAGCCTTACAATGAGAAAAAGATCCCTTTTTTACTGGACTTCATGGCATGTAAAATTATCAAGAAGGTTTTATGTTTCAGGATCTGGGAGATGAATCCAGGCTGCAAAGGAAGGCTTTGGTTCTGAGGTGCAATCTGATATGGCTCTCCGATGCCAAAACACAGGTGGACCAGATACCCGAGCTGAATTATAATGCCTTGGAATTCAGACTACTCTAGTGACTAAGTTGCATAGTACTATCTATGTGTACAACTATGTGATAGTTACATGTACTATCATTGCTTTCATGGTACGATTTCTGAATTGCAGGTGAAATTCTGGCAGGCTTCACATGCCCCTGGATCCGAGGTCATCTGTTTTTGGGCTTACATGGGCTCCATGAGAGTTTAAGATTCGAAGCCAAAACCCCCAAACCTCCCCCCACCCACCTCCTAGCCTCTGTAAAGATTCCTTCCGAGATCCAGGTTTTTGCTGCCCTGGGTTTTGCGGCGCTGTTGCTCTTAACATTCAAGGGAGACAGCATTCTGTTGCTCACACAGCTGCTCAAAGCTGTAAGAGCAGCTGAATTTGGAATCTTTGTCGGGGCAAAGCCCCTACGTGGCAGGACCCTGCCCTTTGCCTTTGCAGCCAAGCAGCACCAGGTCATCGGCTGTAACATCCGCTGGTGGCTCGGATGCAAGTAAGAAGCCGCTGCTCCTTCTCCAGGAAGGTGATCCCCTCCCCTTCATTCAGAACCGCGTCCCCCGTGCAGCGAGCCGGAGCTCGGAGCCTGGGCACTTAACACCCGCCACTGCCCCAAGGCGCTGCAACTTTCCTGCTCCGAGCGTTGACTGCATCTACTCAGCCTCACTCTTCCCCCCGCTTTCCATCTCCCCCGCTCCCAAGGGTCTGCTTTCGAAAGGAGGCTTTGGCCAGGGACCTGCGCGTCATTGGATTTTCTCTCCAGCAGCAGAGGCGGCGTTACAGGCGAAACCCAGCTAAACCCCGCACTGCTCATCCTAGCCGGAGCCACTGAGAGCCAGGCAGGCAGGCAGGCAGGCAGCAAGTTGGCTGCTTGCGGGGGAGCTGGGGCTTTCCCGTTCAGCACCACGGGGATGGACAGCGCCGCCGGACTCTGCAGCCGCCGGGACCGGGAGCTGCCGCCGCCGCCCGCGCTCCTGTTCGCTCGTCTCGGCTGCTGAAAGGCGGCGCTCCCCGCTCCCTGCTCGCTCCCTCGCCTGTCGGCTGGATGAAAAGTAAGCCCTCCCCTCCCCCCTCTTCTCTCCATGCAAGTACTAGCAGTGGCCGTGAAGTCCTTTCGCTCTGGAGTTTGAGATCTTAGCAGGTGATTCCCATCAGCTTGCTTTGACCATAACAAGTGTCACTTGCTGGAGGCTTGGGGTTGCCATCATGGGTCCTGCGATCGGGGGCACGGTGACCCATTTGCCCAAGTACTGCGAATGAGCCCGGGGATGTTCACCAGGGGGCTGGAAAATATCTGGGGAATAGCTGGGAGAGGAGTCTGAGCTGTGCATCATTCCAGCAACTGAGAGCAGGTCGCCCAACACCAGCATAACAGGCAAGTAAGTGATTGTGGTTATTATCATCACTTGACAAGGCTCTTTGGATAAATGTGATCTCTTTTGTGCACATATATTCTTCGGGTAAATGTGATAACTGTTTAGACCAACTAAACAGTTGGGGGGGAAATTTTCTTTGCAAGCTGTCGGGCACAAACATCTGCTTCTCATCCTTACTTCAGGCTCTCTCTCTCATGACTTTTGCAGCTTTTGGCTTCAAATGCCTGATCAGATCTCTAGGTGGGGTCTTTTTATTCTTATTATTGCTGGGATCATGAGAAGGACCACAATATTGCTCCAACTTTGGTGAAGTGCATTACAGTACAGTGCTTCTTACAGTACTTCTTGCTTTGCAAGCACTGTGTTAAAGCCAGAGGCTGCTGCCTGCATGTGCAGCTCTAAGGAATAATGCATTATATACCTCTTGCCATAAAATGCAGTCTCCTTCTCTGTCTGAATACAACTAAATTATAGGAGTGACAACAGAGTGCATTCTAGCAATAGCTCCAGTGTGATAAGCTACTGATGCTGTGTGTATATGAATGCATATGCTAACAATTTACAGCACTTACTGAAGCCCAGAGAGTTTGGATTTACATGCCTTTTAACTCTTCTCTATATCATTTGGGATTTTTTTCTTCTGATGCTTTTTTTTTCCCCTGGGTGAGCTTTGTTTTCACTTAAAAAACAAAACAAAAAACTATCCCTAAACCCTCCTGTGTGCTACTGCTCTACTTGAGGAGATGGATGTTTACCAGGGCAGGAAGTGGAGGGCAATGTGGGGACAATTTAACAGATTAAATAATAATAATAATAATAATAAATTGTTTTACTGGTAGGGGGTTGAGTCCTAGAACAATTGGAGGCAAAACTCCATTTGTAAAGATCAGGCCTGGTGGGTTGGCATCTCTTTCTAAAAACTCACCTGGAAGTGGTTAGCTCAGAGCAAATCTTACATTGCGAAGAACAGGTTCTCCTGTTCATCTTTCAGTGCTGTATCAGTTAGCCAATCTGCCTTGCCACATCTACAGTTTCTGAATTCAGGGGATGAAGATGTGGATTCTGGACAGGTTTTCAGAAAACAGCAAACTTCAAACCATATTCAAGTTTCCTTTTATTGATTTTTTTTCTAGCATCTTCTCTGAGTCTGAAAGCTACAATCATTTATAGTGACCTTGATAAGCATTCTGCTTTAACTTGAAAGCTTCACAGAGTAAAAGCAGTTGCCCAGATTTATAGTCAAGCACTGATGTTTCACTAAGGGTTGTCAGTTCCTACGAACACATTCATTTCAGTAATGGTAGTGGGTTTTGGGACGACACATTTATTTACGGACATGAACTTTCCTCTCCATTATGATGTAGGTGATACTATGTACCAAGTAAACACCATGGAAGAATTTGCTTCCAGGGAAAAGGAAAAGGTTCAAAATAGTTGTTGATTTTTCATGTTTTGCCTTTTCTTCTAATCCAAGAGGTCTCTGGTAAATGGTGACTAATAATAATAAAAATATCTCAAACCTTTCAGGTTAATGGACTTTGATTTGTTAGTACTTGACAACTCTGAGGCTATAGGAGAGGGATATTTTATGAATCTGTGTATGCAAGCAAAATAACATAATAAGATAAACAGGATAAAGCTGACAACACGCTGAACATGTGACTAGCAAAATGAAGAATAAATCTTTTCCACCAGAGGAGATGGTTTGTCTACAGCTTGTCTGAGATGAACAGTAGCTGTTTGAACACTGTTTCAAAAAAGCTTTTCTATAGTGTGTATTTCTGAATATTCCAAGACACTGTGAAGTGCATTAAGAATTGCAAAATAATAATTGTTGCTGTGACTGGCTAGCTTTTCTATTAATTAAAGCAGTTAATTCCTCTGCAGTGTATCAAAAAAAAGTATATTTCTAGCAAAGTGCACCTATGGGTTTAGTGTAGTAATTCCCTCTTCTGTTGCAGAGTGGCAGGCTTACATTAAGTGTGTGCAAAAGAGATCGTAAAACAATGAAGCATGCACTGAGCTGGAATTCATTTAGGGTATTTTACTGTGGTCCCTTACACACTGAACATAAATGACTGCTAATAGCTGAATGTATTAATGACTGATTTTGAGAAATCACGTCAGTTCTGCCATGTTAGCTGTAACTTATGCAGCCCTTTGTTTCTGTTCCTTTTAATTCTGCAGTTTAATTTAAAATCATTTTCTTTGCCTGGAGAAAAAAGAAAAGCATCATCTAATGATGGATCATACAGCTTTTTTTTCAGTACTCTGTACCAGTGCTATGAGGGAGTTTAATGAGATGTCCCCTTCATTGAAGTAAAGAAAGTATTCCTGCTTATCCTCTCACTTTCCCAGGCACTTTAGTCTGACCAATCCTTTAGCTGCATGGCCTTTCAGTAAAAGTGATACATCTACTGTCTTAGTTTATTTTTCACCTATACAACTGAAAACAAAGAAAAACAGGAATATTGGAACTAAACCATTCAAAAATGTAATTTGTGTAACAACCACTTATACAGAGATGATTACAGACCTTCTTACCATTCTATGTTCTTTTATCCTTGACTGACTTAGTAGTCACTTGAATATATTTCTGCACATTCACTTTTGATTCTGCATATTTATAATATTTAATTGCAAAGTACCAAGTCTGACATATATTTTTCCACCATTTTATGGGTTGGTTCTATATCCTATTTATGTCTTTTTAAATTACAGGGTTCCAAGATGTAATGCATAGTATGTTCAGGTTTAAAGTGTACGTTTTTTATTTTAATACTTCTTCAACAGCCCAAGCCTCTTAAATAAAGAAGTTGATTTGATTCAGGGAGCCAGGGAAAATGCACACAAAAATTATTTCCTAATTGTGCTATGCTGCCTCAAACAGAATATTTCTCATCAGATATACCATTCATAGATAAATAACATCCATCAGTGAAGCTGAAATATTACCCATCAAGAAAAGTTCTCCAAGTCAAGCCAGCTCATAACATCTTATATTCCTATGTCATGCTGAACATAAAAAGTACCTGTTTATGGGCTGTTCTCAATTTTCCTTCACTATGCTGCACTGAGTGTGCACAATTTCCTTATGCTAACAACTTAGCACCGCTCCTATTGCCTCAGCTACTAAGAAATCTGTAAACTGTTCAGTTCTGTTTATAATGCCACTTACAGTCAGTCATGGCCAGGTTTGCTTGTTTGCATTTTAAAAAGGGGAAGAAATGGTAATGCAAATGAAGAAACTTCCAGATATATTTAGTAAGTAGAGGTCCTCACTTCAGATTGCCAACTGAAGGAGTTGGTAGGTGGAGTACTAATTTAAGTCTCCTGTGCTGAACCTCCCACACACAATATCTAGTCACACCATAGCAACACCACTAATTGTCTAACTCTGCCCTGAATTTCTTTACATGAGTAGGGAGAGTCAGCAAGCACTGCTGTCACTAGCCTATGTTTGCTGCCTTCCCATTCCTGATGAAATAAGAGGAGAGAAAAAGCTATAGTTATTTACAATATTTTCAAAATAAATTTAAAAACAAAAAAGAAATCTTAGAGCATTTCCACACCAAATGTAGGTTTTTGATGGTAACTAAATTATATAATATATTAATAATATAATGCCAACTTTATAAATCCTTTGTGAGTGTTACACATACAAAAGAGGATGATAATCACATTGGAGGGGAGGAGGGGAATCAAGATGTTCCTTTGGTTATTCAGTGTTTTTATTCTAGGGGATAGTTTTAGCTCCTAGGGTGTCTTTGCTTATGTATTAGATATCCTATCATGTTGAAAGTTTATGGCCTATTTTTGGACTTGGGTGATATTCATGAGATGGTGTTTAGGGTCTATAGCAAAGGCCATTGCAGCTGTGTCATTTCCCATAATAAGCAGTGTGACCAACAGGTTGAAAAGGATCATTCATTGCATGCTGAAAAGAGCAAGTGGCTAGGTGTTATCTTGTATTTAAGGGGCTGAATCCTTAGTAATGAGCAGAGGGAGATGGAACAAGAAAGGATTTGCAGTACTACATAATTTGGAACCAAGATGATTTTATTTTTAATTCCATTTTTGGATTTAGTCTAATTTGTATACAGTGGTACTGAGTTCTGATTTCATACTGCATGGTGGCAGTTGGTATGAGTCAGTAATCTCATTTTCTCAAAGATGAGACTTGATTTCACATCTGTTTCCAAAACCTGGTCAAATTATACTTCTGTATATATTTTTAGAATGGCTGACTGCAAGCAGGCAGGTCCTTTGGGTAGATGTGATATCTTTTATTAGACTGAGTAGTTGAAAAAAAGTTTTTTACAAGCTTCTGGGAGCAATCACCCTTCAGGCATAGGAAGTCTCTGCAAACAAGTATTTAACGTATCATAGAAGAGTGAACTGGTAGGTTGTGTGTTTGCTGGCTCTTTGCAAGTAACTTGAAATGAAGGAGGTCTTCTACAGAGACAAATTAATATATTTGCTTTGTTGTATGAGATTAGATGCAATTTATGTTTAATATGCCAGTTAATCCACTGTGGTATCCAACCCCTAGGGAAAAAAAGGTTGTTGAAATCCTCACTGAGTTGTGATTGTTGGCAGTGAATCTAATGGTGGTCAGTGATTCTCTAAAATAGTCCAGGATTTCATATTTTCCTTAATCACCAGTGGCTGTTGGCTCAACATGTACAACTGCCCCATGTCTAAGCTGAATACTTTTTCTTGATGGGTTGGGATGCTTGTTTTGAGGGTGTCTTCAGAAGCTGATCAACCTTGTTCACTTTGAAATATTCTGACAGAAGCTTATGAGGAAGACTCTTGTTCCTCTGATAAGCTCTATTAGTTAGATTTATTATGATGCTTTGTTTCCAGTGCTGGACAATCTAGTTTGTTCAAGCTATTTTTATTTGGTGGCTGATACAATTTCCTTCCACTGTAAGGGAATCTTATGTCACTGTTAATAAAATTAAGTAAACACACACAGAAATTTGTGTACAGACCATGTAAATGCAAAATTACTGTTGTCTTGAGAGCAGAGAGACTGTCCTTTTAATCGTTCTTTCCTCCTGCAGCTATATAAAATTTGTTTAATAGAAGATAGCCTTTCATAAACTGGTGGGAGGGAAAGAAGTAGGAACACGTAGCTTTATAGTTTGTTTCATCTTTCCTTCCACAACCAAAGTGATTCTTGGATCATCCTGTGCAAATGACAGATTCCTGACAAGGCAATAATAATCCATTGACTTTGATTCCTTTCTTGGTTTTTTTTTCCCAGGAGTTTATTCTGTTTCTATTGAAGTCAATGGCAAAACTCCCAGTGTTTGTAACAGGAATAGTATTATTCTCTCAGAAATATTCTTCCAGAACTTTAATGTTCATATGCAACAATAAAGCACAACCAGCATGGCCTTCAACTTAATTATAGAATCAACATTTTTGTTTTTTCTTTTATATTCAGAAATAATTAGCATCAAAGGGCTGTGTGCAATGTGATTATGTACCCTAACAAAAGTTATGCAAGATCACTTTTTCTAGTTTCTTTATATAGCACACTTGTTTTGATGGACTATTGTAGAAATTTTGAATAATGAACTGAATGATTTAAGCTTCTGCAACACAAATAAGCATTTTTTGGGGGGTGAGTATTTTGCCCCCCTCTGGTTTGCTTTTGGCTCTAAAGAGGAAAAGCAATTAGAATTATACCCATAAGAGAAATCGCTTCTAACTCTTCATATGATTTTACAAGTAATCAGCGAAAGAGGGCTGTCTTCAGGAGCTGCTTTGAAAAAGTCAGGTTTTGTTGAGGTGAAAAGGGTTGGGAAATTCAATGGAAAATTGGTGCAAGTTCCCATTTTGATCACTCAGATCTTTCTTCCTTAACCCAGATCACAGATGTGGATTTTACATGCATATCTCAAGAGATCAGAGTCATAACATTTTCTTCACATATTACTGTTTTAGTTGTCTAGTGTTGCAACAAAGCTACATAATTTCTGGAATTTCTGTACTGTTAATCAGCTGTTTTCCAGGGTTAAAATTTACAGCATTCTATGCATGAAACTCTCCATTGAAACATCTGGTGACTTTATATAAAATGAATGGCAGAATGTCTCTCTTACAAGTCTGTCAATCCTGAATAAATGTTATAGTCTCTCTATATTCTAATGCTTTGGATGGTACATCATACTGTTTTATATATAATGGTTCTGAGAACATGGGCGTCAGTATATTAAATATGAAACATGCTTTTCAAAACCAACTATGAACATCATAATGTGGAACAGTGGATTTCAAAGCAAATTTGAGTCATACCTTTGGTTCTTAGAACAATTTAACCATATAAGCCTTTATTATAGCCTAGAACCATAACTAGATGCTTTCACAAGCAGGCTTTCTTTTCAGTTAAGTAGGCCTCTAGATAGTGTAAATGATAAGTGTGTAATGCATTTAATGAAATGGACTTCAGAGTTGAAAATAAGCCTTACTTCCTGGCAAATTCACTTGCTCTTAATTACCAGAGGAAATTGAAATGGAAATATAAGCAGCTGTTGCTACCTGGCTCTTTAAAATTTGGCTAATAGATGTAGCTGTGAACCCTGCAGCAGCATGCCGCATACATTTAATGTGACATGTTCAGCTGCTATCAGAGGGACAGTCCAGCAGCTCTCTGTTTGCAAACTAAGCCACAGTTCTAGTGTAGCTGCGAAAATATCTATTCGGTTCGTTCTTCGGCAGAAACAGGTTTTCATTAAAAAACAGTGACATTCATGTTGTGACTTTATTGGGGAAGGCTTGCTTTAACATTGCTGGACATTTGTAGGCAAGTGGTATGAAAGTCACAACCTTATGTGAAGCGTTAGTGCCTGTCATTTTCCATTGAATCACTGGGGTTGGTAGATGCTCCTGGCTTATCTAGTTCATTGCTTCTTGCAAATACGGGATTGCTTCCACATCAATGTTTTGGTTTTTTAGCAAATATATTTTTAAATATTTGTAGTAAGTATACTTCAGTTGCTTCTCTTTGGAGATTGTATGCTTGTTACTCCCTCCCTCCCTTCCCCCGCCCCAACAGCCAACATTGATCTTACATGTGTACATGGCGGGGTAGGGGGGTTGTATGTTTTAATTTTAGGCCAGTAATTCCCCCTTTTAGGGCAACTTCCTCACTTTTGTCCCATTAAATATCTCTGTTTCTCTTGTGATGTTTTTAAGTGATTGCATTCCTTCTGTATTGCATTTTATCTAAGCTCTAAATAGTATTTTCATATATTGTAATATCCTTCTAGTCTCTAACATTTTGGAAACTAATTTCTGTCTTTTCTATTTTTTATTTCTGAATAGTGGTGAACCCTGCTCTTAGCACTAGAAATTAAGTATTCCTATTTATCTGTGTGTTTCTACTGATTGTGACCTCTTACATGTACTTATTGGGATAGCTTTCTTACTGGTGACATTGTATTTGGTTTTTATTGCTATGTTGCTTTTTGAGTTGCCAATTTATTTATATGTTATTATTTTCTAAAACAGAATCTCTAGTTTGCTGTATAGTATTATTTCTCTCCTTCATCATTGTACATACTTATAGTAATAACATTTCTTTCCATTGATTTTTTTTTTCCCCCCCTCTCCCCCCCGTCCCAGTTTCTGGAAACCTTGCCTGGTTTCTGCAACTGCTTATATATGCAACCCTTTCTACCACTGCTGTTAAAATTAATGTATAAACTATATGTATGTAGCTAGGACTGAGTCTATTGCAGATCTATTTTGATACTACATTTAGTATTTTTCCTCAATTTTTGATTTTGGAATTGTAATTACTCTTGTTTATAGTATGCCTGTTACGATTTTGAAAATTGTTAAGCAAAAAGCTTAGGTTTGTGAGAAAGAGAAAGGCCTCTTATAAAACGGGAGGGAATAAAATCAGAGTAAATCTTTTGAGGCAAGTTCATCACTGGCATGTTCCTGGCATATAATGGATTGTCCCTTAACATTAATAGAAGCCTTTCTGTTAGGATGAAGCAAGACTCGGTAACGAGTTTTCTGCCTTGTCTTTCTATTGGGATTCTTGCTGCCTTTAGTGAATGTTGGGCCAGGTCCAAAGCATTTACAGCACAATATTGTGCAGTACTAGTCTAGACCTGGGTAAGCAAATTTTAATGTACCTCTTAAAATAACACTTACAATTACAACTTTGATGGTATTTACAAAATAGTTTATAGTATTTTACAATGATAAGGATATCATAATTATATAAAAAAAGATATGCACTGATTTTAAATATTTTTACATACATTCACAATTAAGTTAGTAAAATAATGTGTGAGCCCAAATGTATAGGTAGAATAAATGAAGTGGTCCAGTTCTACTGGGAACATGCCTTAAAGTGTTTTGTAGGAGTCCTTATCTACTCATAACTGTTGTTCATAAATATTGAGCCTTCTTCCAAGAATTATTGGAACCTGGTACTGGGGATACACTTTAGGAATATCCCCAAACCTACTGGTGCTCCATGATGCTGGGGGGTAGCCAAGCCCCAAGGATAATGTGCCTATTCCCATCAGCACCTAGGTTTGTAAATAAGTGCATACTGGTACCCCTGCAAAGAAGCAACAGTGAGGGTCCTATATTGGGTCCAGTTGCCACCATAAGCCATCTTATGTAAACAGAAATATATTGTAACTATTATGTATAACCTCAATTGAACATCCTACAGGAAGCTTAGAAGGGGAAAACAGATTAGTCTTAACAATGGCACTCGAAAGTAACAATATTTTAAATAATGAAGCCTTTCAAAGGGATTCTTGTATAGATACAGCTACAACCTTTAATGGCTGATTAATGAATGTTTAACAGATGACATGCAGACAAGGTCTTAGAAAGTGTTATAGTGATTGTTTTTTAAGCTGACATTTGTTCATGAATAATAACTGAAGTTTAGTTACCAAGTAGAAAAAATGTTGTAGTTATGAGTGTAATAGCTATTAATGGCACGTTCATTGCTATATCTATTTTTCTCTCTTACTACCAGGAAAAAAAAAATTGACACTTCCTGCTAATAAAATAGAAGCCTTACCTGAAACCATACAACAGGAAAATATATTCTTTACAGTTCTGTGATAACCACAGGACTTTTAGCCTTGGTCTTTTCATGACTGGGGTTGAGAC
The DNA here is from genome assembly GCA_030014935.1 of Caiman crocodilus. Classification (NCBI taxonomy): domain Eukaryota; kingdom Metazoa; phylum Chordata; order Crocodylia; family Alligatoridae; genus Caiman; species Caiman crocodilus. The sequence continues at coordinate 69,735,541 of JAGPOW010000261.1, read as the reverse complement.
ATTTAAATAGGCTAGGTTAGAGAAGGGAGAGAACGGAATATGTTTGGTTTTGCATTCTTTGTGTTATGATACAAGGAGGAGATGAAAGACCAGAAAAAGAAGTTAAGGTTCATTTTCTGGGGAGGTGGATAGAGAACTATCAGAAAGGCAGCAGCATGCTGTTAGACCAGGGAGGGCACAGCTGGTGTTCTTGGAACAAGATATGGGGCATGTATTGTGAGAAGAAGAGGATATGACAGTGGATGGTGAATATTAAACAAATGCAGTTTTAGTAAACATGTAAGGGGAAACAACAAATGGAGATAAATTTTGTTTTTCAGCCTTCTGAGATATTCTGCAATATTAAATGATAGCAGCTGTCAGTGTCGTTTTTTAATGAATTTAATTAGCTCTAGTTCTATGAGCCCATCCAACTGCTGCATCACACTGTTAGGTCCGATTGCACCTGTCCTATTAAATCTCTTCAGGTATACAATAAGACTGAAAGAACCTGACAATACTGTATAGTCTGGAACACGTCTGCTGCAAAATTTCTGAGTTTCTAAATAATGTATGATGCCTACAGAAATAGTTACTCTGTAAATGGTGAGTCTTTTAGCTAGAAAAATAAAACTCTGTTAACATTCTTGTTTGTCTTCTCTTCACCATTTACAAAAAGATAGGGATGTAAGTGGAACTAGTACATTTCTTAGACCACCTTTTTGCTTCCCTTTGTTCATATACTAATACTGTACTTCTTTAATTTTGTAGGAAATTTCACTGACATTGGGAATTCTGATTACTCCTGTTTTGCAATCATAACTCCTCTGTTTTTTCTACTATCAGGGACATTTGATGTAGGGACATTTGAAATGCTATGACCTGTACTGACTGCAAGATTAGCCCCTTGGAACAGCCAGCCTGATAGAAATTTGGAAAGCCCTTAGGCTGGTTTAGGTTAAAATAAGGTACAAAACTAGTGAAAAATCAGCATCTCCTCTCTTTCCTCCACCCCAAAACATGTACCTTAGGATCTTTACCCCAAGCTAAGATTCGGCACAGGGTTTATAGATTCATAGATGTTAGGGTCGGAAGGGACCTCAATAGATCATCGAGTCCGACCCCCTGCATAGGCAGGAAAGAGTGCTGGGTCTAGATGACCC
>JAGPOW010000261.1:69713492-69734299 GCA_030014935.1 Caiman crocodilus | reverse complement strand
CGGAAGGGACCTCAATAGATCATCGAGTCCGACCCCCTGCATAGGCAGGAAAGAGTGCTGGGTCTAGATGACCCCAGCTAGATGCATATCCAACCTCCTTTTGGATAATTTAAGATTAATTTAGTTTAATTAGACTAGTTTAATCTAGTTTAATTGGACCTGATATGCACACCAGTTTTCTATAGCATGCTTTGAAATATTCTAAAGTATATGGAAGATGGTAGATCAATGCATCTTCTTAGGTTACTCTAATTTTTCTAGAAAAATTGTCTGGACACCTTATTTTCCATTTGAAAAGCTTGGAGGAAAACCCCCTCTAAAAATAACTTCAAAAGTGTGAACGTATTGTAAAGATATCTCTAGACACTCATTTCTTCTTTTCAGACATGAGATTGAAAAGGAGGCTGCTTCCAAGGATCAGGAATAGAATTTATAAATGAATATAGAAGAACAGAGCAACAAATTCTTTTAATTAATTTGGAAAATAGAAATTTATTGTAGATAAATATACATTAAAACTTTTTTTGGATCTCTGTAACTATTTAAAATCTCAACATCATGTTTTATTTGTAATGGAAAAAATTCCATTTTAATGTAAACTTTACTAACAGGCTATTTGAATGCAGTGTTAATAGAGATGCTATTTCCAAGGGAAAATAAAAAATACAGTTATAACTTTAAATCAAGTGTTGATCCTAAGCAATTTAGGAAAGTAGAACTGGAAGGAACCTCATGAGCTCACCTAGTCCAGCCCTTGTGCAATGCAGGTTCAACCCTGATTAAACCACCCCAGTCAAGAGCCTGTCCCACTTGCTCTTGAAAATTTCCAGGTGTGGAGATTCCAGTCTCTCTAGGTAGTCTGTTCCAATGCTATGACCACCTTCATAGTCAGAAACTTCCTCTTAATATCCAGCCTACATTTCCTCTGCTACAATCTGAGTTGAATGCTTCTAATTCTGTCCCTACTGCCACAGAGTAAAGCCCATCACCATCCTTTTTATTATTGCCCTTCAGGTATTTGAAGACTATTATCAAATCTTCTCTTTCTGTCTTCTCCAGACTAAATAACCCTAATTGCTTCAGCTTTTCCTCATAAGTCTTCCTGTCCAGGCCTCTAAACATTTTTTGTGCACTCCACTGAACTCTTTCCAATCTGTTCACATCCTTCTTGAATTGTGGGATTGTAAGGATTTCTAAAATCAACCATGAAAAATAAACTTATTTGGAAATTATAGCAAACAACCTGAAAATCTGTTTAGTAAACACTTCAAAGAATCTATAGATATCTAAATTACTGTTTTTCCCATGTAGGAACATGTTCTTGATAAAGATGAATGACAATACATGACTTCAGATTTTTTTTGACTATACAAATTTAGGACAATAAGCATATACTTCAAGATGTTATAGAGCAAAAGTAATTTTATATGCTAAATGCTTCCATCTAACCAATACATGACTTGCAGTGAAGGTTCCTTTCTAGTTTCCAAGTCAGTCTTCTGAAGCAATGTAGGACAAAAAGCCTGGATTTTTTTTTGTTTGTTTTTTGTGGGGGTTGTTTTTGGGTTGTTGGTTTTTTTTTTCATTTGGTTGCATTGCACATTTGATTTGTTACTGACACATATATATATTGCCATGTGTATGTTTTTTAGGAAGTCATAGAAAACTTAAATCCCTAAACTAAAGATACTCTTTCAGGTTCAGCATTCTGATTCTTTTGATATTAATGACAGATGCCTTCCTCAGTATCAAGAAGTTCAAGCATTCAAAGACTTATCCTTCCTAAAATGATGAGGATCTTTTAAAATAATGTGTTTTTATACAAATTTATTTATTTTGGATTTTCTTTCTTAACCTTCAGTTTTTGAAACTTTGGGTCTCACTTCTAAGCTTTTCTCCTCAACCATGAGTATACAAATTTCTGTGTGTACATGACTTTTTCATTAAAAAACCCTCCTAGGATTCTCATGCATGACTGCTGGAGTTGGATGTTTATGGAAAATTACTAAATATTTTCAGATTTATAATAATATCTTGAGAATTTCCAGCATTATATTCTTCCTCAAATAGAGTGCTGATTAGTTCTGAACAAGTGTGTAGTAGATTGAAGAAGGATTGCTCAGTGAAGTCTTCCCCTCAACTCCAAATCCTATTTCTTTAAACAAATAAGCCTCTTAGAGCTGGAGTTGTCCTGCTATCCCTACAGGTTGATTCATGGTATGTAGACTGTCTTCTGAGCATTCAGGAGCATGTCAGTCTTGGACATGCACATCCGAAGCTAGTGATCGTTCTAATCTTTCTACCACGTTTTGCTGAATTGTTAATGCATTTTGCATGGGAAAGAAATGGCAGTAGTCTGTGTATCAGAGCCAGAAAAAGAAACCAAAATTGTTAGAGCCTGCTGGAATCTGTGTTGTTTGTGTTTGCCTCCCCATGATTCTGTCAATGCTCTCACTTTGTAGGCAAGTATTCATTCCTGTCTCACTGTACGCCTCTATACCAATCTGTATACATTTGGCTGGAAAAAGAATGCAAATGCTTTTTCACAGTATACTAGGCTTGACACATGACTTGCCCAACTCTGTCCAATGATGCGGCTTTCATCTTCCCCAAACAAACTCTCTCTTTCTGCAGCAACATTAGTTTTCATTAGTTTGGAAGGATAACAGTCTTTGATTATCTAAGCAGAGTTCAAAGGATAATCTCTAAATATAATAGCATTTTCTTGCCTGTCCTTTCCTCTTAACACAGTTACTTACTGTATCCTCTTTTCTCTCTGAGCCAGAGTGATTAGACAATATTTCAGGCCTTGCTTGGCTACCTCCATTAGAAAGAAAAATTTAATGATGATCAGGTATTTGTTTTGTATAATCTTGTTTATTCACAAACAGCATATACAGACCCTTGTTGCAATGAAAAGAAAATACAGTAGACACCCAAATTTGCTTTCCTAGTAACATCCAGAGGCATAGCAGGGCAGCTGTGCTATTGAGAGCAAATTCAGGCTTGGATCATGAAACCCTAGGCTAAGTAGGTCAGTAGATGACCTCTATCTGGCCCACCCTCTGCAAAGTGATGTAAGCTACCTGCAAAGGCCCTGGAATAGTGCCATGTGCACACCCATGAGCTGGGTGCAGAGTCTGAGTGTATGGGGTACCCATATACAAGGGGGCTCTGATTAACATGTTGGCACATGTATGGGACTGTGGGTGTGTAGTGGGACTGGACTGAGAGGTCTGTATTTATTTTGGGGTGTGCAGAGGCTCTGAGAGATTGGAGAAGGGTGCTTGGTGAGGGAATTGGTGATTGGATTGCTAGAGTAAAAGTTAGGATAGAGTTTCTCTGGTTGGGGCACCATGGAGGCATGCCATGCTAGATTCCAGTAACCTGTGAGGCTCCATCCATCTCCTCCCTCCATTGTGGTTAATCTTAACTGGAGGTAGATGGGGTCGGATCCCCAAGTTTCTTTCTCTCTGGATGTGTGTGTCACATAAAGCAGTGGCCTTCTACTTCCCATTGTAAGCATCACCCATTCCTTTTCTCCCTTACTTTTTGTCCTGGTCCTTTCTTGTCTTTGAGGGGAAGGTAAGCCCTACCAAGCAGTTGCCTGAGGAGTGGACCATGCTTGGAAGACCAGAGACAGGGACACGAGCCAGATAAAGTTCCCCCTCTCCCTCAAAATCTACCCCATCCTTGACGGAATCTTATATTAGTTGTTGATTAGAGTTATTAAGATTTAGATGGGATAAGTATAAGATAAGAGTTGTATTAGTAAGGGTCATTGTGGGGACCAGGTGTGTATGTTATTTATTTACCTGTTGTTTGTTGTGATTTTAATAAACTATTCTATTTGTGTCAGTTTGCATCCTCTGCGAGTGTTCTAATTAGCCATAGCTCACTAATTGCTGTGTTAACTAGGTGGTGATCAGAAATGCCTTGTGTTACCAGATTTGCCCATCACTTTGGGGTGTGCTCATTTATTAGGGATATGTTTCTAGGGTCTTGGTAATTCTGTCAATGTGCTGCTTGTGTTACTTTTGTTTCTATACGGAGCTGTATCTCTCCCTTCTGCAAGTCCTCACCTCCCCAATAGAGCTATCTTGCAGGACTTAGTTTCAATGGGGCTGGGTTCCTCCAGTCACCAGATCAGTCATACACACACAGATTAACGTTGCACACCTGACCCGGCTGGGTTGATCAGCATGGACAGGCTGATACCCTCATATGCCAAGAATCAGCTCATCAGAGAAACAATAAACTGCAGTCAGACACAAGCACACAGGTGAACAGAATACCTCTGAATCCAGCTGGGTGTCCAGCTGACACCCTCATGGGCCAGCATTCAGTTTATAAGGGCACATCTGAGCCAAACTGGGTCAATCAGCCTGTACAAGCCAATCCCCTTATGTGTTTCAAACTCAGCATGTCCCAATCTTTGGCCTCCTGATGAGCAGACTCCACGGTATTTTTGGGCTTCACAGGGATCTTTTAGCTTAGGTAAAAGAAGCATTGCTGCAGAGCATGTGAGGAAGGAGAAGTAGAGAAGGAAAAATATACCCAGTTACTACCAGTTTGACTATAAAAGTTATTTATTGGTAAGTATATGAAATATATAATGGTACTAGTAGTAATAGACATGCAAAAGAAAAACAAATACAACAATTACGGTATTACCCTGGTTTCACTAAGTATTTGGGGAAACGTAGCTCAAACTTAACTAATACAGTTCAGGTTCAGAAATTTATGCCTAGAGAGAAAAGAGAGAGAGCGTTCTGGGATCTCACCAGTACAAGGCAGCTTTGGGTCTCAAAGCTGACAGGTAAAGTTCTTAGCACTATCCTTGAAGGGAGACGATCTGTTCTTTCAGTGTCCTGAGAACAACAGCGGGTGGTGTCAGCACATGATTTTTCTTCTTGAAGCACACACACTGCTGCTTTTTACAGATTCTTATACCCTCAGTTCAGCTGCTTCGAAGCATTCTTAATAGTGTAAATCATTGTCTTTTCTCTTGACAAGGTGTTATCTGGTTTGGAACATCTCGAGAAATTGATTGATAATCAGGAAACACATAAGGTTAGGGAGTACCCAGAGACTTGGAAGCCAGCTTGAAATTCCTATGCATAGCAAATATATTGATGGGATATCTCATGGTTTCTTCAGAAACAGTAGATAGCTTGCAGCATCAGGATTTTGGATTTTTACTTGTTGTGAGCAAGCCTCAGCTTAGCATGTCTTTTCCAGACCTTACTATAGTTTTTTAACAGACTTAAGGCAATTCTTGGAGTGTTTATAACCTTTGGGCGGGAGGACTTCCACCAGTCATCCTGGGAAAAGCATGACAACACCTGTGGTTAGGGTGCCAATGGGCTGGATGCTGTGATGAACCCCTTTACCATTGTTCAAATGTTGCCCATACCCCCTCTGACTTGGTCTCTTGCCTCAGCATTCCCTAACCTGGGAACCAGGTTTTAGTTAATAAACTTTAAATAGGCCTCCCATAGTGGGACCAGCGAATGTACGACCCAAGATGCCTATTAAACTTTACTTCTGCTTAGAGGTGTGTGTGGAGGGTGGGGAGAGTTTTTTGTAAATCCAGATTAGAACTGGTCTGATAAATGCTGAGCTGGGTGTATGTAAATGTGGGTTGATTAGCATTTGGAGCACAGATTCCCCATCATGTGGTGCTCCCCTGCTTCTCTGATCCCAGAATTCACTGCAGTCTCTGCTTCAGGCTTTCTGTTCTCCATCTCTCATGTAAATGAATGGTCATCTGGTTCCATAGAACACAGAGCTGAAATGTAACACCTGATTATCCTGTTAACTGACCCAGGGTCAAAAAACACCCCTTCTTGGCCTAGGCTTACTAACAGCTGCTGATTGGGTGCTTAATTAGTCCTAATTAAGTCCAGGGTCAGCAATGCCCCATGGGTCAGAGCAGGCTGCTACCATGCTGATTGTACTAGTGGCTATTTTTGGCCTTCCCCTCCAGAAGAGCAGTGCCTGGGGCTACTGTCCTGGTCACCACCCTCTCTTAATTATACTGGTGCCCAAAAGGTCTCTTCTTCCTGGGTCAAGCTCACTGCTGATTCTTCTCCTTCCTCCTGCTGTTTGCCTTCCTCACCCATATCTGTAGCCCATGAATATCCTGCTTCCCAGGGAGAGACAGAGTTTATCCTCTTATTAACTATGCTTTGTGCCCCATTGCCTTGATTCCAGATGACTTTACATAAAGGTTCATATAATTTTGTTTTGATGTAGTCTGAAAGAAAGGGGCTTAGTGCACCCATGAATTGTATTAGGGTCTATAGAGAAAGGACTGGCTTCATGATGACCATTAACACCTTCCAGCATTAATGAACCTGCAATAGCATTGGTGTAACCACAAAAAATATCTGGAACCAGAACAACATATTGTAAACTCTTGGAGCAGGTACCGTTTCATTGCTTTAGACATGTTTTGGGTTAAGGCATGATACGTACTTTAACTGTCAACTTCAAAGCAAAAGAGTATGTAAATTTTTAACCAATTGTTTTCTAACTTTGGAAAAGATCATGTGATTGCCTATTGAAAACTCTAGATCCAAGATCATCTTCCTGGCTTCTTCTGACACTTCTTTCTTTCCATCAGCTTGCTGGCACCCTTCTTCCTTTATATCAGACATAAGCTTTTTTTGTGTGCCTTTAAGGCCCCTGCTACACATTACACATATTATTCAATTGTCTGGTCAATCACTCAATACATTTAGACCAGGCACAGGTGCAAAGTAATTATTATACCATAACAATGAATATCCAGCTAATTTAAAGAGGAAGCCTGCTGCAAAGTTAGTGCTTGAAAATGTGTAACAACTCTATAGCTGGTTTCTATGCTGCTTTAATTTGAGCATGTCCTTGGGTCCTAAGGTCTGTCTTTATTTAGCTTTCTAATAGGTTCTTTATGTCTTGCATTTTATTGGCTTTAGACTTGATTTTTTTTTTTCTCCACTGATGACAGCCTTGATTATTGAGATGTCCATTTCTTCCTCTAACCTGACCATGTTTTACATTTTTGCTACCACATACAAAAGAGGGGAACTGGGGTCTTTTAAGGGGGATCCCACCTATTCCACTGGGGGAAAGGGTTGAGGGCACAGGGAGCTTGGGTTGGGCTGACCCCATATTCTGTTGCCTTGTGCAGTCAGGGACTGGGAGCTCAGGAATTGTGTGCTGACTCTACACCCTGCCATCACATGCAGCCAGGGACTTGGGTGGGAGCACTATGGAGCTGGGCTAGGTTGGCCCTGCATGCTGCTGCCACTTGCAGCCAGGGACTCAGACAGGAGCTGTATGTTCTGGGGCTGACCCCATACCCCTGCCACCACATGGCCAGGGACTCAGGCGGGAATGCTATTTTGTTGGTGGAGCGGGCCCCACATACTGCTGCCATGTGCAGCCAGGGACCTGGGTGAGCTACATGTTACAGGGACAAGTGGGGCTGGCTCTGCATGCTGTCACCAATTATGGCCAAGAACTGGGGTGGGAGTGTGAGGAGCTGAGCACTGTGGGGCCAGGTGGGGATGGCCCCACTCGCTGCCACCACATGCAGATTCAGGAATTCTTTTCCCCTCACTCCACACCCCACTTATACACCCCCCTCCCACTCTCACCCACACCCCACTACACACCCTCCACCTATACCTCCTTACCCTCCAGACACAATATTCAAGAGCAAGACTGTATTTTTGAGCTATTATGCAATAGCCTCTAGATACACTATGCAAACACACACAAATCAGGTCAAACGTAACTTATTTTATTTAAAAAAATAATAGTAGATGTTTTTGTTTTTTATCTGGTTTCAAGATGGCAGCACCATCCCTTCCAAAAGAAGTCCTAACAGGGCACAGGGAGGGACCTTCAGTGGCAAAGGTCAGGGATGGGACTTCCAGTCCCAAGATGGCAACCAGGGTACCATCAAGGGGCAGGGCTACCCTTGCAACCCTTGACAGCTCACCAACATTTGTTAAACAGCTCTCCAGCTGAAATGAATGCCCACTCCTGACCTAAATCATAAGTCCTATAGGGCAGACTGTTGTCTGCTGTATTACTTATTTGTACGGTGTGTGTTACTGGGCCCCTGATCTTCTAGGCATTACCATGCTATTACTAACAATAAAACATTTGATCTGTTGTTAAATTGTGATTAAGTATTAGTACTTGGCATTTTTGCAATCTAATCATTATACACAAATTACTTGCATAGTTTTGTGTGTTTTTTTCCATCTCTTACTATAAATTGAATGCATATTTGTGCTCAAGTCCCATCATAAGCCATGGTGTTATAGTGAAGACGGATGCAAACTATGCCTGTTTATTAAGGGGCATTCTGACAAAACTGTAAATTGAAGTTCATTTTGGCCCTCTGGGCCCTATAGTTTGTCAGCACGTTAGGGAACTAATTAGTGGAATGCTGTATTAACCCTACATTATTACTTGCACAGTATTACATTCATGACTGAATATTTAACCTTTTGTGCTTCTTGGATTCTGCTGGGAGTCTAAAGCCTGAAAGACTGTTAGAAAGTTTGGGGTTGTTTTTTTTTTTTCGCTTTGTTTTGTTTTTTGTAATCAAGTGTTCACATTAGTTTTTTATTTCTTGACAGCTCCATGAAGAATATTCTTGGCGGTTGTTTCCTCCTGCTCATTTTTGACCATTTTTCTATATAATGTAATTACTTAGAAATAACAAGAACAATTTGGATCCAATGTCCATAACACAGTGAGATCCAACTACCTGCTATATTACAATTTTACATCATGGAGCACAAAATGAATGTTTTTATTTCAGTAGCTATACTTGACAATTTACTAGTTCAGAACTATTTATTTACATTCAGCTTATCAGTAAGATCATAGCAAGCATTTAATTTGATTGCTTTAAGTCCTCTGCACATAGGTAATGTACAAAATGCAAGAGCAGATGACCTTGACTTAATAATAAATCTGTGTTTTTGTCTTGTTTTTTTGTTTGGAGATAAGCGTTCACTGTTTAACAGTAATGACTAGTTTTATGTACCTCAGGTCTTATTCTCTTTCCACTGCTTTTAATGACAGCAATATTAGGCTTTTAAAATGTAAGAAAATGGCATAAAAATGTGTCAAAGCATTTTGAAATAAACATCTTAATGATATATATACAATTTTGAAAGTAAAATACTTTAAATAGAGGATGACTGAGGAGAACAATATGCTTTCAAACCTCACTGAAAAGAGGCATGGGGTCAATAAAGGAACACTGGAAATTTATACTTGATAAAATCATGTAAGTTTATTTGTCCCAATTATAAAATTAAGTTAAATGCAGATTTCACAGTACAGTACATTGTTATTATTTGGAGGCTTAACTAATTAATCATTGTATGGAATTTTGGTATCTTTCAATGCAATGCAAACATTTTCACAATTTAAGTATTTTAATGATTATACAAACTGTTTCCTTACACAGTTTTCCACATTTTTGCCTTGGCAAAACACTGTTAATTGATCTAGGAACAGATTGTAAACCAAAAGACAGTGCTTTCCCTCTATAGAGATCCCTTTTTACAAGAACATTTTTAAAGGAATTACTTAACTTTGTCTTTGTTGTAAATCCCATTGGGATAAAGTCATTTCCTCATTTTCTAGTTTCCATTTTAATTGAGCTTTTCTAAAGAGGATCCATACAGTATAATAAGTGCTTGAAGGACAAATGTTAACTTCAATGAGAATTTTGAATAGAGAATAATAATTTGATCCCAGTGTTTCCAATGTTTTTCTGTAAAAGGAAAAAAAAAGATCTTTTGTTCAAAGAACTAAAAGTCATGTTAGGAAATTTATACTTAGTTTATATTTAAAGAAACAGCTGAGAGTACTTTTTACCCTAGTGTAAAAAACACTGACTCTTTATACACTAGTTATTTCATCTTCAAGAATATCCTTTTCCTGCCATAGTAAACTCTGAGGGTAGCTACAAAACAGGCTATACTTTCCAGTGTGCTTAGTAGAAATCCATGTAATAATCTGGATCTGGTAGCTTACATTTTTTTACCCTGGGTAAAGAATTTGAAGCAAAAAGAACTACTCAGGCTTTTAGAGTAATAAGAATTTAGCTTTTTTGTGGCAATACCATGTCATGGTCTTCCACTAGGAACTCCAAGTAAATTCATGTAAAGTACATTTTCTGCCTTATTTCAAATCCTCAGTGCAGAGAACATGAGATAATAACAAGTTCCATACTGGCTTGAACAGCTGGTCCATCTAGCCAAGTATCCTGTCTCTGACACTGCAGGAGTGAATGCTTTAGAGGGAGAACATTATACTGATATCCACAATCAGCACAGAGCTTGATTTAGAGCTTTTGATCCTGTGAGTCAGATGAATGGCACAGGGCTGGATTGAGTCCTGCCCACCAGAACTGGGCCCCACACTGTCTCCACCCAACCTCACGTGCCTGGAGAATTCTCCATGTGGCTTTGGCTGGCTCCTATGCGCTGAGAAAAGGCCCTTCATTGGCACCTCACATCAGAATCAGGCCCTGGGGCACAGCACTGACTCCACCCAGCTCCCAAATGCCAGGACTGGGTCCTGGGAGCCTGTGCTGCTCCTGCATGACTCCATGTGCTGGGATCAAGCCCTGGAGGTCTATGCAACATGACTGGGCCCTATGCCACCCCTTTTCAGCCTGTCATGCCAAGATAGAGCTGCATGCACTGGGATCAGGTCATAGGGCTTGGTGCTGCCTGCACTCTGGGACTGAACTATGTGCTTGTCTGCATGCCTGATCTATTGCATAGTACCCAGGGCTCAACATGGGTCCAGAAATTTGGCAGTAGGAAAGCAGTGAACTGGCACTAGAGGCTGGATGTGGCTTGCCAGGCCAGGGAATGAGCACCTCTGGTTTGGAGATACTTGAGGAAATATCTCTGCCTTTTCTGTATAATGGTTATTATTTCATCTACTGACCATGAATTTGTCTAGTCCCATTTTTTGAGCCTTTCTGTACTGTCCATCTCTACAATCTCAGGTGGCAGTGAGTTCCCCAAATTAACTACACCCCACATTAAGAGTTTAAAGTGAAATGAGATAAGATTTTATGTTGTTTTTTTCTAGTTAACTATTAAAAAGTACATTGCACTGGCTGAGCCATCAAATTGGCCTATTCTCTATTTTATTTATTATTAAAAGGAACTTGAATTAACTACTCCTCCATGTTAGATTAAAACTCAAAACAAATTAAAAGATTTAATATATTTGTTGGAGTCAACTACATGTATAAACTAATATAAACCTGATCATGCAAATACATACATGAGTAATTGCATTAACTATCACAGGACAATTTACATAATTTTGCAAGATATGAGCTTCTGGTATCTTTGTGAATAGAGTACATTAGAATGCATTGCATATACATTATACATTTAACAGCAGCTCTTAAACATTTTCATGCTGATGATTATGGAAAGATATAACGCTCAAGGCTAACTCAATACTTATAAAATACTTTGATCCTGAGTTCAAATTAGACAAAGACATGCAGTTCATGGAGAAATATATCTTTCTGGAAGCCCAAGTTATGTGGACCATGCTCATTAAAAATTAAATTTCCATCCATCAAGAAAATAAAGCGTTAGCATATTCAGATTCTACTTCAGAAAAGTATACAATATAATAGCCCTTTTTTTTTTTTTAATGTGTGATGTTCCAAAGTGCTTTACTAAGAGGATTCAGTGCAGGGGCATAGTAAGCTCCTTCACCTCCTTGGCAGATGGAGTGAAGGGACCATGTAGACCACTACGTGGAAGGTGAGGGGAGAAAGAGGATGCAAGATGGAATATTTTCTGTGCCTGCTCTCTGCACTCAAGTGGCAGCTGCTATTGCTATAGCAACATAGGCATGGGCTTGCGCTGCTGCCACTGGGGTAAAGACTCTGAGCAGCAGTTGCAGCAGTCCTTCCATGGAGCTGCCTCTATTCCCTATTTGCTCTCCCTTACCAACCATATGTGCTTCTGGGCACAGGGCTGAGCCTGCTGTGACACAGTTTCCCCAGGGGTAGGGGGAAGAACAATTCCATTCATCCTCCTGCCCCCCAGATGTGCTATTGGGTGAAGAGTTGTGCCTGCCTGGCTCCTATAGCCAAGCAGCACCAGGCTTTTGCTGATGTGGCAAGGATTCCTGGGATGAGAGGAGATGGGGATGGTAACGCTGGTTGCGGCATTTGGGGCTGGTGCTTCATGTACCACCCCTCCCATTTTGATGGAAATTTGAGCAATATTTTTCTTCTTACTAAAATAGTATGCAATTATAAACTTATTTCATTTAAAAGTGATATCATAAGAATAAATATTCAGTTTCATAATGCTCCTGCTGAGGAGTTTTAAAATACTAATGTATCAAAAGTGGCTTATGCATAGAGATAGGATATGCCATTTTCTTATGTTATACATTGAGCGGGTAACAGGACAGACACTCTCCTAGACTTAACCAGCGAATGGATTCCCTGAATTGTTATGTTTGTCCCTTTACATTTTATTATTGGATATTCAAACTGGTTATTCTCACCTGTACCAGATGAGCCAAAATGTAACTACTCCTACCATATTCATGGTAAATTTTGTTCAGAAGGAGAGCTTGCTGTTTGCAATACCATAATTTTAGCATTGCATAATCCATGAACATTTGATTCCATAAGGTTTCAGTGTTTCATTTGAAACATTTTATATTTTATATGTTAAAAATTCCTGCTACTGAAGATCTAATCTTGCATGTATACATTCAACATGTTATTTATCCCAGACAGTAATTCTCAACCTTTTTACTAGGCTCACTTCTCACTAAGGCTCAAGGCATTCTGCAGAAAATGCTAGCTCTTAATTTTTACTCGGTTTTTGACTACAGAAAAATAATACAGTAATTGTTTCATTGCAAAGAACTTGGGAAGACCAAAACAGGTCAGAATGTTTTTAATACTATAGTTTCCTATTTGAAATCTCTGGGCTTATCTTGTGAATCATGCTTGCGCACTTAACCATACTAACATTATAGGACACCCTGTAACACCCTGGAAAAGCTCTCAAGTCAGTAGCCTGCCATGGCAACCTAGTTGAGAATTGCTGATCTAAGTATTCATCTTTGTAGTACCTCTGTTCCTTCCAAGTAATTAAACAGAATAAAATAACAGAAACTGTGATACAACTTCAAATCTGCATCAAAATTACTTTGTTTTTTGTGGCTCAGGAAAGCTTTTATAACTGTATTTTATACTAGGGTATATAAGATAAATAACTATGAATTTCAAACATCTTACTGAAGGGTTCTGGTTAGATCTTGTTGTGATCAGTGTGGAGACTATACTGAAGTCTTGGAGTTCACTGTATTTGTACAGTTGGGCATAATGGCTACGGTACAGTATTGCACTTATTTAGGTGGATATTCTTTTAAAACTGTTCCAGAGACAGAAGATAGTTTTTATTTTTCAGCAAATGGATAAGAAAATTCATGATCCATGGTCCTAGACATTTTGCAAAGAAACCGATTGCACGAAAGGCTGAAAAAGCTTTCTGCCTCATAATTCTGGGCTCCACAGTTCATCGTTATCCCATCAAAAAGATTAAAGTAATTTAGAGCTTAGAAACTTTATGCCAGCTCTGCCCAACAAAATGCCCAAAGGCACTGAGGAGTCCTCAAATCTGATTCAATAATATTCTAGAACTCCTACTGACAATTAAGCATTTCATACCATTTTTACTTTCTTGCTGTCCTCTAATTGACATGTCCCTCTTCTGTGCCAGATTTCCCGTCCTTGAAAAACAGTTATAACAGATCTTGTACTCATGAAAAGTACACGTACCATTTTATACAGTTTTGGTCTCATGTCAAGGATATGCAGAATTATATAATGAGATGTTTTGCTTTGCTGATTGAAAACATGAAATGTCCCCCTGTAAGCGTTCCTCTTGCCTTGCTGCTACCCAAAACACTAGGATTAGTTTCAGACAAGCTGCAAGGTTTTATTTCTTCTTCATTCTGGGGAAAAGGGACTGTTGGAGCATTCCTCGGGTCTTCAAATATTCATACAGTACTTTTGAAAATGAAATGTAGCATTCAGAATTTACTTGCATTTTTAAAACATGATAACAATTTACTGTTAGGACTGTGGGGAGAGATTTTTTTTGCTGCCAGCAAAGCTGGCATGTTTTGTAAATTGGCTTCACACCTTCTGCTGGTTACTGTGCAAATGGAAGACAGTGTAATTTCTGCAGGTGTAAAGTTTTTCCTTGTCAAATTTGCATGTGCTTGCTGCAAAAAGGCCAAAATTTCATACTGGTAATATTCATAATTATGCTTCTGGCATAATATGCCCATATTATTTATTCACAGGGAAAATGGCAATATTCTGATTAGGAACTGCTAAAAGAATTGTGCACATAAATACTAGGGAAGCAATAAAAGTTGTACCAGGTGTGCTCCCTGTTCTTTATACTTTTTGTAATGAATCTCCAAGGAAGGGAAATCCCCAAGAGCATTGCAAAGATGTTAATAAGAATCTGAGAAATGTAATGCTGCATTAGACCATAGGTCCATCTAGCCTTGTATTCAGTATTTCTAACTGGCACAGGATGGGTGCAAAGAAGAAGAGTATTTATGCAGGGATTATCCAGGCTGAACCATGCCCTTCCCCTCTTCCTGTAGAGCTTCCAGCATTTGGAGGTCTAGGAAGTCCTAATATGGGACTCACATTTGTTCCTATATAGTAGAGACAGATCTTCAAAAACCCCTAGTTTAAATTGATTCAATCTTTGCAGATTAGTCTAACGTGAGAAAATTTAAACTGATATGCAAGTGAATAGACATTCACTTTTGATTCCAGAAATGCAGGTATATGCATGGCAGGGGGGAAGGAGGAAGCTTCAGCCCAGTGGTTTCTGCCTAGTGCATGGAGCTCTCTGGCTGGCTTCAGCTTCCAGCTGCCTTCCAACCACAGAGGCTGCTCGTCATGCCAGGTGGATGGAGCAGATGGAAGGTGGTCAGAAGCTGGTCAGAGCTCCATATGCTAGGCAGAAGCTGCTGAGCTGAAGCTTTTGTGCTGCCTACCCAGAGTGGTGTGGCAGGGGCAGGAGTGGCAGTGGCAGCAGCTGGAAGTGAGGGAGGTAGAACAGCCCCTGCCAGTGTACAGGTTCTGGTGTGGGTGCTGCACAGTGAAGGACAGGGGGCACAGCAGCAGCTGTGGGCACATGAGCGCTCACAGTGGATAGCTACTGAGGTCCAGGCCCACCAGCGCTTCTGCACTGGCCTGGGCAGCCACAGACACAATTAACATGTTCCACGTGGCCAGTCCATTTCCCAAGACACCCGCCCGCAGCTGCAGCAGCATCACTTCCATACCATTGCTTGGCCAGCTGCCACCCATGCTGTTGGGCTGGGCTGTAACAGAACCACAGCCATCTGGGAAGGGCCTGGCCCCCATAGTCCAGCTTGCGCCAACCCCACTGGGCTCTTCCCAGCTGGCTGCAGCTCTATGATAGCCCAGCCTAGCTTTGGCACGGGGAGCTGGGAGAAATCCAGCCTCACAGTTCCTGCAATCCCAGTCCAAGCTCCGGTTCACTGGGAAGGGCCCTGCTTCTGCAGCCCAACTCTTCCCAGGCCAATCCCTCCATGACCATCCTCAGCAGTGCCCATGGGACATTCTAGCTCTACCCTATAGCCTCAGCTGCAGCAAGACACCCATCAGATAGCGGGGCCATGCTGGCTGACCAGCTCTTGCCCTGATGGGGGCTGCTCTGCCCTACCAGGGAGACCCTGGCTGCAGTCCCCAGGGAAAGAGGGGAATAAGCCCCCGATCTGTCCCTTTAGCCTTAGGGGTCCATGCCAGGCTGATGTCTGGACATGTTCCTGCCCTTTCTCCAGCAAGAGAGCAGAGGGGTGGGGCTAGCCCTGCTGTCTTGACCAGAGAGCACAGCTCAGCCTAGGTCTGAAAAGTGTGCTGTGATGCTGGGGGATTCAGGTTTAACTTAAACTTAAAGTGTGTCTGGGACAGAAGTTCCATAAATCGGTTTAAGCCAAATCAGTCAAGTCTGATACTACACTCAACCAAGTTTATCTTAAACCAGTTTTGGTCATTTTCAAACTGGTTTATAAGCACTAAAATTCTATTTTGTTACAGGTTTAAACCAGTTTCTTATCATGTAAACTAGTTGATGCATAACTTCTGTCCCTAGTCATAATGTTTAATATGTAATGATGGACCAATTCTACATGAATTTGTCTAATCCTCTTTAGAAGACAGTCAACTGCTAAAACTCCTAGATGTTAGGGTTGGGAGGGACCTCAATAGATCATCGAGTCTGACCCCCTGCACAGGCAGGAAAGAGTTCTGGGTTCAGATGACCCCAACCGGATGCCTATCTAACCTCCTCTTGAAGACCCTCAGGGTAGGGGATAGCACCACCTCCCTTGGGAGCCCATTCCAGATTTTGGCCACTCTAACTGTGAAAAAGTTCCTCCTAATGTCTGGTCAAAATCTGCTGTCTGCTAGCTTGTGGCCATTATTTCTTGTGACCCCCAGGACACCTTGGTGACTACAGCCTCACCAATTCCCTGTTGTGTCCCCATGATGACTTTATAGGCAGCCACAAGGTCACATCTCAACCTTCTCTTGCAGAGGCTGAAGAAGTCTAGGTGCCTAGTCTCTCCTTGTAGGGCTTGGCCTGCAAGCCCTTAACCATACGAGTGGCCCTTCTCTGGACCCTCTCCAGGTTATCCACATACCTCTTGAAGCGTGGTGCCCAAAACTGGACACAGTATTCCAACTGCAGTCTGACCAGTGCCCGATAGAGAGAAAGTATCATCTCCTTGGTTCTGTTTGTCATGCATCTCCTGATGCATGATAAAGTGCAGTTAGCTTTGCTGATGACTTTGTCACACTGATGACTCAAGTTCATCTTGGAGTCCACTAGGACTTTGAAATCCCTTTTAGCTTCTGTGCTGCTGAGCAGGTCAGTTTCTAGACAGTAGGTATGCTGGACATTTTTCCTCTCTAGGTGCAGCACTTTGCATTTCTCCTTGTTAAATTGCTTTCTATTGTTTTCTGCCCATTTGTCCAACACATCCAGGTCTGCTTATAGTTGTTTCCTGCCCTCCAGTGTGTCCACTTCTCCCCACAGTTTTGTATCATCCACAAACTTGGACAGAGTTTGTATCCACTTCACCCCCTCATCCAAGTCACTGATGAAGACATTGAAGAGCATCAGTCCAAGGACTGAGCCGTGTGGGACCCCACTGCCCACGTCCTTCCAGGTCAATACCAACCCATCCACCACCACTCTCTGGGTATGACCCTCTAGCCAGTTTGCCACCCACCGGACTGTGTAATCATCCAAGTCACAGTCTCTTAATTTGTTCACCAGTACGGGGTGGGATACCATATCGAACGTCTTCCTGAAGTCTAAGTAAATTATATCTACCCCTACTCCTGTGTCCAGGTGTTTTGTAACCTGGTCATAAAAAGAGACTAGATTAATCAGGTATGATCTACCTGCTACAAACCCATGCTGGTTTCCCCTCAGCATAATTTTTCCTGATGAGCTATCACATATATGAGCCTTAATAATCTTTTCAAAGACTTTGCCAAGTGACTCTGCACTCTCTCAAGGTCAACGCTTGGTGGTCTGGTGCCCTCCTGTTGTCTCTCTATGATCCCATTGTGAGACTTGTCTTGCCCCTTGTTTAGGAACACTGAGGCAAAGAACGCATTGAGGAATTCAGCCTTGTCCCCCCTGTCTGTCACCAATTGCTTTTGATCATTCACTAGTGGTCCTATATTGCCTTGGGCCTTCCTTTTACTCCCTATATATCTGAAAAACAATTTTTTGTTATCCTTAACTTGGGATGCCATCCTCAGCTCCATGGTAGCTTTGGCCTTTCTATCTGCCCTTAGGCTGCTCTGAATTTCTCTGGCTAGCCAAGGAAGCCTCTAGGCCCCTTTTTCCCCACATTGGGATCATTTCTCTCTGTGCCCAAAGAATCAATTCCTTAAGGCACAGCCACCCTTCCTGAGCTCCCATTCTGCCAAATCTCTTACCCTGCAGTGTGTCATTGACTAAATGCCTGAGCTTGCTGAAGTCAGCCTTCTTAAAGTCTAGCACGTCTACCCTACTAGTTACCTTTCCCACTCTATGCCTTATGGTGAATTCTGTTATTTGGTGGTCACTGTCCCCCAGGTGACCAGTGATCTGTAGGTGCCCTACCATGTCACCCCCCTTTGCCAGTAACACATTCCTCCTATTGGGACCATGTACCTCCTGCGTCAGGTGGAGGTCCTGCACACAGGATAGGAACCTGTGTGAACGGTGGGAATTTTGCTGTCTGCATCACCCAGCAGATGTCAGCGTAGTTTAGGTCCCCCATGACTACTGTTTCCCTAGTCTTTATGGTCTCCGAGAGCTGCCTCAGGATTTCCAAATCTAGTTCTTCCCCTTGGTGTGGGAGTCTGTAGCAGACCCCTACTACCAAATCCCTTTCCCCTTGTCCTCCATGTATCATAACCCACAATCCTTCTACTTTATCCTCCACCAATTCCATTTTGATCAGGGTCAATGTATAATGCTCCTTGACATAGAGCACAATCCCTCCTCCCTACTCTATCCTTTCTGTACAGTTTATAGCCCTCAATGTGTACCACCCAGTCCTGGGTAGAGTCCCACCAGGTTTCTGTTAACCCCACTATGTTGTAAGTGTTTTCTGCAAGCAGGAGTGCTAGTTCATCCTGCTTGTTCTCCATGCTCCTAGCATTAGTGTATAGGTACTTGAGCCCTGTGACTGGCCTCTTTGTTGCCCCCCAGCTCTGATGCCCAATTGCTTACCTGCTTATTGCTTACCTGTGCTGTACTGCTGGACATCCCATGGATTGCAGTTTTCTGATGTTCTCTTTCTGCCTTCCCATCCCCCATCTGAGCTAGTTTAAAGCCTGATGTAGGAGATCAGCCAACCTGTTGGAAAAAAAGACTTTTACCTTTTGCCTAGAGGTGAAGTCCATCATGTCCCAGGAAGTCCTTTGCCAGGAAGTGTGGGTTGTGGTCCAGGAAGCCAAATCCTGCATAATGGCACCAACTCCTGAGCTGCAGGTTGACCTCTCTTATGCAGGCGCTGTCAGTAGGCTTATACCTACTGTGACCTCTGACCAGGAGGATGGATGAGAAGACTACCTGTGCCCCCATCTCCCTAAGCCTGGCCCCCAGAGCCCTGTAGTCACCCATGACATTTCTTGTTACAATGAGTTCACAAAATTAACTGCATGCTATGTGAAAAAGAACTTCCTTTAAACCAACTTCATAGTAAATCCCTTAGGTGTCCACTAGTATGGTGAAAGAAGGTAAATATATCTCAATTTATTTTCTCTACGTTGTTCATTATTTTGTAGACCTTTAATATATTCCAGCTTGGCACGTAGAGAAGAACAAGGTGATCGGGAACAGTCAACAGGGATGCACCAAGAACAAGTCATGCCTACCCAACCTTTTTTCTTTCTGTAATTAAAGTGACAGGTGGTGTGGATGAGGGGAGAGCAGTGGACATGGTATACCTTGACTTTAGCAAAGATTTGGGCACTGGACTCCCATCACTGTACACAACTAGTTGAATCATCATACTGAATGGGTAACCTTCAATGGCTCAATGTTTAGTTGGGGAAAAGGTATTTAGTGGAATTCCCTGGGTCCTGTATTTTTCAACATCATTAATATTTTTGGATGATGGAATTGAGTGCACGCTTAGCAAATTTGTGGATTATACCAGGTTATACCAGGGTGGAATTGCAGATACTGTAAAGGGCAGGTCTAGGATAAACAAATACCTGGATAGACTGCAGAAATTGCCTGCAATCAATAAGATAAGATTCAACAAGCATAAGTTAAAAATATTACACTTTTTGGATGGCATTTGTGCACTCACAAATACAGACTAGGAATGAATACAGACAGGGAATGACTGACTAGGCAGCAATACTACAGAGAAAGACTTGGGTGGTTATGGTGGACCATAATCTAAATATATGTGCCAAGAGTGTGCTCTTGTTGCAAAAAAGCCAATAGCATCAGGTTATATTAACAAAGATGTCACTTGCAAAAGCAAGGGAAGTGATTCTTCTGCTCTGAGCACTGGTGAGGCCTTACCTGGAGTACTTGCACCCAGGTTTGGGACCCACAGTTCAAGAAGGATGTGGACAGTTTGAAACGAGTCCAGCACATGGCAACAAAAATGATCAGGCATTTTAGAAGCAGGTCTTAAGAGGAAAGGCTGAAAGAAGTACAGTTATTTAACTTAGAGAAGACACAACTGAGTGGAGATTTGATAAGTTTTCAAATACCTGAAAGGGTGATTATAGAGAGGTTGGAGATGAGCTTTTCTCTGTGGCTGAAGAGACAGGGCTATGAGAAATGGCCTCAAGATAAGGCAGGAGAAATTTAGGTTGGAGGTCAGTGTCACGGCGCGCCTCGTTGCACCGCTCCTTGAGAGAGAAACTGCTGGGGAAAAGCCCCAGCAGTGTGATAATCAGCACAGCTGAGGGTTGCTGAGGCAACTAATGAAGGTCAGCTGACCCTGAGGGGCAGGGCTTCGCCCTATAAAGCCCAGAGCCAAAGTCAGGCTGGCAGTTCTCTGCCAGTAGTCGGAGGGGCAGGAGCTCCCAGAGACAGTAATGTGAGTGTAGCTCACAAGAGCTCCAGAGGCTGGAGCAATGATGTGGAGTGGTAGCTGGGAGGCTTACTTTGTTATGGCCAGGTGCCTTATGTTTG
>JAGPOW010000261.1:69653658-69692139 GCA_030014935.1 Caiman crocodilus | reverse complement strand
CGCGCCAATCTAGGGGCAGGGTCCCTAATATACCTTCTGCTCAGAACCTTCTCGAAGGTCCTGTCAATCATGTCCTTCACGTAGCACTTTAACTCCTGCCATCCCAGATTACTCAAGATAGAACTCCTCTGCCACTGTGTTCTCATCCTTCATATAACAGGCAAGTTACTTAACAGAATATAACATAATACAAACATCATAAGGCAAACAGCACATCTTGTCAATAATGAGAGCATGGAGTCACTAATCAAAACTCCAAGACAAGAATGAATACAAACATGTGACCAGAGCAGTTAAGGAACTAAAATTGAAGCACAACCATGCCAAGGAATCATTTATTACTGTATTCCTAGGAAATTAGTTTTCCTTGTATATAAAGGACTTGGATCTAGAAGGCCTCTGTTATTTGCTTTGATAGATAATTTGCAATGGGTGATAGTCACTCCATTGAAAAGGGCCAATAAAGGTTTAAATGAGATTTAAGCAGTGCTTAGTTCTTGTGTTGATGCTCTGCATAGGGATGAATTTTACTCGGAAAACAAATGCCAAGCTAATCCCAGCCTAGAACTAATCCCAGAACTAAAGGCATTTTCACACAGAGAAAACATTCCTTTTTCTTAGGGATGCTGAGCCCTGAATGGCTTTAGATTTGTTCCCCCCCCCCCTTTTTTTAAATGTATTTTGCATTTTGGTTAGAGGATTTAATAACTGGTAGCCAAGGCATGACTGGAAGTTTTGGCACCCTGGTTGACAGTGAGAATGGGGTGGCAGTGACATGGTAGCTGGGCTGGCAGCACAGTTGTTGCTATTTTCATGTCCCCTCTTTCCCTTCTGAGGGTCAACACCCCAGTATTCCCACTTTGTGTTATGCTATTGCTAATCAGGGGCCTGAACTGAAGGCTGTACATGACTGGAAGGCCAAACCTAGGTTTATATGAACCTGGGCTGACATGTATATGAGGAAATGAAAACAGAGCAGCTATATTACCATAATGACCCAGGAAGGAGCATGCTGGGATGGCGTAGCTGCCACACCCTTATTGGGTCGCCTAACAATTTCCTTTGTAAAATACTGTTGTGCCTTTCTCTGAGATGAACTAAAACTTTCCATTGCTGGCAGGAAGTCTTAATATTCTTCAGGGAGAAAGCCTAGAGAATAGAAAAGTTTTGGGGTTTTTGTCTCATGAAATTCTAGTCATATTTACCAGGGCTGTGTGATCTAGTGTGGGGGGGATGGTGAGGCAGCCCAGCTGGGCTGCTTTCTCGACCAAAAGCATGATCTGGGATGGCAGCCCAGCTGGGCTGAGTTCCTCTCCCCAGTCCCATGGTCCAGCAAAACTGTTGAAACAGGGTCAAAAGAGCCTCACTGTTTCAACAAAGCAAAACAGTGAGACTGTTTTGACTCAAAATTATATTCGATATAAAACACTGTTCCATCCAGACCTGGAAGCTGAAGTCAGAACAGAGCAGTGCCGTCCCTAATATTTTCTTGAGTACAAAATAATCAAGAACAGCAGCTTGCAGAAATTATTTAATAGTTCCAAGGCCTGACAAATGCTGCTACAGTGTAGTCCCCATAGTAAATGGCTGGGGTATGCCAGAACAGCAGTTGCAAAGAAACAGCCATGCTAGGATTTCCCTTGCAACTCCCTCCTCTGAACATAGCAAATATGAGAAGTAAAGGACTTCTCCAGTCACCTGTTAGGAAACCTCAGGGAAAGTTTGTTATATTTGTCTGCAACAAAATGTATATCTAGTTTTGTTTTCTTAAGGAAAATAAAATTGTAAATTACAAATAGGAATGTAAATTTGCAGGATTATGCAATTAGAAAATGCTAGATTTATTTACAATTTCATTTTCAATTTGGTCTCTTTAAGGGTATCTGTTGTCACTGTTAGTTACATATTCACACAATGTGCTTTCCAGAACTTTTGCCTCATTCAGTGAGGATGAATTAAGTTTATACATCTAACTGCATATGCAACAAATACATGTCTGCCTTTTTTAACTCCATAGTCAAAATAGCTTTTAAAAGTAGATATTTTTGCTTCTGTTTTCAATTAAAGGCTAATAATGATCATAAAATTCGGAGTAGTATTGAAAAGGGTTTGACATAGCTGAAATGAAACTCTCTAACAAGACATTCTTTCTGCACTACTGGTGGGAAGAAAATAATATTCACTACCAAAAAAAAAAAGGAAGAATGCAAGATCTGGAAAGATCTTGACATGACCCCACATTTACTCATGAGATATATGAAAAAGATGGCCATTTTTAGTTTTCTGTTAGAAAGATAATTAAATAATCTGCCAGAAAAGGGCAATTTGCTGAAAAGTTAACTCATTGTTCCTCTTGTAACTATATGCAATTATTCTTGCATTTAATTTTATGCTATTTTTTTCTACCAAAAATGACAATGTAAAAAAAAAAGTGAGTGAAGTTGCACATTACACTTAGAGCACTAAATCTGTGAAATGTTAAATGGTGTTCAAGTTAGAAAGTGTTGTGTGTAGTTGCACATTAAGTTTAGTAATTTTTTTTTTGTCTGCACAGCTCTGACAGATGGCTGGCAAGCAAAGATGTGTGGCTGGAAGCTAGGGGACCTGCCTCTATCCTTGCTTTGGTTGGGGGCAGAGGCACAGTTGGAAGCAATGCATCCTAGGATGCTAAAGGACTTCAAATTGTTTGCTTTATCTTTGTGGAGCAGACTGAAGTTACACTGAGCATTACAAGAGCTCTTGTAGCATGACCCAGAGTTGAGCCTGCCTGAAGTGATGTAACTTTGAGATGCTCAGAGGGCACTTAGCATGAGTTAATGAGCTTACATTTTAAGTGCCCTTGTTAAGGAGGAAATTCAGGCCTGGAGTCATGGAGTTAGTTCTATGTTAAATAGGTCAAGCTGGGAACTTTACCTGACCCCACTGATACTGAGTGATATAAACCACCTGTGAAGGTTATGTGATATAACCACCGGTGAAGTGCCATATGCACATCAAAGAGCCATTCTCAGTGAAGTAGCAAATGGGATACAGAGCACACATAAGCCCTTGGGATTGATAGCTCAGTGTGGGGCTGGGTGTGATTGCAATGGTGATGGACTGTGATGGTCTTAGAAGAGGGAGAGAAGTGTCACGTGTGGCTCAGGGGTCTGAGGTGGTTAGATTGTCTGAGGAGAGTGAGGAGCGATAGGAGGTGCTTAAGGTATTTGAGGAGTGGTGGATGGGTGTTTCAAAGTATGATTGATGGCGATTCAGACAGTGTGAGGGAGGTGACAAAGCAGAGGTGTCGGTGTGCCGTGGAGGCATCTCCCTCTAGACTGGTATTCTGTGAGGTTCCAGTCCTTCAAGTTATAACCCTCACAGAAGTAGAAAGGGTTGGATCTAGGTTGGCCATAATAGAGGACATTCTGGTTTTCTGCTACTCTGTTCTCTGTCCTCTACTGATACAAAACCTGGTGCCTTTATGTCCTTTATTTTTTTTTCTTCAAGAGAAAAAGAGAGGACATTATTGATACAAAACCTGATGCCTTTGAGTGCAGATGACAACTGGACTGCCCTCTATAATGGCCACCCTGGTTGGATGTGCGGCTTTCTTTCCTTACCAGGTGTGCTTTGAACATAAGATAGCAGCCCGATGCCTCTTTGTATTACCCCATCCCACCTTCTCCATTTTTCTATCCTTTTTTGGTTCTCGTGGTGAGGCACCCCTTTCCTTAAAGGAGTGGAAGGTAAGCCACTAGCTGCAGCAGCTCAGGTGCTGCAAGGAGTACAATAAACCTCTTTCCTTTACTAAAATTCCCCTCCTTTTCCCTGAGTCTGGATTATACTGTTAATAATAAAAGTTGTTAGATCACATAAGAGTTATTACTTAGATAAGAATATGATTATTTATAGTAGAATTTGCTATAAGCATTTAAAATGTGAGAGTGTATTTTGAACTGTTAAACTTACCAGTTGCTTGTGACTTGTGCAATTCTCACAATAAACCATTTCTACTCATTTCCTTTAGTTATGGTCTAAGTATAACATGGAACTTTTGCCCATGCTACACATGGATCCACATCAGGCCCATTCATTTGTGTACATACATAAAATCCATACATACATGAAGTCCATACATAAAATCTTCCCTGTACTTCTGCACTCCTGTTGACATGAAGTTTGGCTCTACATTACCTCAGATGAAGTTTCTTTACGTGGGTTTTGTACTGTTTCACCCTTTCCATTGCATAGTGCCTTATATGTGGCTATTGGACTGAAGGGGACAAAATTTAGTCCAAACATTCATTTCTTCTCTTATTTCCTTTAAAAAAAAAAAAATCTTGCAAGCAGTTCTGCTTCAAAGCTGCCAGCAACATTAGACCAACCGAGTAGTTAGAACAAAGTTCTTTGCAAGCTTTTGAGAACAAGTACCCTTCTTCGGGAAATTTGTGCTCAAAAGTGTGCAAGTAGTTTTGTTCCAAATACTCAGCTGGTCTCATAAAAGATAGTACATCTACCCAAAGAACCTTGCTTTAACACATTGGTCCTTAGACCAATGCACCTACAACCAGAAACTCTGCTAATGTGTTAAGTACATTTTTATATTATGAGGAAAGTGCAAATTTAGGAGTGGCTTTATACCTAAAATAAATTGGATAACTAAAATATCATCCTTGTGTCAAAATGAAATGCTACAGTAATTTAGGATTTGTACAGAATTATACTTACTCAGAAAGAATAGTGATGCCACATTGGTGGAAATATTTTGATGTAAGAAGAATGCCTGAGTTGGCATTTTAACCAATTCAGGTCAGTAGATGGAAAGCGCTTGCACTGAGAGAAAGTTCAGTGAGCTAATGGAAGGTAACATTCAGTTCTTGAAATAGAAATCCAATACTTATATGCATTGAAGAATTCCTTCATGACCCTGAATTGATTTTAATGTCAGGCTCAATTCTTTATCAGATCGAGTCATTTTCAGGTAGAATTTGCTTCATCTCTGATTCAGTAGTGATGTCTTTTTTTCCTTCTAGAATTCAAGTGGGTAACACATCTTGTTCATTGGCTGTAAACCTATTTCCAGCTGTTTCAAAATGTATTCCATCTCTTGATAATTGCTAGAAATCCTTGGGTGGTTGGATCAGCTTCACTTCTTTTTTTCCTCTGGGAGAAAAATGAGCAGATAAAGGACAAGTTTTGCCAGATTTTGCATGACAGTTGGGAATAGGCTTGTGCGTGGGGAAAATTCTGGTTAGAACTTGCTTAGAGAACTTACCAGAATTGAAAGTACCTTCTGCTGGTTTGTTTTTGTTTTTTTGTGTGTGGGTTTTACTGCAGCTTTCATGGTTTAATCTTCTAGTTTATAGCATGCACAGGAACTATAAATGCATTGTAAGGAGAGAAAAGTGAGAGAGAATTTTAACCCATTTTTTGTCTTGCCAAATACATTGCAGAAGTTCAAAGACTTTGACTGCTCAACCCCCCCCCCCCCCCAAACCAACTCCCATTTAGCCTTATCGGGACACTGGGTTAGTTAACTTAACCCATAATCCTTTACTTTTGTACATGGGATTTATCTCTCTCTTCAACCCCCTCTTTCTGTACAACAGCCTCATTTGATCCCATGCTAATACAGCCTAATTGTTAGGAAGTGTATGCCTTTTGAATTATGGCCCTGATGTTCAAACAATGGTTATTAAAGATATCATATTCCTGATGTCCTTAGTTTTCTCTCTGTATGCTATATCTTGTGGAATGGCACACATAGGACTTTCTGAAGATTAGCCTTCAGGAAAAGAAGTAGGAAGAAGCTCACATGAAGAAAAAAAGTTTGGTTTTCTATAATGTATATTTAGTTCATTTTTCAGGCTTTCTAGCAGTCTTGTAACTTCCTTAAAAACATAGATTTTTTACATGTATATACAATATTTTATTGAATGCAAGATAATTCAACAATATTAATATTTGATATATGGAGAATTATACATTTTGTTATAATTTCCAGGTATAAAATCGAATTATTGGTTTGCCTTGAATTTGTCTTCCTCCCACTGCTACAGGAAAGTCAGGGAGCCTCCTTGACATCTGCCCCCCCCACCCCCCCAGCTTCTTCCCCCTGAAGCTCCTTCTTCCACCTCCCCCTTTTACTATCAGATTCTCTTCTCCCTGAGCACATGGAAGCAAGCGGCAAATTTGAAAAAACTGACTTTGTATTATGGTACCCATAGACTTAGTCCATCCAGAACTGATGTATTTTGCATTTTTTTGAAACTTCTGCAAATTTTAGCACTTCTGTACATAACTTCTATGAATTTTAATTTTATAGGTAATCTATAAATATACCCTTGAGCAGCACTTCTGTACAGTTATATACACAGAGGTACAGTTATATATTTTCAAAAGAAAATTGAGCTGCTGTACTAGTGATTTCATTATGCAAATAAAAAGGATTGAGGAGAGAAGGCAGCCCTGCCTGATGTCTGACTCCAGCACAATCAGGGGTATCAGGGACCTGTTCACCAGTATCTTGCTGCTCACATTGGTGTACAGTGCCTTTTATCCAGGTGACAAAGGTTGTGGGACTCCCATCTTTTTCAGTGTCTCCAGTGATAAGATACCTGGTTTATAGACATTTTCCAAGTCAAGGTTCAGCATAGCAATGTTCTGTCCCCTCTCCCATTGGTGCTGTAGAGTATTGCACAGCTGTATAAGGGCACTGTGTATGTATCACCCCACCACTGTGTATGCCTGGTCCTCGTGGCTCACTGCACCTATAACAGATTTAAAATGTTCAGCCAAGACTTTGGCCATTAGTTTGTAGTCAAAGTTCATGAGTTTAATTGGGCACCAGTTTCTCAAGCCCACCTCTCCTCTTCTTGTAGAGAAGAGTAATGAAGCATTCCTTCATCCCCACTCCCAGGTGGCCCTCTTGTAGGTGCTCTCTAAAGACCTCTAGCAGGTCTAGTCCCACCTGGTCCCAGAAAGTAATATAAATCTCCTTGGGCAAACCATCTCCCCCAGGAGTCTTACTATTCCAGAAGCTGCAGAGGATAATGTTGACCTCCTCCAGTGTCCACTCTTCCACCAGCCTCTGTCCCTCATCCTCCCCAAGGGGCCCATGTAAGTCTTTGCAGGCAATGCTGCATTGCCCCAAGGCTCTCTGGTCGTGACCTAGAGCTCCTGGTAGAATCCTGCCACCGTCTCCAGCATCTCCTCGTTTGACCGGTGTTCTGGCCCCATTCTCTCTACCAGGCTGGACATCGCCTCTTTCTTGGTTTCCTTTATCTTGCTAAAAAAAAAGCAGACCATTCTTCCCCCACCTCCCACTCCACCCAGGGATCCTGGGCCAGGAAGACCTTCTTCTAGGTCTGTTCCTTGTATCAGGCCATGATCTGGGTCTTCACCTACCCATGGCCTCCCACACATCCCAACTCCAAATCCCCTGTTTGTGCAGGCTCTACAATTTGCAGCTGAGGTGTTCCTGTCATCTTCTCTGGAACCAGGCTCACCTCCTTCCAGCCTTCCAGAAATCCCTCATTCTCTCTTTCATGCTGGCCCACCATTCTGTGTAGTTCTGGTATCCAGGTCAGAGGGTTTTCCATCCTGCATAGTGCTACCTGAAATCCCACTGTACCTGCTCATCTACCGGAAGGTCATATTTAGTTTCCACACGGCCTTGCCTCTCTTGGGATGCTCTCCCATTTCTGCTTTCACTGTTAGGAGGCAGTTGTCTGAGAAGCAAACCAGTGTGGATTTGGCCTTTACTACCTTCTAAAGCCAAAAGACTCATGATTTATCTTATAGTTCATTGGGCTAGGCCCCAGCAGACTCAACAGCATTGCAATCCATGGTGAACCCACAGCTCAGCACTGCTCAGTATATGTATCTATTCCAGATACCCGCCCCTCACCCCACAAAAGATTCATGTGCTAATTAGTCGCCACTCATGACTGGAACTGGGTGTTCTTATCACAAACCTGGGATTCTCCAAAAATGTATATGCAACCTGGTCCAGATCCACCTCATGGAGGGTGGGGCAATACTAATGTTATGTAACAGTCAGGAGGACTATGGCACAGGGATTCTGTGTGAATTATTTGGGAGCTGTTTGGGACCCTGTGATATATATGCCAGGTATTTAAAGCTGGTGAAGAAATAGGAATCACTGAAAAGGGGAAAGAAAGGCACAGCTTACCTTTGGGAATGAAGAGGAAGTTAAAATGTATTCAGTATAGTGGCTCACCACTGAGTTGGTGCTGGGGGAGTTGTGGGATATAGGTGCAGTGTACCCTTTCATGTATTTTATTCTGATGAGCTGCATTAAACTATTCTTGTGGTAGATTCTTATCAGTATGTTTGCATAGTATGGGCTATGTGTTGTATAATCATGCTTATTGCTGGCTATGTTTAATCAACTTCTCCAGTTGATTTCCATTACTGAGCATATGATACTTTTGGCAGCAGTTTACTGATAGGTAAAATATTTAATGAGGTTTCCTTGTATATGAATATAAGAGGAGTAGCATTGTACCCCATTCTTTTTGAGGGGGAAAATTGTCCTATTTGAATAAATACCGTAGCTGTAAATATTTTTGCATTTTCAGACTGATTCATTTTTTTTTTAAATTGAAAAATTAATAGGAAAATCCAAAACCTCAGTGGGGAATTTCTTTCTTTAGACCTGAAAATTCTTTTGTGCATGTTGAGATGGACTTTGGGCATTTTTGTAATACAAATAACTAGGACTGTGTGAAGCTTAGGTCACTGATTTCATTTGAAGGTGATTTGGCCTGATTTGGTAGCCAAATATCTGAATCCAGATTGAATCAGGAGATCCATTAACCTCTCTGAATTGAATCAGGAACCTTCAATTTGATTTGGAGAGATTTGACAATTTGGCCATAGACGCAGCTTTTTTTTTTTTTCTATGTACCTCAAGGTACCAGCTCATGAATCCTTAGGTGGTGGGGCAGATAGAGCATCCCATGGGAGCACAGGGGGGGAGGGGTCCCTCACGTGCTTGGTGGTGGACCTGGACGTGGACCTTCCAGGTCCATTGCTAAGCACATGGGGTAACCCCCCTAGCTCAGTGACTGGTTCCTCCTAGGCCTGGAGGGACACCCAGGGTCCCCCCACAGCCAATTGCTGAGTTGGAGGGGTGTGTGTGGGGGAAACCTCCTCTGAGCATGTGGGAGACCCCTCCACTCCCGCACTCCCATGGGACACTCTATCCATCCTACCATCTCAGTGTTCATGAGCCATGCCTGGTACCTTGAGGTACATAGAAAAAACATATAAAGCTGTGTCTATCACCAAACCTCTGTTTCTCTAAATCAGAATCGAATCTTCAGATTCAGCCAAATCAAAGTGGGACAGTGATCTGGATCAGTGAAATGAATCACTGTCCCCCAAGTCGGGCCAAATCTGAATCAAATACTGCTCACTTAGCACACCCCCACAAATAACTTTTATCTTTGCTGTATAGGTGTCAGCTGTGACATTTAGGTATAGCTACACACTGAGGTTTTGCAAAGATGTGTCCTGCCTTGTGCTCAGGGGACTCATGTTGCCTCATCCATACTTTCATTATTTGCCACATATTTCCCTGATTGCACCAAACTGGCATGAAAAGAGAAGGGTGGAGTTAGGTTACGACTACTTGCTTTTCCCTACTTATTTTACAGAGCCTCCAGGCAAATAAAGAGTGACTGGTGCCTATACACTTCTGAATACTGTAACTGTAACTTTGCTTTGTCCATCCTTAAGTGGCAAGTAAGGAGATAACTCCTTGTCTTATTTTTCCCACTCCTTACCATCCATGAGGAAGGTGAGGAACAGCCAAGGGGCATAATAACATCTTTGTTTTTCTGTCTGCTAGCGGAGAATTCTGTACTACATTATGCCATTTAAAAGACTTGGATACTATGAAAGTTTCATTTTAAAAATTTAACAGATAAACTGTCGACTATATGTATATGAACTGTCTAATATTTATATGGCATAAACATTGGAGGGACATTCTGCCCTCAACACAGCAGAATTTATTTAAAAGGTAATGCTGATGTTGCTTTTAAAACTAACCTTTAGTGCCATGTCACTCAGCTTGTTGTAGAAATACTTCACAGTTCAAAAGAACAAAATACTTTTTGAAATATGCATTGGGAAATAGAAACACATAATGTTCCTTACTTATTTAACGAGCTTTGGAATGCAATATCTCATCACCAGCAACACATTAAAAGTCTGTTTGTAATATAGGCAGTCTGCAAAGTCTTCAGAGAGATGCTCTGACTACAACAGAATGCAAGAAGCATCCATCAGAGAACAAGATTACAAAGGAGCATTTTACATTATTTAGCACGTAGCTGAAATCCACCAACATTTGGATTCAAATATTATGAAATGCACATGAAGCCTTTGATGAGAGTACACTGTGAAGGAGATATTTTGTAACAATCAGTTTTTAACCGGATTATCTTGTGACATCCAGTGGCTTGTGAAAAAGGGTTTCTTCTTTAAACAAAAAAAAAAGAAAGAAAAAAAAAGAGGAAAAGACAAGAACTTTACAGCTTTTTTTTTCAACAGGATGGAGATGAAGATAGACCAATGCTAGTGGACAGTAGAGAGATGTTGTTTTTATTTTTTCAGTATGGGTTTTTTCAGTCATAATGAACAAGCAACTATGATTTTTAAAAACTGATGTATGAATTTTTTTTAACTTGGATGTATGGCAAAAATGTCCCTCATGTTCTGTGTTCTGGTTCAGCAGTGTGGTAGGATGGCACTGTGGCATGTATATTCTTGAGAATCATTTTGTGATTTTTTTTTTTCCTTTGTCAAACCTTTCTGTTATTCAGGGAAAGAAAATTGTCCACCGGTTTCTGCAGCTTAAGCAATAAGTTTCTATTTGACACAGTAATAATCATAGAAAACTTCAGAGGAAGAGATAATCAATAAAGAGATAGATAAATACTCACTGATCATTTCCTTTTCAAAGACTAATCTCAGCAGCTGTGCTTCTGTCTTTATATCCCCTAAAAATCTGACAGTCTTGGCTTGCCTAGTTCTTTCACTGAACTGTTGATACATTGAATATTATGCAGTAAAAATCTCTCAATAAAAGCTCCTTAGGATATGGAAACATCCCAAGTACATTTTGCATGTTTAATCAGGTAATAAAGATCTCACTTTACAATAAATATAACTATAGAGACTGGCCTGGTTTTTGCATATTGCAGCTTAATTTGCTTCATGAAATATAGATGAATAGGGCTTATAATATAGTGACTATATTGTGTTTCCTGCTGCCTTCCAAAGGGTGGAAGTAGAGTCCTCCTGAAGTGTATATGATAAGTTCCAATTATAGCTGCAGCTAATTTCAGATCTAAGAGAGTTTTTCTCAGTTTATTCTGGCAAAACCTGGGTGGCTCTGAAACTGTATCATGAAAACTCAAAAAGTTGTGTAGAGCCCCAGTCTGTTACACTATCTGAATACCAGCTATACATGGAAGCAGGTGATTGCATGTACGATTACTAGTTTTGCATACTGTTATCTGTCATTTCTGTGTTCCTGGGGGACCTTGGCAAACAGTCTGTTTAACTCACTAAGGACTTTTCCCCTCCCCTGTCTGAACCAGAACTGATCAGAAGAAGAACTTACAAAAGGCAATGAAGATGCAATGAAAAATGCACCTAAATTCTTCCAGGTAAGGGTGACAGGATTAAGACAACTTCCCTAGTCTCATTTGCATCAGAGATGGGAAAGGGAGGCACCTCCATTAGTAGTCAGGATGGAAAACAGAGATTCCAAGGCAGGAACTACACTGAAATCTGGGACCAGAAAAGCAGGGGAGCACTTCATGAGGAATCCCTGCCCCAAATGCTAATCAACCCATGTCTGCATACACCCAGCTCAGCATGTATCAGACCAATTCTAGTAGTGACTCCTTTATTGGTACTCAAAACACTGAATCTGCCTGTCTGCATTGTGAGCTTCCTCAGAGCAATGCCAGCCATAGCCAGGAGTAATCAGTTCCTATCATCGAGCATATGAGCCATTGTTTACCCATAAACAAACCTGGTGTTCTGCCTTGAGCCGTTGTGCATTCCCAACAAAAACCCCTACCCAAGCTCAAGTTTCTGTCCTGGTGCTTGGATCCAAACACTGCACCAGTTCCCCTTCTCTGCCTGGATCACCTTCACTGATTGTGCTGAGGGCTCTGCCTGTCTGCAAACTCCAACAAACATCTGGGAACCTTGACTGGTTCCAGCTTCGTTGAATGATGAGGCCCTATCTCTCCCACCCCCTGCCTCCCCTTCTCACCTACTTTCTAAACCTCAGACTTGGTTTAATGTCTCTCTCTCTCCTACTCTAAGCACAGCTTTCTAAACCTGACTTTTGTTGATCAAATGAGCTAGACTTCCCCAAATACCCAATTGAAAATGTAATATTGTAACTGCTTTGTTTGTTTGTCTCTACTCGTATGGCTATTACTACGAGTGTCATTATAAATTTCATGAACTTGGCAATAAAATAACTGTTATGGTCAAGCTTGTTGCCATACTCTCTCTGACACTCATTTACTCTACCTTTTCCTCAAACTCCCCATTTGCTCTGCTGTTTTTACCTAAGCCAAAGATCCCTGTAAAGTCCCCAAATCCTGTGGTATCTGCTCATCAAGGGACTTACTACCAGGACATTTGTGACAAGAGATTGGGACGTGCCAAGTTTGATACATAAGGGTATCAGCTGAAAGTGCTGATCAGACCCAGCTTGCTCGCTCAGATGTGCTCTGTTAACCTGTGTGCATGTTCAACTGATTTGGTAGATGGAGGAACCCAGCCCCATTGAAACTAGGCATGCAAGGTAGCTCCATTGGTAGTGAGGACTTGCAGAAGGGAGAGAGAAAGCTCCATGTAGAAACACAAATGACATGAGCAACACACTGACAGAATTAGAGACCCCAGAAACATAACTTTAATAAATGAGCATACCCCAAAGTGATGGACAAATCTGCTAACAATACATTAAAAAATGATATCATAGTATTTGTTCATACTTGCATGTTTTGTGTAAGTAACAACCTATTTCTTTTTAAAATTTGTTTTGTACTATTGGTGCTCCCCTACCTGATGAAATTGGTTATATTAAATTGGAGGCAGAATAAAAAATAAAAGTCTATTTAGGCTTCAAAACATCTTAAAAAAAAAAAGGCAGGACAGTCCAAACAGGATTTAAAATGTATCCCATCAATGAGGAGAGCTGGGTGTTTTTGAAGGGCCAGCTTCACTATCTAAGTGAAGAGTTAACTATGTCTTTTTGTCTCAGACCAACATGGCTACCAAGTACCACACTGAAACATGGAAGATGCCGAATTTTAGCCAGTTTGGGATTTTAAACTTCACTGCAGAACAACAAGGAAGTTTTTTACCTCCCTGCCTGCCATCTGACACCTCCAGGGAATGAATTCTACCTGATCAACACATCAAAGAGCTACTCAACATAGCTCACAAAGACATTGTCATTGGCCCAGAGGGACAGCCTTCCATCTTCAGCTCCCTCTGTGCAAAAATGAAGTGTATTTCTTATCTATGGGGACTTTTTACCATCTTGTACCATCTACATTTTCCCCAGAGCCTGATGAAGGGACTTTGATACAGAAGGCTTCCAGGAAAGGACAATTTTCTTGCCATTTTCCAGTTGGTCTAATAAAAGGTATCATTTTGGAACCAAGAGTTCTAGTTTGTTGTATGACTTAACAAGAGGGAATTAATAGGAAACTCAATGTAAGGGGCATATCTCTAAGGAGGAAAGAAGAAACTGCTTAAAAAGATTTTCCTGCATCCCATCATGTGTGTGCAGTATAACTCCTTGGCACATTTAATCATGCAACTTCTTCTCTAATTATTTGAAAGGCAGCATCATTTCTAGGATTTACTTCTAAGCTGGAGTCACTGAAAACAGGTGAATAAATCTGAGAAAGTTCAAAACCTGATGTCAAGATAATGGAAAACAGTGTGCAGTTGTTATGCACGTCTCTCTAATAACCATGTCTATCTAATGAAGACAACATAAAGTGATGAAATGAGGAGGAAAGATCAAGTAAAGGTTAATTCAATGAGTGTAATGGGAGGAGTAGTAATAAAGATTTGCATCTGAAAATATCACCGACGTGTTTGAGGATGCTGAAGAGTACTATAATAAATACCTCTTGTTTTAAAGAGCATCGTGAGTCTGTGTGTCACAGCACTTCAGACATTTTTTATTAGGATAAAACAAAGTATATACAGTACTATGGGCAACATTACAGATGTGGGGATATAATAGCAGTATTGACAAAGACCACACAGAAAAATTAAGAACCAAAAGAATAAGACTAAGCTTTAATAGAAAATGAAGAAATCACTCAAGTGTTTTTTCTCATTGATCCTACATCTTCATTTTTCCAATACTTTAATGTAGTCATTGGGTATTTAATATATTAGTGTGTGTTTTTTGTTTTTTTTTTTATTTCAAATTTCCCAGCTTTGCTGTGCTAGTGATAGCAATGGAGGAAGTACAACTGTAATCAACCCACCTTGGTTTCAGTGGGTTTAGATTACTAATTGTCAAAATGCCACTAGCTTATCTTCATTGATTTACAATAGCAGCAGTGATGAGAAATTTGAGGCAGAATGAAAGATAGAACAGAGATCCAGGGAAGAAGAGAGAAAATAGATTCTGAAGGAATAACCAGATACTGACTTTTGATAGACATGACAATATTCATGTCTATCAAAGGGTGACATTCTAGTCAACCAATTTCTAAATGGGGTGGAAGCAAGAAGTATGTAGGGCAGTATGGATTTGGGAAATACCACACTGGAATCAACTTCCCACAGTAGTTACAACTATGGTTTGTTTTCTTTTTAGGAGGGTGGCCACACCTCAAGTGTATATGAGCAGCGTCTGGATTTACTCAGGACAAATAGTAAACCCCATCAGTACAGTAAGAATGCATAGGATGTAGCCCTGTTTGCTTTTCTTATTTGTTAAAAATAATTTTAATGGGCACATCTACATGTGCCCCTAGCTGCACATTTGGTACTGCACAGTCCTATTGACAGTTTTTTTTAGATGTTACGTATTGGCATCATGGTTTTTGCTTGGTGATGCTACGTCTCCGTAACAATGAGCTACATCGCCATAGCTTGTTGCTGTGGTGACATAATGTCTCATGTAGGTGTGCCCATTAAGGATCACTTCAGTAATATTAATATACTATTAGTAATAATAGTAATAATAAGGCTGAACTGCTGATTATTTACCTGCCCTAGTAATGCTTTACCCTCTCAGTATCCCATCCGCATACTCTCTCCTCCTGCTTCTCTTACCCTACCACATGATTAATGGTTCTTATTTGGTATAGGAGGAAATTAACTTTCTCTAACATTTTAAAGATAGAAGACCTAACATTTGTGAACTTAATTTGCTAGATACAAAAATACGTTAGTTACATTTCTTGTGGAGTAGCTCAAAGGCAACATGAAAACCATTTATCTCCTTCAGGTACAGATGGCTGGAAGGATATTGTCTCAGACAAAATACTGAAGGACACAAAATTTGCTATATTTCCCCCTTAGTGTTCTGCTTCTAATTTAGATGACAGAATATTTTAGAAACATCTGGCAATACTAAATGAAGAAGTAACAAAAAAAAAAAGAAGAACATTCTGAGATCTAATAGCAGAAACATTGTATTAGTACACATGCACTATTCCTTAGTACTCAGAACATATGAATGGCTTGGCAGAGTGAGCCTAGACTATTTAAGCAAATTCAATCTTACTCTCCAGGGCAATAAAAAGTATTATTCTGGCAAAGATTGTGAGTGCCAAGTCCCTTTTAAGTGTTTGCATCTGAGAACTAATCAGTGCTAAGTGCTACCAATTTATAAGACTAAGATACATAATGTGCCTTCCAATACCTCTCAACTCCTATTCAATTTTGTGTGCTAAAACACAGGGTTCTCAAATGCTTCATACTCTTGATTGTATTTTGATACAGACTGTCTTGCAGACCACCTGCCCTCCCATTTGTAAATCTGTTCCAGTGGGAAATAGACCAACTGATTACAAGCCAGAATCATTTAATCTATTTTATGAGGCTTTTTAAATACAGTTTAGCAGCTGGAAATAAGTAGGAAGAGCCAATGCAGATGATGCTATTACCTTTCTGTGAGCCATGAATGGGTCCACAGGTCACAGTTTGGGAACCTTTGATACCAACACATATAATAAAAGTTTGTCTAGTGCTGAGTACTGCATTTGCTTGGAAAAGTCTAATTTGCATACACAACTGGAGAGGAGAAAGGCAGTGATACACTGGTGTTTTGTTTCGAAGCTGTTTCAATGCATTTCAAGCTCAAAACAGAGAAATTGAAATGAAAGCCTTCAAAACAGCTTCGAAATGAAACAAGGGCACTAGAAGTGTTTCCAAAGTTTCAAAACATGTTGAGTTTCCAAGCCAGGTTTACTTGACTTCAGCGTGGGCCACCAGATCTGTGCATGGGATGACAGCATATTGTTGTTGCTGTCTGGGACAAACGGCCGCAGGAGTCTCCCCGGCACTCAGCACAGGCTGCACCCAGTGCTGGTCTCAGCTGGTAGCAACAGCCTTCTGTCATCCGGCATGCAGATCAGGGGCCCACCCACATCCCTGGGAGGGCTGCAAGGTTGTGCTAGACTCCTCCCGGAGATGGGGGCCCCCGATCTGCATGCTGGCTGACAGGAGGCTGCTGCTGTCACCTGGGACCAGTGCTGGGTGCAGCCAATGCCCAGCGCCAGGAAGATTGGTGCTGCCCACTGGCCCCAGACAGCAGTGGCAGCCTCCTGTCATCCAGCATGCACATCAGGGGCCCACACCCCAGGAGGAATCCATCACAACCCTGCAGTCCTCCCGAGGGTACGGGGCCCCAATCTGCATGCTGGATGATAGGAGTCTAGTGCTGCCAACTGGGACTAGTGCTGGGCACAGCCCACACCCAGCACTGGGAAGATTGCTGCTGATAGCCCAAGGCGGCAATGGCAGCTTCCTGTCATCCCACGTGCAGATCTGGGGTCCTGTGCCCCCCGGGAGGAGTCTGGCACAGCCCTGAAGGCCCCCAGATCTGTGTGTGGGATGACAAAATGCTGTCCCTGCCGGCAGGGGCCAGTGGTAGCACCAATCTTCCTACCAGGCAGCTACAGCAGCTTCCTGTCATCTGGTGAACATATTCAGGGCGCACACCCCTGTGAAGAGTCTGACAGCTCTGCAGATACAGAGGTTTCTGGGAAACTGCACCTCAAACTGTTCAAAGCAAAACCCATGATACTTGCTGGCAGCCTGCTGTCATTTGGCTTGCAGATCTGGGGGCACGCACTCCTGGGAGGGCTGTCCTACATCTTAATAAATATGTATCCATTGTATATGTGAATAGATATAAAAACAATATTTTATGTATAGAGCAGTATGACTTTAGAATAAGATAATACATTTAATTAGCATATATTTTCAGTACAGTCCCACAGTACACTTGATGTTTAGAACTATGGTCCATTGCTTATCATTGTCTTGTATTTATCATTTTGTTTTCCTGGTACTTTCTTTATATGGGGTAGTAAATGTGATCATTTAAATCCATTGAGCCATGTTCTTTAGGCAATTACATACAATCACTGTGGAACAAGCTTCCTGTCCCAGTTTGAAATCTTGAATCATGCTCTGTTCTTAAATTCAGGTAAAATACTTTGGGGGGTTTTTCCTCCCCCTTCCTTGACCATCCCCACACCGCTAATTATATTAGCAATATAAAGCCTTGGAAGTGTACTATTATTATTATCATTATTATTAGTGAATGAAGATATTGCTGATGGTCTTGTGCTGAATTATGGGATGTGTCAGGGGGAAAAGAACCTCATGTCATTAGCTTATCACTGGGAGAACTCTGAGGCCTTCCCTGGTTTAGGGTCTGGTCGCTGGTATCAGAGCTTTAGCTGAGGACTTCCCAGGGTTTATGAATTAAACTCCGACTCGGTGAGTGGAAGGGATCTGTGGCAGTGGCAGCCAGAAGCTGGAAGGAGTTGCCATCACTGTCACTGCTGCCTGAACTGCTTAGAAAGGTAATGGGCAGGCTGGGGGCTCTCATCTCTTACAGAAGGTCTCAGCTTCCTCCCCACCCTGAACCCTGCCATATTTTGAAACCTGAGGCTTCCTGTTTCTCCAACAACCTTCCTTGTGGTGGACAACCTCCCTCTTCTATAAAGTTCAGCTCCACTGTGTCTTAACAGGCAGCCAACTTTCTAGCTTTATAGTTGCCAATCCTTTTGAACTGCTGTTGTGTGACTAATAAGCAGAGAATGGGACCTTAGCGTCTTAGATGTCCAGCTCACCTTGCAGCAACACCCTTCCTCTACAGTCACTGCTATGAATCTGCTAGCAGAATGATGAAGACTGTGCACATATTTGAGGTGTTTATTATTGATGAAGGATTTAGCTTGTTTGTTTGTCACTACTTTTTTAATGTTTCATTCCTGCAGTCTAGCTTGAAAGGCTCCTCTGTAATATGGGAGTTACAAATCTCATTGCACGCTGTCAAAGATGTCCCAGGGAATCTGACCGAGGAGGGTAGGAGAATACCACAAAGAGGAAGAATAGGGAACAAACATTTTTAAAATCAAGTTTAATCCAACCATAACAATTAAAATCTCTAAATGATGCTAGTATTGTTATTGCATTCTAACAATAGGTGTTAGACTAAGGTTCTTCAGGTACTTTAACGCTTCATTTTTATACCTTAACACATTGGATTTCTTTTACAGTTAACCAGAGTTTGTAGTGTATGAGGTTACAATATTCCTTCTAAAATGTTTTACCTGAAGTTATACGGATACATATGCTGAACATTAGCTTTATCTTTACATTATTTTTTTTCTGGGAATCAAGCAAAATATGCCAAGCATAGAATAGTATAATTTCCTACTGAATTTGGCCAGTGAATTTCAGCAGTTTATTCTCCCTGTTCTTTTGACTCTAAAGTACTCTCTCCTTAGAAAAGACTATTTGGCATATTGCTTTCATATCTTTCTTTGGCTTCCTGCACTTAATAAGCACCCAGAAATCTCATTGCCTGTCAGTTACATATTTGTATGTTTGAGTAAAACCCAAGAGGTTCAAGTTCAGATTTTTCCCATATTCTAAAAGGTAAGAAGCACTGTTATTTTCATTTATCAAATATGGAGGCTCTGAGGATAAGTTCATCAATTCCTATGAGGTGTTCAGTTAGCATACTAATGGAGTCCATCAAAGTACTACACAAATGTAATTAGTGAAATGATTGTATATATAAGGTTAAATTTAGTAATCTAAAATTAAGAAGTTAATGTTACTTGCACACTGACATCACACAGAATTTGCACAGGCTGCTGGAAGCATAGTTTTCATTATACAGATTCAGAAACATAACAGAGACGTTCGTGTATAGTCAGTTTGTAATAACATTAAATATACATTTGCATAGTCACTCCATATTAGTAACCTCTCTTTAGAATCTTTCTGTTGGACAGTTAGCATTTTAAATAGTAGTTATTAATCATCTCCTTTCTGGCTTCTATTTTTATGTTAGTGAAATCTATATAAAAAAATACGCCATTCACATGCAAGGCTTTTATGGTTGCAACCAAATTTCTGAATGAGTTCCCATTCTCTTCACACTATCCTGACTAGAAGAAAGGCTATACTTTTTTAAGCAATTATTTAGTAAATGTAGGTACTAGATTGGTTGAATAATAAATTTACTAATACAGTTCTTTCTTAAATTTTCAATGTAGTGTTTTCTATACTTGCAGTTGTTTATGAACTATACGGAATTTCTGTAGCACACGATTTTCCATAAATAATCAACCTAGTAAGCATCCATTATGTGAAACTTTTGTTCATTGGGAAGTGGCTATTTTCAAAATAAATTACCAACCCCGCCCTCCTCCCCCCCAGGATATCTAACAAATCAATGTTTTAACTGAAATTTTATTAGACATTTTTCACATTGCTTTTGAAATCATTATAAGAATCTTTATTTTAGACTATATATATATCTATCTATCTCCTAACTGAAAAGTAAGCTTTTAAAACAATGTTGATAAAAATATTAACATTTCTATTTAAAAAGTGAAACCATTAAGAAAAATGAATTGACTTTGTTTCAAATTCTGTGAAACACGAGTATATTTAAATATATTTCCCTGAGTTTTAACCAGTTTTAGTTAGTGATTTGTCTTGAAATCATGTTTAACCTTAGTTATGAGACCATATTGTTATTAGTGACTGTGGTATGAATAGAATGCACAGCTCTAGAATTTTGAAAACGGGGTTGCAGATGCTGAAGTGCATACGAAACAACACAGTTTTTGCTCTCATTAAAACTAAGCTAGAAGTTTTACTAATATGCTAGGGCCATAGGGCAGAGCCAGGCAATGTCCAGCCCCTGGGCAGAATTGGACCTATGGCAGACTTCATTTCCCCACAGTCCCTGCCTGTGTCACTGCGGCTGGTTTTCATGGAGACCCCGGAAGTGACGAGGTTCTGACAGCACAAGGCCAAGTTTTCCATGGAAACTAGCCCAAGCAGCATTGGTGGTACAGCTGGGTGGGGAGCTACTCGGGCTGGGACCGGGATCTGGTGGTGGTACCAGCATGGGCTGGGCAGGGGTATGCAGGCAGCAGATTGTGCCGCTTTCCCAGCTCATAGAAACCCTGGCCCCATATTGTCATGGCCCCGCTGTTGCTGGGGCATCTATGGAAACCAGCCCCAGCAACATGGGCAGGTGCTGCTGAGAAATGAGGTGGATCAACCATTTTGCCCATCCTTGACCAAGGGCTATATTATGAATTTTAATACTGAAGCAAAAACAAATATAACTTCATTGGGATGAGTAAAAAACAATCTGCAGGTCTGTGAAATAGGAGCTTCCTTACCGGAAGCACCTATCAGACAGCAGAATTTCTAAACAAAGGCTAGCTTGATTGGTTGAACATCATGACCAGTAAAATAAGAGATGGTCATTAACACCTCTGGAATAAAGAGTTTAGAAGGGATCAGTTAAATTATGAGCCATGAAGGCATTTAACTCCCTTAGCACTACCTGAGTAGAAATCCTGAGGCCACTGCCAGGCAGTTAGTGTCAAACTTTGCGTGGACCAGGAATTAAAGGGACATGCCTGTCCACCCTAGACTGAAATAATTTGCAGTGGGAAGTATCTTTCTAGTTTTTGTGTCTGTATAGTGCCTAGAAGACTCATGTCTTGATTCAGGACAGGTATCCAGAGTTGTTATTTCAATATAAATAATAATCTAAGTGCAATGTACTAATCATCCAACTATGCTTTTTGGTTTCACTTGGAAACTTATCATCTTTCTTGATGTAAATGAGCTACAAGGATAAATTCCCATAAGGTGCTCTAATAAGTCTGGGACACATCTTCTGTTTATAACTTCTGTGTTTGATTCTTATAGAGGTTCTGATAAGGTAACTCCAAAGGAGAAGTTTTAGGTAAGAAAGGTGGTTTATTAAATGAGTAGTACAGAGCAATCTAATGATGAGTGGAACACTGAACAATACTGCTCTCATTTTTACACAGATTGTATCAGTGGTCCTCAGGCTTCTTTGATTCAGGGCACTTCTCCATAAGTTTTCAGGGCCCTGATTGAGAATCACTGTTGTTCTGCCCCAGTTTCTCAGAGATTCTCAAATAAGTTTCAGCTGCTGTTGCTGCTTTGGCCAGTTGAAGCTTCCCTGTGAACCTCATGTTAAGTCAGATGGGGAAGGTCTGGGGCTGGAATATGTGATCCCACCTGTATAAGTGTTATCTGATCACCCTAAAGCAGGCTGGAGCACCCATTCTTACCACAGCCTTTCCCAGCCCTATCCCCCATGTTCCTCCTGGACATAGAGGTAGGTGGACAGAGGTAGACGATTCCACCTGTCCTGTGTGACTCTCTTTCTGGGAGGAACATAAAGGGTTGAACTGGGAAGGGCTATGGCAAGAACACAGAGAACTTTTACTTGGATGAAGCAACAGCAGTGATGGTGGTATTACCTGCACCATGACATACCTGAAAGGCTGTAATAGCACACTGATTAAAAACACTTGATTATATCATTCTCTGTTCCCAGAGGGTTTTTTCAATTCATAATGTTGCTAAATGATTTGAATATTTTCTCACATGCTACAAATGCATTTTATTAATCTGAACTGGGTATATGTTAGTAAGGAATACATTCATTTAAAACAGAAATCAGAATATTTCTTTCTTGAATATATAAATAATTCAAAATATAAGTGCATCACCCTAAAAGTAAACATAATTCACCTGAATCTATTGTCATTAGTGGAGTGAATTAGAAGCAATTTCACTTAACACAGGTTTAACATTGTATATGCCAAGTAATGTGAGACTGTACCTTAGTGTACTGTATCTTCAATAGCAATATCAATTTTAATATAAATTCTGTGTGAAATTTAACAGCACAGACACTAACACTTGGAAAGTATTTTGTTTTTAGGAAACATCAACACATTTTAACTAAATTATATCCATCCACTGGGGGCAAAAATGGAGTATGTGAAAGTTATTTCATAATATTGTCTGGTGAGAAAGGGTGTCATGAACAATGAGCCAGCTAATGGGTTGGAACAGATTTAATTTAGCTATTAATCAGTAATCTCTCACACACAT
The DNA here is from genome assembly GCA_030014935.1 of Caiman crocodilus. Classification (NCBI taxonomy): domain Eukaryota; kingdom Metazoa; phylum Chordata; order Crocodylia; family Alligatoridae; genus Caiman; species Caiman crocodilus. The sequence continues at coordinate 69,669,408 of JAGPOW010000261.1, read as the reverse complement.
TGTACTAATGTATTCTATAGTCAAATAGGCTTTGAGTAGAGGTGTTATAGTGTGTTGGATGTTACTATAGTTTTTTGGGGTCCTTTATTTTTATTGAGCACTTGATGATATGGTGATCACAAATCAAGAAGAAGTATATTCATAATTTTATGTTCAAATTTTGCAGCCAGCTGATTGCCTCTGGTGTAATATTGTGCAGATCCAACAGTGTTCCATTAAATGCACAGATAGGACATTCAGAGATGGTGTGATTCAAAGTTTGAAAAGGGGCACCACTGTCACAATTTGGTGAACTAGTCCAACCACATCAATGTAACAGAAATCCATGTCTGCTGTGTCCTATCCTAATTCAGTTTAGAGAAGACTAGAGAGATCTAGGGAGATCAAAGCCAGTTGGTCTAATGGTGGGATTAATAATAATAATTTCTGTATGAAGTCCTGATTCATCAACTTCTTTTGTATAATTCTTAACTTTAAAAAAAAATGTAAGTAATTCCAATGCAAGGCACCCTAAGATGCCCTGTTCTTAATTTCTATGTATATTTTAAAAACCTTTCTTACTTCCATAGCTTTCTCTTGGCTTTTACTGGCCTCTGCACATCAATGGATTTTCTGCAACCTCTATCACAACAACAGATTGCTTCCCCAACTTGCGTTTTTTGTCTTTATGCTCTTGAAGCTGATTATAGAATAAATAGTGTGGCCAGTGCCTCTGAAATAATAAACTACATGGATTTTTTAGAATGCCTAGGTACATATACTATGTTAAACATCTTGGGAACAACTGAACAAGAAGCTCCATCATGTACTGTTCTGAATCAATTATTATTACACAAACCAGTAGAATTTAAAAAAATAAGCAGATGTTTTAGTGTACTTTGCATAGTTATTCTAATAGCATTTATATTAATAAACTATTGTGCAGACATTTTCAGAGTTTAGTAAAATTTAGACTTCTGGACTTCAGAATAGAAAACTGTTGACAAGTTAAATGCAATGACCATTTAACCAGAATGTTAGCCCTATGGATTTAGCAGAAATCAGAGTAACTCATGTACATAGTATAGTGATCCTTAATTTCAGTAGACTGGTAGAAGAATATGTAGTAGTTTAGGGATCTAAATACTGAAGTTGACATGCAGAAATAAAATGGACATAATGAATAATTAATTAGCAGCCTGTTTCTTAGCCAGTGAGATTCAGCTATTCTCCATTGACTTCTGGCTGAGGATCTGGCCAAAGAGTTTAATAAGCTACAAAGCAGTCAGTGATGCTTTGTAAAGATTTACAAAGGAGAACAATATGTTGCTTTACCTTAGAAACCAGTTTTTATTGTTCCAAACCCCCACTTTTAAAGTAGGGGTTAAATCTTCTATTGAAGATTTACGTGTCAGACCACCGCATGTAATTAGATCATTGAATTCAAATGTTCTTCCAGGGATTCAATCAGGATATAAATATACTTCTACAACCACTTTTAGAATAGAAGCTACCCTATTAGTGAGCCATTCCTTTTTAAAAAAATACAATAAAAAGAGTCTCTGTTTGAAATGCATAGAATGTGCTTTACAGCCTTAGCTTTTTTAAGACTACAGGGTTTAAGAATACATTTTGGGGAAAGAAATCAAGTCCTTATTCAAGATTGCACTTTGTTCTGAAACAGGAAGAAGAGATGAATTAATACCTATTTGTCATGCAGGAATAAAATTAAAGAACAAAAGGAAATACAGTTTAACAAATACAATTAGAAATTTAGAGGAGCATAACTTACCAAAAAAAAAAGATAGTGAAAGAACTATTGGAACATAATTGCTAATAAGTGATTAATTAGTGGACAGTGCACAGCCCAGAAAGTGTCAAGCTCCATTAGAGAATGAGACAGCCTGACAAAGGGATTTGATGTTCTACACAGTGATGATATATATATGTAGGAGTAAATGATAATTAGGAAGTCTATTCATAAATGGAAATAGGGAGCATTGTATTATATTAGAAAATTCCGACTTTGAGATATGACTAGAGTTGTTTATATTAGATTTTTGCCTCCATAACAAGATCTGTGACAAAGTATCATGGTTCCCTTTTGTAGGAGTCCATACAAATACTTCTTTCTGTTTCAAGATATTCATATTGTATGTAAGGCTATTTAGTTTTTTATCCCTATTGAGACGTAATGGAAACTGTATTTCAGGAGCATATTCAGTGCTTGCTTTCAGCAGAAAATTTCAATTTTTAATTCAAAATGAACATCTAAATATAAAACATTTTCATTAAAAAATGCTATTGTGGGGTTGTATGGTATACCCTGTGGTGTAATTAGGATGCATCTAATCTCTATTTTCCTTTATGGACTACATCCCCCTTCTTGGCCTGAATTGCCCAGGCCTGGATTATATGTGTGGTTGTATGTGGCCATCAGCCTCTCACCACAATCTGTTTGGGGAATCCATCCCATTCCATTTTCCAAAACCTTTTCTTTTTTTCAGAGAGAAAAAAAATGCAGAGCTCTAATTTCTTTCCTTAGTATTTCTTAAGAGACAGAGGGAGATGTCTCCTTACTGATTATATGAAAGGAAAAATCTTAACTCAGTACTGGAAAGACCAGGACAAGTGTTTATTTTTATTCCTTTTAATTCTTTTCCTGAAAAACTCAGAAGATAATTTTCACAAGCAAAAGTTTGCTTTCTTTCACAATAAAAAACCCCCTGTCCTGTGACTTGGCTATAGTAGCCTCTGGAAGATGTTACAATTAACACATGATTAGCCTTGTAATCATTCCATAAATAGTAACCCTCCCACACGTTCAAGAAAATAATGGTACAACGAAACAGGAAATGAGCTATAAAAATATCCCTATGAAAGATGTAAACTATTATTGTGGTTGGTTTCCATTACAACTAAAATCGAATTTGTGTGAGGGCAATCAAAGCAGACTCGAGACACTAGTGTGGAGTCTTAAACTGGGCCCTATGAGGCCTCAGAGCTGGTTCCCATAATTAACTGATAGTCTCAACCCCATTCAAGTATGGTCCACAATCAGCTAATTCTAAGTCCCAGGGTTGGGACCTGCAAAAGAATCTGGAAATGGTCCCAGTGCAATCTCAGGTTTGGGACTGTACTGCAGTCAAGATCATTGTCCCAGCCCTAGGACCTCATGGGCGTCTGGAACTGGCTCTGGTGTATTCACATGGCTGGGGCTGAAAATAGTCAGTGCCCTTTCTAGGACTGCCAAGCTATGGGTACCCGGCTTTCAACTTGCTTGGAACCACCTGCACTGGCCAAGTAGTAATGGTCCTTTTGGGATCTGATCCCAAAATCACTTGCTTTGCCATTCACATATAGCAAACCATAAGGTCTGACTGTTGGGATTGGTGATCAGACCCGTATGCCAGGGATCCCAATTACAGCCACTCATTCCTATGCTAATCTATTCCACACTGTTTTATTCTGACAGTGATAACATTTTTCCTGATATCCAATGTGAGCCTATTTTTCTGCTACTCTCTGCAAGTATGTGTCCTACTCTCTGCAGCAATGAAGAAAAGGTAGTTCCCTCTTCTTTATGACCACCCTTTTCAGACATTTGAAGTTTGCTATCATATTCCTTCTTATCATGTGCGTTTCCCACAAACCAAACACACCTAATTTTTCAACATCTTCTCATATGACTTTTCTTACAAGCTTTTATCATTTTGGGTTTGGGTTTTTTTGCCTGTCTTTGGACTCTCAATAATTTGTCCATGTCCTTTTTAAAAATGCAGAGTCCCAAACTCACACAGTAGTTTAGGTGAGGTCTAACAAATACCAAGTAAAGAGTCATTATCACTACCTGTGTGTTATATCTAATGCTTCTGTTGATGTAGACAAAATCTGTACTTGCCTTTTTCACAGCTGCATCACACTGCAGATTTGTGTTGAATCTTCAATCTACCAAGACCCCAAGCTGTTTCTTTACAGTGCTCCCAGCCAGCCTGTTGTCACCTGTTTTGTATTTGTCTCTGATTAGACTTCCCCAGGTGTAAGGCCTTGAATTTGACAGTATTGAACTTCATCCTGTTGGCTCTAACCCAACTTTCCAATCTATTAAGCTTCTTCTAAATTGTGCTTCTGTCTTCCAGCATGTCTGCAGTCTTTCCTAGTTTTATGTCATCTGCCAATTTGTTCAGGAAGCTTTCTAGTCCAGTACTGAAAAAAATGTTGAACAACATTGGGTCAGAGCGCAGAGACCCCCTGTAAAGATTCCACTTAAAACTTGCATTTCTGACATGGATTATAATTATCCTTTGGTTAAAGGCATAGAGGCAGTTGTCTTTCTACCTTGTAGTTTAGTCTAGCCTGCTCTTTTCCAGTTTGCTTATGAGAAGGTTAACTGGGACTTTGTCAAGAGCCTCTTTCTGAAGAGGGACACTATGTTAGCCCTTTTCCAGTCCTCTGGTGCCACACCCAACTCTCACAGGTAGCTAAAAATAATTGTGAAAATCTCTGAGATTCCTGATGACATTTTCTTTAGTACAATATATATACACACACATATATATATATATATATATATACACACACATACATACACACACACACATTATATATATATATATAATATATAATATGTTATATAATATAATATGTGTGTGTGTGTATGTATGTAAAGAGTTGCAATTGCATTATTCTGTGCTTGTAAATAAGTATCCAGATCTGATATAGAAGGAGCATATATTTACTGTTTTATATTGACTTTGGATGTATGTGCATGTCCATGAAAATTAAGTAGTTTTGCATAGATTGTAAATTTTAATGATGATCTGTTACGGAAGCAAACCAGTTTCAAAAGTGTGCACACAAATACATCATATAGTACCCCTGTAGCTTTTAAGATGAATATAATAATGACCAAAAGATCCACATTGTTTGTATCCATCTCATCTCAGAACATCTTGCCATATTTCTAAAACATTTGTCTGTTTAAAGCATAACTTTTTAATGCTTTTTCTTTTTGGCTAATACCAAAAAGACTGTAAAGATGTAAATTTACATTTCATTTTTAATAATGCACTTCATATTCAATTCCATTTAAAATTAAAAATGTTTTAGTTTCCATGTGTTTTTTCCCTTGCATTAATTAGTACCTAATTCATTATCTCCGCTGTAAATCCATTTCCTCTGTGATATGTTTTTCAACAGGCTTGTCTTACATCTCTCTTTCTGGCAGGTGCGTGTGCCTCTTTTATTGAGCTGCAGATATTGATATCACATAAGTAGTCTCAGATTTCTTTACGTACAGGTGCTGTCTTTGTAGAGATAAGCTTTGTAAAGTGTATCAAAATAGTGATAAGGTCTGCAAATTCTGTTCCTACTATTGAAAGTGGAGTGGTTTTTTTCACCTGCACTTTTAGACTGTTGACATATGATTTGTGTCTGTGTGTTAATGGAAAAAGGTAGGCAAAGGCTTGCCTTTCACTTTTTGCCTCTACAAGCTATACAGCCTTTTGGATCAGAGCAAATGGGTTTCTTAATGCTTAAGAGAGAGTCTGGTGTATAGCAAGTGCTTTATTGGATCAAACCATTCATCTGTGTAGTCCACTATCCTGCCTTAGGAGCATATAGAGAGTGCTAGACACTGCATAATAGACAGGTATGCTTTAAGTTACCCCATGGGAAGCTGCTCAACTCTGGGCAGTTAAAGGATAGCTGCTCATGCCCTGAGGGCTTAGCATTCTTGTAGATTTTTATTGTATTTAATATAACTGTGAATGTTGTTGTTATCCATATACATTTGGAAATAATTTTTAGATTTCTTCTAAGCACTTGGTCTCAGTAAAACCAGTGAGTTGCTCAGGGTTAGTTGTTTTGTTTAAAACCTGATTGTAATTTTTTTTTTTACCAGTTTTAAAATTAAAATGTTCCCTTTCATTGCAACTGCATGCTCTCCAATGAACTGAAGTGTTTTATATTGATGACCTAGCAAGTTTTGTGAGTACTCTGGAATTTTATGTGGAAAAGATAGTGAGTAGTGAGGTGGCCAAATTTGCGATGACACAATTATTCGAAGTGAAAAACGCCAAGGTAGACTGTGAGGAACTACAGAAGGATCTTGCAGTATCTTGCAAATGAAATTCAGCATAGGTAAGTGTAAAATGATGCCCATGGGTAAAATTAACCCAAACTATACCTATATTATGATGGGCTCTGCTAGCTGCTACTGCATGGGAAAGGTCTGCAAAGCACTGCAATATTTTTCTGAAAATATCAGCTTAGTACTCAGGAGCTCCCACCAAGGCAAACAAAATGTTGGGGTTTATTAAGAAGGGAATTCTGAACAAAACTGAAAGTATCATCATGCCCCACTATAAAAACAGTGGTGCATCCACACTTTGAATACCATGCTCAGGTTTGGGCCCCACCTCAAAAAAGATAAGGCAGAACTAGAGAAGAAGGTACAGAGAAGAGCAACAAGAACTCGAGCAACAAGGACTTGGGGGTCAGACTCGATGATCTATTGAGGTCTCTTCTGACCCTAACATCTAACATTTATGAATAAGGATGATTAGTGGTATGGAGGGGCTTCCATATAAGGATAGACTAAAGAGGCTGGGCCTATTCAGTTTAGACAAAAGAGGTTTGAAGGGAGATATGATAAGATTTCATAAATTTCATAGACATTAGGGCTGGAAGGGACCTCGAAGATCGAGTCCACCCCCCGCCCAAAGGCAGGAAGTCAGGTGGGAACATAGGATCCCAGCAAGATAAACATCCAATTTTTTTTTGAAGGTGTTCGATGTAGGTGCTTGAAACACCTCTGATGGCAGGCTATTCTAGACCTTTCAGACAGTAAAGAAATTCTTCCTTTCCAGTCTGAAATGGTCTTGCAGTAGTTTAGAACCGTTCGAGCTCGTCATGCCTTGGGGCACTCTGGTGAACAAACGTTCCCCCAGATACTGGTGGTCACCCCTGATAAACTTTCAGGTGGCCATCAGATAAGGGTTTACAAAATACTAAAGAGAAAGTAAATAAGAATTTATCATTTAACGCGTCTCACAATAAAATAACTAGAGGACATAAAATGAAACTAGTAAGCAATATGTTTAAAACTAATGAAAGAAAGTTATTTTTCACAGACAGTGTAATTGAAATGTAGAATTCATTGACACAGGATGTTGTAGAAGCTGACACGAACTAGATTCAAACATATCCTATTTACTCTCCCTATTAGCATCCACTCTATGCCAATGTGTGACACAGGATACTGGGCGAGATGGACTAGTGGTCTGACCTAGTAAATGCCAGTTCTAATCTTCTTTGTTCATGTATTCTTAACAACGTGTATACTGTCTGTCAATCATGTGCATAAAAAGAAAGCAGATCGAAGGGAGTGTTGTCTCCTGTCTGTGTTTGTGAAGGTCAGGCAGTGTCTGGTGAATGTCTTCCGCCGCTGTGCGAATGACTAAAGCAAGGCTTGAGGGGCTCAGAGGCCAAAGGCCAACGTGATTTAGCATTTGACTGTGGTGACAGGAGATTGGAGGCTGATGAAACATAAGTGAGTGAATGCAGAATGGCTGTCAGCCTAGGAGGCTAATATCCACTTAATGTTCTCTTTGTGTTGAGAGTGGATGAGGGCCCCAGGAGGCCAATATCCCAGTTGTGGATTTGTGTGTGGAAGGAGACTGACATCCTGGTGTGGTTTGAGTGCTGATTGGAAGAGCAGTCAGGGTTGTGAGTGTGTGGTGAGAGGTATAGCTGCAGCAGAGCTATTAGCAAGTCAGAGATAGAGGTTGCTCTTTGGAGTCCTCTCTGGTAATATATTTATATATATTTCATGGTTCTATTGAATATTTTGGTGATTTGATTAGCTTCATTGGTCATGTTGTTGTTGATTGTCATTGTTGTTAAATATTTGTTCGTTACCCCTTCTGTTTGCGTCATCTGGTTGTTACAAATTAACTGGGTAAGCATCGGATTGGGGCTAGGCTGTAGGCCAATAGTCCAATGACAGATAAGCCATCCACCAAGGCAGTGCTGTGAAAACAATTGACTTGCATAATTGATTAATTAGCAAATGGCTTCCTCAACAATACCAGGGACTTGTATTTGCCTGCTTTACTGGCTCTGCCTTCACTGGGGGTTCCCCAGCATGAGTATCCATGGCCGCACAGAGGAACTGAATGAGGTTGACAGCTGCAGAGACCAGTGCATGAGAATCAATGTGTGATGCATGTGAACAGCAAGGGCCATATTTTTTCCCCAAATAGCCTCAGCCTTCAAGCCTTACATTGCTATGTGTCACTTCTGAATGTAGGCTGTCTCTATATAATTCCTAACCACTGGAATTCATGGAAATCTACAAGTTTAAAAAACCCTACTAAATAAAGAATGAAAATTATCAGAACAATGTGTAACATGAAATTCTTTACTGAAATTCTTGAATAAATTATTGACAACCATTTCAAAATCCAAATGTAAGATTAATACAGTAGAATATATGCAGCGTTTGTACTATAATAATGCTTAAGGATGCCAACTGAGATCTGCACTTCAAAGGCTCTATGGTGTCAAAAGCCTGATTATAGCACAGTGATAAGAACATTGCCCTGGGAGGGGGAAAGCCTTGGTTTCCCCTTACCCTGAGACTGCTTATGTACTTCGTATTGAAGCAATATTAGGACCTATGCAGAGTGATATGTGCCATGTATTGACGGTTGGAGTAGGCTTTTTTTTTCTTATGGACAAATTTAGAAAGCATTGTATAAAATGAAGTTTGTGTGTATGTAAACACAGCCAAATATAACAGTTCATCAATAGTTTAGATTTATTTGCTTCAAAGGACTGATTCATTACTATAACTAAGTAATGGTAAGTCATCATCTGGGAAACATTTTATTTGTGTTGCAAGTAAACTGTCGTTTTAAAATCATTGGCATCTTGGGTTTTTTACTTTTGATCTTTGCATTGCTTTTTTGCCCACATTCCCTCAAACTTTGCACTTACTGACATACCTTTTCTACTCAGAAGCTGCGTCTACATGCATGCTTTAATGCGCAGTAGCCTATTTTACTGTGCATTAGTGTGTCATGGCAAAAACGATGCTAATATGCTAATACACAATAAAATTAAGCTACTGCACATTAAGCATCACTAAAAAAAAGTTGCATTTTTTTTGCTACTGTGTGTTAGGGTAGTTTAATGCACATTTAGTTAATATCTCACGTTAGAGGTAGTACATTTAATGTGCAGTAGCAAAAGCATGTTAATGAATGTGTAGACTGTTAATGAATGTGCACCCACAGGGTAGCAGAGTGTCTCAGAATGATCTTATTTATAACTAAACTGATCAGTTTCCTATCTATTCTCCCAACTTACTTCATGCTAAGAAAATAAAATGACTTTTCTTTTCTCCTGTAGATATTTTACATACAATACCAAAGTCCTCAGCTAATATATAATTTGTGTTCTTCATTCCCTTCGGGATTCATATTGGTGAGGTATTTTGGTAATCTATCTGACACATTTTTTATAGAAATGTTTATAATTTATCTGTGAATTATAGTCAGAGTAAAAGTATGTCACTGAGTTACAGAACCAAGTAATTATATATAAACAGAAATAAAATTATATTCAATAGAAACAAACATAACAACTGATAAATGAAACCCCCACCAATATTTCCCAAGCAAATGGCATAATTATAGATAGCATTGTATTTGGGGATGTTGTATTGAAGATTTTGTTTCTTTTCACTGTCATTGAAAGATTCCAGCTGAGGTGAGTCTCTAACTTTTGTTGTGCGTATAACACACGAAGTTACCAGCAACTACAACTTACTCCCCTCAGTCATAGGTGATTGTGTCTTCTGCCATCTTGGATGTTTGGTTCCAGTAGTGTAACTATGGGCCCTAACTGATGGGATGTCAGAATACACCCCTCTCCATCCCCAGGGCCATATCAACATGAGTGTGGAAGTTTGTTTCCTTGGGGACAAAAGCAGTGTCACATCTTGTGCCACTGGTACTTTTCCCTGGGGAATACCTGTGCCATGTGCCCTCTGGCATGCAGCAGGTTACCGCAGATGGGGTAGGGGAGGCTGGGGCCAGCACTGGGCTGGTCCTATCAGCCTTTCCTGGGATCCTCCTGGGGCTGCATCTACAGTGATCCTGTTGCTCAGAGCCTGGACAACATAGATGATCAAAGGTTTGGAAGGCAAGTCATATGAGGAGAGGCTGAAGGAGCTAGGCATGTTTAGCTTGTAGAAAGGGCGCTTAAGAGGGAACATGATAGCATTGTTCAAATATATGAAGTGCTATTATAAAGAAGAGGGGAATCACCTTTTCTCTCTTGCTGCAGAGAAGAAGATGTGGACCAATGACTGGAAGTTGCAGCAGGTAAGTTTGGATATTGGATATCTGGAAAAACTGCTTCACTGTTAGAACAGTGAGGCACTGGGATAGACTGGCCAGGGAAGTTGTGTACTCTCCATTACAGGAGGTGCTCAAGAAGAGGTTGGAAAGCCTCTGTTCAGGGATGATATAGGTGTAGTTATCCCTATGTTCTACCATGGGCATTGCATTGTGTCAGGGTTGATGTCAGTTTTATGTAGAATTTCGATTATGGTTTGTATGGGATGGTTAAGAAAGGGATGATCCTGCCTCAGGCAGGGATTAGAACAGATGACCTCTGAGGTCCCTTCTAGCCCTACTTCTCTGTTACTGTATGACTCTGTAGGTGTATCTACACATGCATTAATTCACCATAGTTACTGCACATTTAGTTACTCACTAGTAGCACTACTGCATGGGGTTTTTTGGTGATGTTTAAGGCACAATAGCCTAATAACACTGTGCAGTAGCATATTAACATAGTTTTTGACCAGTGCGCTACTGTGCAGTGTTATTACACTACTGCATAGTAAGCATCTTGTGTAGACGCACCCTATAAGAACTGAAAAATGGAAGATGCAGTAGATGTGGAACTATTCAAGTCCTTTTTATGTGGGTAACCAAGGAAGGCCCGCCTTCAGGCATGGTAGCAGCCTTTAGGATCTCAATTTCTACATTCTCCTTCTATCCAAGACTCTGTTCTTTCCATTTAAAATGTCCATTGTGCCTGTTTCAGGAATTGCTCTCTTTAAAAAGATGTGAAGACTTTTGTTTCATAAATTAGCAGTTTTTAGGCCCCCTTGCACAGAAAAATCTGTGAAGCGCAAAAGAAAGCTGAGCCAACTCATTGTCTCTCAGATGCTGTAGAAAGGTAATTATTATGGGGCAAAACTCAGTTTAAGTTAATTTTTAATCCAAGGTTAGCCACCCCACAGATGGTAGGCAGGGAAGAGCTGGAGGAGTGGACCGGGCTCTGGCATCTATCAACCAGGCACTCAGACCCTTCCTAAATAAGGGACTATACACACAGATTAAACTTCAATGAATTCAATGATTTATTTAAATCTAACAGCAATTCCTATAACATACCAAACACCTTATCCTAACAAAATAGGATATTATACTGTATACATATATATAAATTGAGTCACCTGTTATTTACAACACTATATAACAAACGGGTACATACAAACATAAAACACAGGGAAGCAGGGATGATATTTACCTGTAGGGACTTGGGGTCATGCTACTGGTGGAATAGGGACAGACTGACTAGAACATGCAGTATCCCTCTCTGTACTCTGGATTTAAACTAGTATTGTTGATCTATTATGTATCAGTAGTGGGAGACTTTGGCTTCAGGTGAGTATCCTTCATTTCTCTGCCTCGCAGCAGGCTCCACCTGTCAGGCACAAACTCACTCGAGCTAACCTTCCAAGCACTCTCCCAAATAGAAACCCCCTCCATCTACCACCTCCCACGCACTCCAAACTCATTGGCACTCTCAACCACCTCCCAGGTACTCCAGGCACGCTCTCAGATGCACCTTGATGCACCCAATCGAACGTTCATTCTGACTCTCAGTCACAGTGGGGGAACATTTCCTTTTACACTCCTGCTGTGCACCACACTCTCCCTTGCACACGATGCTCATAGAGGTAACTCCACACAGCACCAAGTATTTTTTTCACATGTCACACTATTTCTGCATCTGACACCCTATTTTGGCCACATGGCCCTCTACTGTCCAGTACTTGCCGACCACAGGATCACCTAAAGGTCAACTAGGTCTTCAGCTTTACAGGTCTACCTTCCTGTAGCACATGTTTGTACATTTCTCTATTGGATTAACTCAGTGAACACCTTTATCATACTTATAATACACCTTTATAATACATATTGAACATGTAGCTGAGTGGAAATCCATCATACCACATTACCTGTTATTATATATATGTGTGTGTATAGTATATATATACATTCACACACACACATACTCCTTATTCTGTATGGAATATATATATAAAAGAACTAAATATATCCTTTCTGGTTAATATTAAACCTCATTTTGTGAGGAAATAATGAATTTGAATTCCAGCAGCAGTTTGATCAAGATCCAAAATTTTCTTTTCAGATTTTCCTCATGTTTGACATTCATACATGCAGTAGGCAGCAGTATGTTCCTAGGCCTAACACAGTTAGTGCCTGTTGGTAGGATATACTCACTTATATAGGTTAACAGGGTTTAAATAGTAAAGGGGACTGCACCTGGATATGCTGGAAAAACATGTGTGTTCCAGTGTGACCGTTTGAGCTATGCTGCTGAATGTTTAACTATTCAAGGAGAAGAGATAAAAGGGATATGGTTCAGAGAGGTATCAGTACACTGATCTCCCCAGGTTGGGAATAATAAGCAATAGGCTAATGTTCTATCTTTGATAAAATATTAAATTATAGAAACATGACTAGTCATTTTAGGAAGCAGTGTACCTAAGTAATGGGTGCCATAGGGAAGACAGGGATGGTAGAACCTTGTTTGTGCTTTAGGCAACATATTATGGCGCAGGAAGAATTTAGATTCAGAAAGGAAAGAAATCATCTTTTAGAAGGTAGAGTAATTCTAATTTGACACCAGTAAAAACTAGATATAGTCCAATGAGTGACCTAGGCTAAGATTCAGTTCATCTTCCTTCATAGTTCCTTTACCCATTATAGTCCAATAAGACAGTGGAGTCAAGGTGAAAAGTGTATTCATTTTATGAACATCATAGACCTGGAAGATTTCCTAGACAGCTGTGTTTGTGTTCTATCACACTGGACATGTGTGCTCTTAAGCTTCCTCTAATCTGAATAGTCTGCAACATTGGCTATGACATGCTTTATGGGCACAGGCTCTTTGTCTGTTACCCCTTCAGAAAAGGAGGCTCACATCCCAGTTGCTTTAGCAATCCAAGACCGCTGCTGATTGCCAAACTTTGCAGTGGCTTACACTCACTCTTCCAAAATTCTGTCCTTATGGAAATGGTGAGTTTACTGCTCTGTTATCAGAAGCAATAGTTGAAAGTATGTGGATACACAGGGTCCATAAATACAGTTATTCGTTACTTGAACCCCGAACAACATAATAAGAGCTTAGACAATGTAATAGACACAAGAGTAGAGATAGAGGTTCTTCTGCTCAAGGTCAGACTGCTCACCATATGTGAGATCAGGAAGGAATTTTACCCTATGGTACACTGTGTTTTCAAGAGGTTGTACAAAGATCTATTACATTTTTCTTTACGTGGGGAATATTCATTGATCAACACCTAGCTCTCCTCAGAGAAATTTAGAGAGAAATAGTATTCCTTTGGCTTTCACTATCCCATTATTCTAAGGTGCCTCAATTTGAATGAGAGCCACTAAGGGTGGTCCTTTTCCACTGAATGTCCTGTGTTGTTGGAATTTTAGGTTGAACATGGCCATAAAAGGATAATACAAAAGACAAACAGCTCAACTTGCCAAATGGAGTTTGCAGTTGGTTTGGCATGGTCAGAGTCCCAATCATAAGAATTCACAAGCTCTAAGTAGGTAGACTCTCCATGTTGTTATAATAAAAGATATGAGACAAAATACACAGAAAGAATAGGACCAGTGTGGTTGGAATACTTGTATTTTACATCAGAAAATGATCGTTTTACATTCAGAAACAAAAAAACATAAGTTTGACAAACTCTTCAGTGGCTTACATGTGCCCTGTCCCAAAATTTCAACTCTGTAGAGACCCAGGGTGCCTATAGATAGATGTCCCTGGGGGGAAGAAAGGGTCATTTTAATTGGAGTGATTTTCAGGCAGATGCTCTAAAACACAGCGGTGTTATGTGTATTAAACCCCCACACATTTAAAAATGATTGCAAGATACTTTAACTAAAGCTCTTTTGTTGATTAATTGGGCTTGCTCCTACATGTTCTAATTAGAACATGATTAGCATATGTGTACAGATATCCCTTCAGGCACAAGTGACAGTTGAAAGTAACTGGACACACAGGATTCCTAAACCTGTGAGGGGTACCAGAATTATAGTTGAGAAATAAATACGAATCTTGAACATTTTGTAGAAATGGAAAACCTTTAGAATAAAAACTACTTATTGCACTGGAGACGGTGTTTCCCAGGGGGTAAAGCATTAGCCTCAGCCTGAGAAAAACTAGGTTCTATACCCCATGTTGTCCCTGGCCTTCTGTGTGATGTTGGAAAATCACTTCATCACCACGTGGTTCAGAATCCCCATCTGTAAAATGGGAATGATGTTTCTTACGTCTGTTGTAAAGTTATTTGGGATCTCTTGCTGAGAGTCCTGCAAAATGTGAGGTAGAATTGTTTTTACTATGATGAAGGCCATAATTCCATGCTGAGAAATCCTGAGTCAATGTATTGTGGTGGTGTTAGTAGTGTTATACTAATAATTGGAGTCAGGCCTCCAGCTGAGATAAACTGGCAATTCCACTTTGAGCTCAATGCCAGTTTATACCATTTGAGGGCCTGACCTTGAGATCCTGAAGGCTGCTTTTTCTCCCTCATTGGAAATAATTATGTCTGGGGTGGGGGGGGGGGGAAACAATTAATTTTTAACTGGATGCAATGTATGCAAGTAGTTTCTCCAAATCACCATTTATTTTAAAAGATGGTCTTTAATTAATCCCAGATATTTTGTAACAACTAAAGAAATTGCACATGGGGAGTTTGAAAATAATACTATTTTCTAGCAAAATGGCAGTAGTAAATTACACAGTTGTAAAGGTTAACCATTTAAATAAAACTAAGGATGCTTCTAGAGTCTTGATCTTTCTCTTTTATTATTTTATTTTTTTTACTAAAACTTTTCACCTCACAGAGCACTACTGCACAGAGCACTTCAAGCACTACTTGAAAACCATATTGTTAATGAAAAGGACATGAAATATGCCACCTAAGTGAGATATTCAATAAAAGATTTAGGTTTTGTGGTTATATTATTTGGAGATTCCTAACTTTTAGGTTTCTAGTTCCACTGAATGCAATTGGAAACAAAGAACTGGATGCCTGGACTCCCTATAGGGTTTATTAGGAGAGATTTACTTTATAGACACCTTTGAATGGCAATCTGGGAAACCCACATGTGAGCGGAGAACCACCTCTAGGGTATGTGTCGCAACACAGGAGCCTTGATTCCAACAGGCCCCTGGAGTGAGACGGACGGACTCTAGCTTATTTCTTTTTCCCACACTAGACTTTGATTTCCCCTTAATAGGCTGCTAGATAGATCGGATTTCGCGAGATCGCTGAGGCGGGGTGAGAATACTCACACAGTTTGTTGTTAGTAGTTGCTTTATTGCCAGACTGTGTTACAGCAGTCAGAGATTGAT
>JAGPOW010000261.1:69632760-69653558 GCA_030014935.1 Caiman crocodilus | reverse complement strand
AACTGGCCTCAGGCGCTACTACAAGGGGTTTGGTTTCACTACGGGGGTTTGGCTTGTTAGGTGGTGTCATGGATCACCGCCCACAATGCAGTTTGCACAATATGTACAGAATTTGCTTTTTTCATCATTTAATGCACTTCATTGGCATGACTTAACAGAAGTGTACAGCTTTACAACCCTTTAAAAATGGATAGTGCTTTAAATTATCACTTGGTAAGTGAGGTATTAAGAATTGAAACACTGTATTTTACAGCTTGTTAGCAACTTAAATAACTTCTGTACTCAGTCAAATTTCTGATGAGTGGAGAAGCCCCAGGAGGGTGTAGAGCACCCTGTGCCACTTAGCCAGGAAAGTGCAGGGAGGCTCAGAGGGCCCCCCACCAAACGCGGCACTTCTGTCATGTTTAAGAGCACTGTAATTTATAGTTCTATAAAAGTGCTCTAAATTGCAATACTTTAAATTATGGAGCATTTGTCTGAACACCCTGACCACATCCAGATGAGTGCAGATGTTTGGTTCCCCTGTCCCATCCAGTGTACCCTGCCACTGCTACTTGTCCCTGGGGAATGCCTGTGCCGTGCACCCTCTGGTGCAAAGCAGATTACCCTGGTTGGGATAGAGGAGGCTGAGGCCAGTAACTGTGCTGACCCCAGCAGGGTCCTGGAGACTGAAGAAATTACAGCCATGGCATTCTTGCATCTTGGAGCCTGGCTGGAAGCGGAAGCATAAGTCTGGCAGGCCAGGCTCTGGTTTTGGGCAGTCTGTGCTGCCCACCATGTGTGCCACCCTGCTTTTCTTCCACAGTGTTTTTTGTGTCCCTGGGATCTCCTGGGGTGAACCCCACCTCTCCTCCCCACGCTGCAAGGTCCAGTGTTGGAAATGCCTGAATGTGCATTATGGGGTGTTGCAAAAGGGTCTGCAGTGTCATATACTGCGCAGGCACGCAGTAGACTTGGAACTTACCTGAATGCTGCAGTTGTAGAGCACTGGAAGTTTGTCAGTGGCAATCCTGTAATTCCTTGTTCTTGGCTTTTGGCCCCTCTGTGCCCTATATTCTCTTTCTACCATCTGTTAGCAGAGACAGTCCAAAAGAAGAGACAAATAGCTGGCAGACCAGTCTGCTTAAAGGGCCTGCATTTAAAAAAATAAGAAGAATAGTGCAGATAGATTTGGCACAGACTACAAAATTTAATGTATGGGTGTTTGGAGGGCTGGACAGACAAGTCATGTGACTTAGCTGTCTGAGGTTGACCTGAAAGTCAGTTCTAAATATGAGTGTAGACATCAGGGTTGACTGTGACATTTTGCTAATAGGTTAGACAATGGATCATGGATAGCAATCATTTTGTCTCAGGCAGGGAGTTGGACTAGATGACCTCTGGAAGCCCCTTCCAGCCCTTCTTCTCAACATTTCTGTGTTTGTGCAGAGCTTAGCCAATGTGCTATAATGATGAATAGAATCTCTAGTAGCTGCCATACTCCAGATACTGAAAAAAATAATTCAATTTAATCTTTCCTGTACTATATATATACATATATTATAGTAGATTGGAAAGACTAAAAATTATCCAACCAAAACAAAAGTATTAACCTCATCTTGAATTTCCTGCTGTTACCAAGAGTGATCACTGCTTCCATAGTTACTTGAAAAAAGTTAATAAGATTCGTGTTGATTTCAATAACACAAGTCAATATGTTTTGAATGTGTTGGTAAGTTCCTAGTTTATACACTATGTAGTCAGTTATAACCTAACTTCCATTCACTTCAGGGAAGTTAAGTTCATTTGAGGTTGCTTTCCCAATTATATTCACATGGTGTTTGGGCTACTCTAATAGCCTATGTATTTTATGGAGTTTGTTAAATCACTGACAGTGTTTTCACAATTCAATTTTTTCATTTATTGAGTTATTTATAATATTGTGGATAGTATTTTAGTTATGATTGTGGTCCACAGTGAGGAACCTTTTCTCACTGAGTATAATATACTGGGGTCTCTTATTTATTTTACCATAGGCTAAAAGTATGGAAAAGGGTTGACTGAGATCAATGATAGAAAATAACTCAGATTGCTTCATACCACCATTGAACTTTAACATGAGCCACAGGTGATATCTTAAATAAAACACATAGAATTATTTAAAAACCCACCACATTTTTCTTCCTGTGCTTGTTTGCAAAATGTTTGCCCTTTTAGCTCTGTATTCAGCAGTATTTTGTTCCATCTTTTCCAGAAATATTGAATCTCACGAGCAATTCTTGTGACAAATATGTAAAACAAATGAGTAATAAGTCATGCTTATACAAACTCTGATCCTGGAAAGTAAATCATTTCAAACATGTGCAGGATATAAAGGATTCAGACTCATTGGTTCCATCTCAAAGTCATGAAATGAATCAACAGAGTTACTATAACTAACATAACAGCTCACCAGAAAGCAATATCAAACATAATGATAGCAATATTTTTTCACAGTAGTTCAGAATAAAGAGTTAAGATCAGATGCTTAGCTGGTATAAATTAGTGTTATATGCCCATATGGTCGAACTGAGCAAAGCTGTGTTGGTCAAAATTAAGACCAACAACCTGCCCCTCAATGTTTTTGGTGCCTCCTGGAACTATGACCCCTTGTCAGTATTCAAAAGAAGGTATTGCTCCTAGATGTAATTGGTTTGTATAGCTACAAATCCTTTGCTATGTGACTGGATCAGCATGCATTGTCCCATACAGAACTTTTCATAACTCTGTTTTTGTAGTACAGTTGTGCAACTTGATAAACTGAATCTTTTGTAATTCACATAAACCTTTAGAAATGCAGTGCAAAGAATGTTCTGCTCTTAGGGGTTCAAAGTTTATTAAATCAAAGATTGAAAATACAGTTTACCACACCATATATGATTACAGGAAAAAAACGCAACTAGATTTCTGTAGACCCTGAGGTCACATGTGTACAGTCTTTTTCATGATTAGATCTAT
The DNA here is from genome assembly GCA_030014935.1 of Caiman crocodilus. Lineage (NCBI taxonomy): Eukaryota > Metazoa > Chordata > Crocodylia > Alligatoridae > Caiman > Caiman crocodilus. The sequence continues at coordinate 69,650,582 of JAGPOW010000261.1, read as the reverse complement.
AGTGAGGCTTTCACTGAACATAAAAACCTATTATATATGTTAATTGAAAGGACAAAGTAGTAAGTGATCCTTTTAGTATCTCCTGTCCTATTCTTTGAAGCATGGACTGTAAGAAACTTTGTAGTGGACTGCTGTGACATAAACCACTGAGATGGGATATTTTAATTTAAACCTGTCAGATATTGACTCAAGCCTTGTAGGAATTAAGATTTATACTTTCCCTTTATTCTACCTAATAGAACTGTGGCTCCTGAAAAGCAGGAAGTCAACACTTTCAGACTTTTAATTTAATTTTGTTACTTTTCTCTAAATACTTTTCAATATACTAGTCTCCTCTATACCAATAATGTATCTATTATTGGGCTAATATAATGGATTTTTACCATCCTTAGATCTGTCTAGATCTGATGACTCTGTACACAGAGTACCAACTGGTACCATATTGCACATACAACAGATATCTAATTAAATTACTCTTTTCTCCCATGTGTTAGTTTGCTATTTTATATCTTAAAGTTGTCTCTGTTTTTTTAATATCTGCTTTATTTTAATCTTTTTTTATTTAGCTTACAACTTACCAATATTTAAGACATTAAAAATATCTCTATGGAGGAGAGGAATCTGTACAACTGACAAAAATTAATATAAAGCTCTCAGAAGAAAAGTCTACATTGGCTAATTTAATTTTGAAACAAGACCATGACCCACTATTAGCTTAAGTGGGAAGAGATAAGCAATGCATCTTTCTCTCTTCTTTGTTACAATGCTTTGTTTGACTCTTTATTGTATTGTTAGTATTTTTTACATTGTCTTGTATTTTTAACTGCATTGTATATCAACTTTTAAGCCTATTCAAGACTTCAGTGAACAGTAGTGTGACAAATCTCAGTAGTTATTATTATTTAATCTTCCTAATTTAATTTTCTCTGGTTAAAAATAGTGGTATAAGAATTAAAGTCTAAAAATGAATTGATATTTAAGCAGTAGAGACCTTTAGTTCTACCTACTGACCATTTCCCTGAACTCTTTAGGGATCTCTTCAGAAATTCTTGCTTGCCTGGCTAAAAGGTTCACCTTTCACCTTTTATATAATAAACCTTGAGGTGTGGGAGATGGAAGGAGTGGCATATCATATATATGATTTGTTTTTAGTGACTACCTTTTTTCATCCTTTTCCTTCAAGGAGATAGTTATGGTGCTAGTTTTCTATGGTTTAATCCAGGTCAGATGCTATCCCTATTGGGGACTATTCTGGCATGTTCAGCTGCAAGACCACTGCCTGCTGATTTTTGGAGGAAATTACCAGATAGTTCTTTGGCTCTTCTGAGTTATCAGTTATTAGCAACCAATTCAAACTACAGATGTGGCAAAGAGATTCCATTTATAAACTGCTTTTAAACTATTCCTGCCTATGGAATCCTATGTTCCTGTTCTAAACAGCTCAAGAAAAGTTTAGTGGGCCCCCTGGAATCTAACTATAAAAACCCAACTAATGGTATGTACAGACATTCAGTGCGGTTCAGGAGAGGTTAGATTAAGTTAAAAATGGCCATCCAATCTAGGGTGTGTTGGCATGGGGGCAGTAGCAGGAAGGCTTGGGAAAATTGCGGGGGGCAGGGAGCAGGGTCCAGGGTGGGTTTGAGGGAATCATGGGGGAAAACAGGGTCTACAGGTGAGTTCAGGTGGACAAGAGGGATCTGCATGGGTGACTGGGGAGTTGGGGGACAAGCAGCATCCACAGCCGGGGGTTGGGGAGATCTAGGGGCAAACAGCATGCACAGGGAGATCAGGGGGATGAACAGGGCAAGTGGAGTCCCTGGGGGGATAGAGGGGCTAGTGGAGTCTGTGGTGGGGTTGGTAGGGGCCAGGAAGGTTTTGTGGGTTTGGAAGGGAAAAGTGAGGTCTGTGAGGCCTTGAAGGGACAAGAGGTGCTAGCAGGGTCTGTGGGCAATGTTCCCTCTAAGGAGTAGTGGTTTGTGAGCACACTGCTTTGATCTGTGAGCGCACCACTTTGGTCCCATGTCCCCCTTCTGGCACAGTCATCTGGTAAGTGTCCCAAAGTAAGTTTCCCGGTCGTAGCAGGCAGGGTTCGGCCACCACCTTTCTCCATGCTAACTGCTGCCCAGAGCAGCACAGTGGAGTGCTATGGGGCAGCCATGGGCTGGACTCAGTCAATTGTAAAAACTAAAAATATAAAAATATATATAAGAATCTATAAAGATCATGACTGAGAAACCTATTTCTGATTTACTAGATGCTGAATATCTTACCATAGTTTCATCAAGGTGATTTTGAATGAAAATTCAAAGCTATCAATGCACAAAAATATTTTATTTTTTTTCCTTAAAGAAAATTTCTTATCAATTCTGAATATGAAAGGAAAAAAAGAGTTCTGTTTTGCATTCACAACTGAATGCTTTATTAAAAAGTATTATCCATAATTTAAATAAATGTTTGTTATTGCTGTATTCTTCAAGATTTTGGAATTGATGCATCTCATCCTCATGTATCTAGTTTTTATTTCTAGATTGGAAGAGAAAAAACAACTTTTCTAATCCCATTCTGTTTAAACTTTAAGTGAAGTAATAATTGATCAGAACTATAGGAATCAAGTAAAGTACAGAAAATCTCTCTCTGCACCTGCAAAAGAGGTTAATATTGCCAAAAGTTGCTTGAGAACTTCATACAACTCTGGTTCCATATTTTTATCAACAAAATCTTACCAGTTCAATGGTTTTGTTCTTTTTAAAGTTTTAGCAAAAGCACTCTATCCAAATTTGCTCCCCAAGGTGAGGCAAGGCAGGGCTACGGCTGGTGCAGTCTACACCAGCTCCTGGGAACTGCACCACTCCCCAGCCCTGACACTATGTGCCTCCTCACTCCCTGAGATGGTATGGGGGTGAGGAGCAGTTCCCTGGAGCTGGTGGAGCCTGCAGAGTAGTTCCTTGAAGCTGGCAGAGCCCCAACCAACTCCAGCCCCCATCCCTTTCTCTGTCCCTGTCCCTGTCCTGTCCCCATCCCCACCTCACCTCAGGGAGCAACTGCTGCCTGCCTTGCATAAGGAGTTGAGGAGTTTACCTTCGGTAAGTGTCCCATGCCAGCCCCAGTATCTCCATCACACTCTGCTCCCAGCTTCTCCCCGGGTGGGTGCGCAGCCTTAAAATTTTGTCTGCAGCAAGATTTTTACTTGTGCACAGCCATGCATGCTCACTGCTTAGGGGAAACACTGTCTGTGACAGGGCTTGGGAAGATTGGGTATTTTAAGCCTCCCAGCCCTCCCCACCTCCAGATGAATAGCCCCTTCCTCCCATCCTGCTTGCCCCTGCCCCTCACCCAAGCTTAATTCTTCAGCTCTCAGCACTGGCAAACACAGGTAAAACTGGCATCAGGAATAGCTTCCAGGATAGGGGTATGGCAGGCTTATGGGGGCTGGCTAGTCTGTGGGGAAGTGTTGTCCAACTTGGGGAGGGGCTAGGGGCATAAAAATAACCCAAAGCAGGGGAGATGGGGTTAGGAAAGGGCTGGAGCTGGGGCTGGGCTTTACCAGCCCTGGGGGTGTTCTGGGAACCATATAGAAGTTCAGTTTGATTGGTCTCACTAAGTTATACTACCTCAGAGGTAGGGTTAACTTAGATCGGATCTAACCTTCCTAAGGTTCTGTATAGTTTGCACTTAGATTCTTAGTTAGATCAATCTAAGTGCAAGCTCTGTACCTGGGTGAACTAAGTTTATTGAGTGGCCATTTTTAACATGATATAACCTTGCCAGATGTGTGTACCTAGCCTAGGTAAGCTATTTCCTTGCATATTCATAGATTCATAGATTGTAAGGCTGGAAGGGACCTTGGAAGATCATCGGGTCCAGCCCCTTGCAGCAAGCAGGAAGGATAACTGGGGGTCAGATGACCCCAGCAAGGTGACTGTCTAGTCTCCTCTTGAAGATTTCCAGGGTATGTGATTGCACCATCTCTGGAGAGGGCTTATTTCACAGTCTGGACACCCTGACTGTGAAAATATTTTTCCTAATGTTGAGTCTGAATCAGTCTTCCATGGGTTTGTGGCCATTACTCCTAGTTTTCCCCTCAGATGCCCTGGTGAACAGTTGCTCACTGAGCCCTTGAAGTACTCCCCTAGTGTAGTGGTATTCAGGCTGAAGAGTCCCAGATCCCTCAGTCCTTCCTTGTATGGCTTGCCATGTAAGACTCTGATCATATGGGTGGCTTGTCTTTGGACTCTCTCAAGATTGTCCATGTCCTTGTTAAAATGTAGTGCCCAGACCTGGGTGCAGAATTCCAGCTGCAGTGTCACCAGCAGAAGAATCACCTCCTTGGCTTTGCTGAAGATATATCGATTGATGCATTCCTGAGTAGAATTTGCCATAGTGGTGACAGCATCGTACTGACGACTCATGTTCACACTGTGGTTTATTATTACCCCTAGCTCCCTTTCATTCATGGTACTAGTTAGTTTGGTGCCACCAAGCCTGTAGGTGTGTTGGGGGTTGCTCATCCCAAGGTGAAGGTCTTTTACTTTTCTTGGCATTAAACTTCATCAGATTCTGATCTGACCAACTTACTGATCTGTCTAGGTCTGCCTGTAACTGTAACCTACCTTCAAGCATGACCACATTTCCCCATAACTTGGTGTCATCCATGAACTTGACCAGTGAGCTCTTCACCCCAACATCCAAATCATTAATAAATGTGTTGAAAAGTACTGGACCAAGCACCAATGCCTGTGGGACACTGCTGACCACTTCTCACGAGGATGACATAGATCCATTCACTATGACTCTGTGCAAAGTGTTATGTTTTTTAAGACTCGGATTGTATGATAGGCACCCTAGCTTTTAACAATAGAGGAATGAAAGTTCAATGTTTACCAGTCAAATCAAAATCAGTTATGGGAACTTTGGGTAGGATAAAATGAACATCATAGCCATACCTGATTTACTTCTGCTTTGAGCTTTTTGCAAAACCAATAATATTTTTTTTCCTAGCAGAATAGGCAAAAAACCAAATGCAGCCTAGCTATTACATTATAGGGCCTGGAAAATATAGACATTTTATTTATCTGCTACTGCCATCTACTTGCCCTCACTACATCTTCCGTTGAGCTCAAAATAGATGGGATGGTTTGAGTAAGTATCCTATGAATCATTTACTTTTGAAATTATATATCTTTTTATATATATCTCAGATATAAAGACATTTCTCAGTTTATTGACAAAGAATGAACAAGGCTGCCAAATCTCCTTAAGACCTGACAGTACATTATCTAATTACAGATCAATATAACCCAAGGTATTAATGGAGATGTATGGAACAAAATCCTACTACAGTCTCATTAACATCAGACTTGCTTAAAGTAATTTACTACCCTGATTTGCTTTTTTCAGAGTGGTATTTTTATATGTAGGAAAACTAATTGTGTAATGCAGATAAATCTAGCTCTGATTTTAAATCTTCATTATGCAGATATTAAGCATATATGAACTATATTTCCACTGCCTCTTAAGAAGATTTGAAAATGAACTGAACTTTTGTTTCTAAATAAATAAATACAAAAACATCTCAAAATTCTTTAAAAGAATACATTTGCTTATGGAACCCTGGAAAAACCTTTATAAATCAGTCTTATTTTCCCTATATTTTCTAAAACCCTGTTTCAGGCCTTCTATTTCTCTGTTTCTTAGGCTATATGTGATAGCATCTAGAAACTTTAGAGCAGCATTAGTGACCCTGACAGTTCAATATTAAGAAATTCTATCAAGGACACCTGAGAAATGTGAAAAAAATGACAACATTTTCAGTTCACTTTAAACTACCTTTTCAAAGTATAATTCTCAGTCCTTTAGAACTGCGTTATGAAAAGAATTAGGCTCTATCTTGTACTCCATTAAAGTGAAATTCATAGAATAATGGAAAATTTGGATTGGAAGGGACCTTAGGAGATCATCTAGTAGAAGGTCCTGCTCAAAGCAGGACTATCCTCAACTCCATTATCCCAGTCAAGGCTTTATATAGCTAGTTCTTAAAACCTCAAAGTATCGTTCCATCTTAATTTGTCTAGGTCTCTGAATTCTAGCTTTTCTCTCCGGTATATCTACTACTCCCACCATCTACTACTCCAACCTATACTTCTTTAGCATACTTGCAATAATGTTGTTGGAGAGTGTAAGCCTTGCTAAAGTCGAGATATATTATGTCCACTGCTCTTTTCACATCTACAAAGCAAGGTATCTCATCACAGGAGGCAATCAGGTTGGTGGGGCATGACTTGCCCTGAATCCAGGCTGACTGCTCCTAATCACCTTCTTCTCCAAGTGCTTAGAAATGAATTCCTTCAAGGCCTGCTCCATGATTTTTCCAGAGACTGAGGTGAGGCTGATTGGTCTGTAGTTCCTCAGATCCTCCTTCTTACCTTTCGTAAAGGTGGTCATTATATTTACCCATTTCCAGTCATCTGTGACCTCTTCTGATTGCCACAAGATAATTGCCAGCAGCTCTGCAATCACATCAGCCAACTCCCTCAGCATCCTTAAGTGCATCGTGTCCAGTCCCATGAACTTGTACACATCTAGCTTTTCTAAATAATCCATAATCTGTTCTTTTGCCACTATTGTCTGATCACCTATTCCTCAAACCAGGTTGCCAGGTACTTATCTTGCCTGTGAAGCCTGAGGTAAAGGCATTAAGCACTTTAGCCTTCCCCACTCCCTATTCAGTAAGGGACCCACACTTTTCATGATCTTGCTGCTGACATACTTCTGGAAAACCTTGCTATTCTTCATGTCCTTTACTAGCTGCAATGCCAATTGCACTTTGACCTTCCTGATTTCATCCCTGCATGCCTAAGAAATGCTCTTAGACTACTCTTCCCTGGTTGTTTATCTAAGTTACCATTTCTTGTAAGCTTTCTTTTTGTGTTTTAGCTCCCTGAAGGGTTCCCTGCTAAGCCAAGATGGTCTTCTGCCATATTTTCTAGTTTCCTGTGTATTGGGATGGTTCATTCCTGATCCCTCAGTAAGATTTTAAAAAAATACAGCCAGCTCTCCTGGATTCCTCTCCCTCTTCAGATTGGCCTCCCAGTGGATCTCGCCCACCAGTCCTCTGAATGAATCAAAGTCTACTTTTCTGAAGTCCGGGGTCCTTACTCTGCTGTTGTCCTTTCTTCCTTTCCTCAGGATCCTGAAGTCAATTATCTTGTGGTTGCTGCTGCCCAAGTTGCCATCCACTTCTACTTTCCCCACCAATTCTTCCCAGTTTGTGAGCAGTAGGTCAAAGATAGCATAAACCCTCTCCAACAATTGCACCAGGATATTGTCCCCAACACTTTCCAAAAATGTCACTCTAATTACAGGGTAACCTAGTGCTAGCTATCTCTTCAGAAGGGACTTTCCATCCTAGCAAATTAAGATCACAAAATACTTCTAAGGAGCTACAAAAAAATACTACAGTTTGTCTTCACTGTGCATCTACGAAGCCAAATTAGTGTATTGGGCACATGTTTTTTAGATTCTGAAATGCATGAAAATTAAGATTCTTCTTCAATTATTTTCACAATGGACTACAACTCATGATAAGCATGTACCTGCTAGAGGCAAGTCTGGAATGTTTTTATATTAATAGTATCCGTTGGGGTCATACATATTCCTTTCATGCTCTTCTGCTTCATTTCCTGAGAGTATAAAGGGTAGAGTGATCTCAACTGTCATTCAGTTCCTTTTGACTGCTCTTGGCAGAGGTGGAAGAATTTTAGTGTCCCCATGGAAGAAACTGCTGTTCCTTCCTGTAACTCTTCTCTTTTGAACTTCTGCTTAAGTCCTGGAAAAAAGAAAATATTAACATTAGTAGTGTGGTGTATATAGGTTACCTAGAACTGAATATTCATCTTCATGACATCTGCCTACATCACCTGGTCTGTAATTTTTTCACCTCAGGAGTGTAATGGTCATATCAAGTGCCTCTATTGGTCAGTGGATAATCAAATCCTACTGAAGTGAGTGACCTCTACTTCTACCTCTACCTCTTGATTGCAGAAGAGTCTGCTGATCCTGGATTGGTCTTGAAAGCCATCTTTGGACCCAAACATAATAGTCATGAATGACAATAGTCCTAAATTTGAGGAATAGATAAAACTCTATCTATGTCTAATAAACTGGGTAGTTGAGCATCAGTTTTTATCTGGTTCCTTGGGTCTGTAAACTGCCTTACTTAAGAGAGAGTATTTTAAGCTTCAGCCCTCTACTAGAAAAAAGTTTCCTAAATAATCTTTGGTTCACTCTTACCACTGCAGGACTTCAGAATAATCCAAGGAGCTGCTCATATTCCAGAAAAGAAAACCGAACACTTCCTTTGCTGCTACTTTTCAGTCTACCCAATGTCAAAGATATTGCTTATTAGGGATTTGTGGCTGATGTACAGAACCCTACCCTTCTTTGCTTCCCTGTCTTCTTTTTCCAGGAGCTATGGTTTGGAATTCAGGTGAATCATTGGCTCTGGCAAATTATTTGAGAGGGCTACATCATGCCATTCCAATGTGTTCCTCCTCTGCCCCTGCTCTCCCTTTCCTTGGATATGTCTACACATGCCTATTAATGTGCAGCAATAAGCTCTGGATCTTTTTGCTGTGAAACTTATTGCTGCTGGGTACACATTCGCACATGCACCTAGGATTGCAGCATATTGAACTGGGAGAGAGCAGCCTCAGCTGGCAGGGGTCCCAAGAGTTAGTTAGCCTGGTAGCTTGGGGCTGCTTCCCCCAGATCAATGTGCTGCAGGGGCAGGGGGGAGCTGCCTGGGGAATGAGCCTTCTTCAGCATGGAGATAGCCATCAAACAGCCCCAATACTGAATCACTCTTGTGCCCCAGCCAGCAAGGGCAGTATCTTCACATGTGCTGCTGCAGAGTTTTTTAGGTTTTTAGTACTTTTTTACAAATACTATCCTGCTGCAGAGTAAATTAGTTTACTGCAACCTAATAGGGGCAAACATGCAGATGTTGAGACAGTCACTGCACAGCTAATTAGTCAATGGTGCAGCAAGCGTATTATGTAGATGCGGCCCCTGTCTGCTTTTACAAGAGCCACATTCCATAGGAGAGCAATTTTCCAGCTCAGTATAATAGAGGTATAGAAAAATAGTTTTACCCCATTTCATTTCTTATTTTGAAAAAGAAGGAAATTTGGTGTAGTAGAACTCAGGCAAATGAATACATTTTTATGTTACTCCCAGTTATACAAAGTACCTCTTACATTGATCATACATTTACAAGATTCCATGAATTGCTTCACTAGCATGAACCTACAAGATACATATTAATGTGTCAATAGAACCATCACAAATGAATCATTATTTCCCTTTTGCTTCTCAATTCTTCCAGGATATTTCACAATGCTCGTCATTTGTAGTTCCTCAGTACATTTAGATGGGGAATATAAATCTGCCCTTAACTAGACAGTAGGCTACTGTGGGGAAAACCAGCAGGTCAGGTATCAGAAGCGAGTTCTTCAACTTTTTCCATCATAGGGTCTAAAAATGAACCTGAACAAATCAAACATAGGCCTTTCACAGTTCACTGAATTCATCAGAGAAGTTATAAAGTCAAGGGCTATGAAAGCTTTCTTTTCAAGAAACAGATTTGAAAATGTGTGATATGAGTCCTACAGAGCCCTCTTTGCTCCTTGATGATGATATAGCTCAGATTATTGGGCATGCACATTTGCAGTACCAGGTCAGGTTTTGCCTTATACCTTTCCAAATGTGCCTCATGTCACTATGTAGATCAGTGTACCATAAACAGTATGAATCTTCTTATAGGATTCGGTCAGCAGATCTTTTCTTCCATTTATTGGATATGTTACATCTCCACAGAGTTTGTCAGAAATAAGAAATATGCTACTTGCTATTCCTGTCCACCTGAGCAGTGAAGACTTGATCACATAGTTTGCAGAAGAGGCTTAAGGTTCACTTAAGTCTTTCTCATGCATGACTCTGCTATCTAACAAGTATCCAAAGTCGTATATATATATATTCCTAAACTGAAGGCAATATATTTGTCATGCAGAGGCTTTCCTCCAATCATAAATTGTTACAACCCAGCTTCTAAGAGACACATTCATAAACAGACAGAGAGGGGCAACACCAAATCCCCTACAGAAGGAAGTGAGACTTCTGTGGGAGTGTGGCATTAGGATTCAGGTAAATCTAGAAGTTCTTAACTGAGTAGGAGAAATTAATGAACTGGAATACTAGTTAAGCAGAAAAAGCAGTCCCATGAGTGATCCCTAAAGGACTACAGAATGGATCAGATATTTCAAGAGTGGAGAATTTCTCAGGTGGATCTCCTGGTATCCAGATACAAGATCTGTCCCATGTTCTGCTCTTGAGAAGGGAAGTGGTAGGATCCATAACAACTACAGAGGCACAGCAAGGCTGCTTTGTACCTGAAGCAACTGTGATACCTGGCATAGTACCAGGTACTGAGGTGTGGACTGAAATGGCACATTCAGGCACTATTGTGATGGCGTCTATTTTTGTCCTTCCCCTCCCCCCCCCATCCAACAAAGGCAGCCACCAGGGTGGCTTCCCATTTTGATTTGCTTTCTATTCCCACTGCTGAGCTGCACCTTTCTTTTACATTTCCAATGATTTGTGTTTCTTTACCAGCCTTAAATGTCTGGCAAACATCACCAACTGGGACCCCAAGCAGTTCCCCCAGAATCCCTCTGTCACCCCCTCAGCCTGTTGTATATGATTAGTGTGGTGCTGCCTTCCATCAGGTGGAGCTGGACCAAGTTGCCCTGTGCCTCATCTGCATATAAACTTTGTGAGGATCCCAGGAATCATGAAAATAATATATGATTCCAGCAATGAGTGAGGGGGGCTAATTAGCACATGGATCTTTTGTTGGTGGGGGGTGGTATCTAGAATACATACTCATACTGAGCAGTGTTGAGCTGAGGGGTCAGCATGGCTTGAAATGCTGTTGCCTGCTAGGGTCCAGCCCAATGAGCAATATGGTAAACCATAAGCCTTTTGGCTTTGGATTAACATCATGCATAGTTTATACTATATACATGTAGGTGCCAAAGTGTTACTCAAAAGGGTGTTTAGGTAGTACTTGTTCTAAAACTTGAAACAGTTTGAAAAAGTTAAATGCATCAATACTAGGTGAACTAAATGTGTTGGTATTATATGCAAATGACTATAACTGTGTTTATTTCAAGGTGTTTTCAAATTTGCTCTGCACTTCAGTGTGCTCAGGGAGAGCAGGGGCTGACAGTAGCAAGGAAAGGAAAGAGCTAGATTGGGAAGAAGTTAGAGGGGAGGCAGAGGACCAAGGGGCTACCTGGTCCTCAGATTTATTTTCCCTCCTGTAGCAGTGCCAGGGGGACAAATTCAAGGCAAATCTACTAATTGCATTCTATACCTGGAAAATTATATCAAAATTATAATTTTTCCATATATAGAATCAAATTATTTGGGGGGAAGGGGCAGTGCATTATATGTTTGGGTGAATATGGTAGTTTGTCAAGGTTCTTTGGGTGAATCTGATATCTTTTATGGTAGTTTGTTGCTTCCATGTCACATTATTTGTTAGGAAGTACAGTTTACCTTTATGAAGATAAGAATGCTTGTCTTGCATAATTATTATCTTATTTTTCATGGAGTGAGTTGTCTGGCTATATTGAGACAGACATTCTCCAGTCGCATCCATGTTATTTTTTTGGATTTGGCTAAAATTAATTTAGTCTCTCAGCTACATTGTTTTTTACATAGCATATTCAGAGAATAAGGAGAGATTTAACATTACTATTAGATCTCTTATAAAGAAAGGCTTGTCACAAAAATAAACTTCCTAGAAGGCAATGGGGAAGTGTAGTAATCATGTTTCAATCAACAGACATTCATATTACTTTATTACATATAAGAAAAATACCCAAATGTTATATTAATAGAAAACTTGTTAATTGTATGCTATTGATTCTAGTATGTAGTAGTATGCATCTACTATGAATTTTTTATGATTTTTTATGGTACCTCTCAAACAACTTTTAGAGTTCATTCTGGGACATACTAAAATTTAATCACACAGAAACAAAATTCTTGTGGAATGTCTTGTTTGAAATATACCCCTTTTGAAAGGCTTTCAAATGTAACTATATTCAAACCTTCTGCTTCATCCTTCACACACACAATGGCAGTGGTTTCTTTAATAGTTCTTGTCTGTGTGTTTTGGATTGTGCTTTGTTTGTTCATGTTTTTCAATATACCATAATTCCAATTCTGCATTTTCAAATTTGCTGCATTTATCATACTTTGCCAAGAGTGCATTATTAATAAAGTAAGTTTAAACAAACACTGAACAATAATAATAATAAATGATAGCATAGCTATGGTTTCCAAGTAGTGCATTAAATCTGGTTTTATGGTAGTTAACTTTGTGATCAAAGTCATCAATTACTATCAAAATATCAATTTAAAACATTTTTCTCACTGGATATTAATCCTATTTCTGGTATTTTGCCTGTGTCTCTAGAATAAATAAAAGAATGTAACACTATCAAGTCATATTGTATTGCTTTTGAGAGCAAGCCCTTTGAAGTGTTCCAGGAATCTTTTAAAACTAGAAGGCATTTGTCAGCCATTCAGGTTCATTTTCTGGTCATTTTTTCCATGTCTGCACCCATCACAGCCCTGCTTTTGAATATGTGAGCTTCCAATCTAATAAGACAGCTTGTAACAATGGATAGAAGTGGAATGTATCCTTTTTTACCCCTTTATTTTCTGATGCAGTTTCATTTTCACCAGAAGAAAATAGCTTTATTGCCTTCTGTCATGACAAAATATACAATTCTTACTACATTTATGCAAAGTGATTTTTTTTTTGCCAATTCATAACTGTCAACATTTTTAATTCATTTGGTATGCAGACTTTATTTCTTTGAACAGACTATGTATGTTAAAATTCTTCTTTTTTCACTATAGGTAGCTCACTTTTCTCTCTATTGGTAGTATAAGGTTTGTTTATACTACCAATCATTTCTTACCAACTTTGGCCCCAGGTGTGAAAGCATGCTGACTCTGGTCTCAGTTGAAAATATTAAACATAGATGGCATGCCACAATATTATTCACACAGTGGGAAGTTCTTTGCTCATTAGACATTTATTTCACAAGAATTTGGAAGCCATTTCTTTCAGCTTTTAGGGAAGTTTTCTTTCTTATGTTTATCTTCATATGTGCATATCAAAGTGCAGTTCAGAAATCATTTCCTTCACTTATGCCAAAATTCTCACTAACAGTTTTAGTTATTGCTCTCACGCAGAATCCTCAGTGTTGTGTCGGCCTTTCAAAAAGTATACCCTAGTCCTCAGTTTTATTAGGGCAACTTTGCAGTCCTGCAGCAGTGGAGCATCCCGCCCCCATAGTTGTCTAGTCATTGTAATAACGTTCACTCCCTGTAGCAGTGTAAAGCCAGGAGTGGCGGGATCAGGGGGACTGGCAGGTCTGCAGGGTGGAGGTTGTCTATCTGGAGGTCAGGCAGTTGGCAGTGGGGGAGGGGCTACATCTAGCCCAGTCAGGGTTGGAGGAGGAGCTGAAAAGAGGTCTGGAATGAGCAGCTGGTCTTTCTCAGCCCTGGGACTATGCTCCAAATAGGTATAGACATTTGATAAATTCAGCTTATATGTTCCTAGTCTAAGTTAGTTCACCTCCTCAGATGAACTAATTCAGATCAGGCCTACTATTTTTCCTCAATGTTACTTACCTGAATGTTTGAAGAAATTGTCACTTAGGTTAACCTAACCCTAATTAGGTTGATCTAAATGTAACATCTGCACATACCCTTAAGTGACTGCTGAGTTATGAAGACATTGGCAACATTACAGTAAACATATAAGTATATGCATCTTATAACTCAACTGAAAATAGCTGATATGCATGCTACTAGAACTGCTTACATTAGCAAGATTTTCCCCATAAAGTATTGTGGAGGAAAATGTGGCTTTTAAACACATGCAAAGCTTCTGTTGACTTTAAAGCCTAGATTGCAATGTTTAGATCACATAGCAACCATTCGTGTCTGTACAGTGTCTAGTGCTCATTTGACACCAAATAAATTCTAACCAATAATTACTGCTGTCGTGAATCCATTCAAGAACAATTGGTCATATATATATATGACTAATCATTCCTGAATCAATTAAAGGCTGCAGTACTTATTGGTTAGAATTTATTCAGTGTCAAATGAGCACAAGGTACTGTAGAGATGTGAGTGGTTGCTATGTGATATAGATATATCTATCTATCTAGATAGATAGATATAGATATCTATAGATATATCAAAATGTTTTTCTCAACTGTGAATTGTACACTATTGCAGCTCCAACACATAAAATATTCATATGCAACCTATTTCCAGGTATTAATATATTTTTAATTTAAGTGGAGTAAAGTAAAAAAGCATATCATTCCCTTTTATCAGGTAATAGATGATTTTACAATTTATCAAATAGTCTATTGAAAAGTATATATTAACAAGTTTTGCCTCACGATCATGGGAAAGTAGGGATGGAAGGGATCTTACAAGGTCATCAAGTCCAGCCCTCTGCTGAAGGCAGGATTGTTCCTGACTAACCACCTTAGCAAAGTGTCTGTCTAACCTACTTTTAAAAACCTGAAAGGATGGAGATTATATAACTTTTCTAGGTATCCCATTCCAATGCTTGGCCACCTTCAGAATGTCAGAAAGTTCCTCCTAATCTCTAACAAATTTCCCTATGCAGCTTGAGGCCATTGCTCCTAGTCTTGTCCCATTTGGTCATGGAGAAAAGTCCATGAAACTCACATTGGGCATGGTAAATGCCTAAGTGGGGGCCAGGCCATGGGCTGAATCCAGGGTATGGACCCTCCCCTTCCCTCTCCAAGGTACCTGATCTGTTGAGTGCTCCAGCTGGTCTGAAATGAGCTCTGCATGTGGTACAGATCCTGGAGTGACTAGAAAACACATCATATACACGCTGTCCAGCCAGTGACCACTGCACTGCACGCTGTGACCACCCTGGCCAGACTGTGCCATATGTGGCACCAACTCCGGAATGTGTACCACACAGAGATTGATACAGCGAGTCCAGGACCCACTCTGCATGTGATATTTGTACATGCCATGTGCAGCACAGATCGCAGAGCAGCTGGTATGGGCACCACATGCATTACACTCCCAAAGTGCCTGGGGTGAACACCACATGTGGTGTGGCTGCCTCTCTGGCCAGACTGTGCTACATGTGGTGCTTATTCTAGTTGCTCAGTGATCTGCCCTGAACTAAGCACAGGTCCCAGGCCAATAGAGTGGCCACTGGATCAGGTATGCTGAGGGAAAGAGGAAAGGAAATTCAATCCAGGTCCCACTCTGGCCGTACACTGGGCCAAATAAGTTTGACACCCCTGCTTTATGTAATCATCCGTCAAATATTTGAAGATTGTTATCAAATCTCTCTTTAGTCTTCTCTTCTTCAAACTAAATAACCTTGGTTGTTTCAGCCTTATCTTGTAAGTCTTGTCTATGAGGCCCCTAATAATTTTTGTTGGACTCTTTCCAAACTGTCCACACGCTTCTTGAAGTGTGGAACCTAAACCTTGATATGGTACTCCAGGTAAGACCTCACCAGTGCTGAACAGAGTGGAAGAACTAGTTCTCTTGATTTGCAAGTGGCATGTCTATTAATACAGCCCATGATGCAGTTGGCTTTTTTGAAACAAGAGTATACTGTTGATTCATATTCAGCTTATACTCTACTGTAATACCTGGATACTTCTCTGCAGTACTACAGACTAAGCATTCATTCCCTAGTCTGTATTTATTGTATGCATTTATTCCATGCCAAAGACAGGACTTCACTGTTGTCCTCATTGAATTTCATTTGACTGATTGCAGGCCATTTATACAGGCTATCCAGGTCACTCTGGATCCTAGCCCTCCCCTCCAGAGTATCAGCAACTCCATCCAACTTGATGTCATTTGCAAATTTGCTAATCATACACTCAATCCCATCACACAAATCATTAACAAAGGTTATCACAGCAGTAAATACCAACAGTTTATGTAGGCTTTATGGATGCATCTACATGTGCATATTAATGTGCAGCAATAAACTCTGGTGCATATTATGCCAGAGTTTATTGCTCCTGGGTGCTTTTTTTTACATGTGAACCCAGGACTGCAACAAGTTGCAGCCAGCCTGCCAGCTCGGAGCTGTTCCAACTTGGCTCAGTGTGCTGTGGAGGGGCTGGCTAGGGTATGAGGGTGATTCAGTGTGGGGGCTAGCTGGCAGACAGCCCCCGCAGTGAAGCATGTTCATGCCCCATATTGCTAGGTCAGCAGCTACATGTGCATTGCTGAGCATGAAAAAACTCCATGGAAGGATATTACTTGTATTTACAAGTACTAACCTGCTGCAGAGTTTATTAGTTTTGGGCACTCTTAAAGGGCCACACATGCAAATGATGAAGCATTTACTATAGAGCTAATTGGGAAACTCCACAGTAAATGTCTCATAGATGTGCCCTATGTAATGCATTATAATATGGGTAAAATTTACGTGAAAGTTCAAAATACAAGGTCTTTGTACAAAAATACAAAGACTTTGCTAATGTAACCTGGTGCTCAGTCTAGGTTGTACTCTACCACATGATGGGTCTACTATATAGAATATAATACATTTATCAGCTAACATAAGAACCTCTTTTCCTCAGGCAATAGAGCATTATGTTCCAAAATGGGTGATGCTTTGTTCTTTTGCTATTGATATCTATAGCTCAATAAAAAGTGGAATACCACTTGCATGGTTAATTCTAAGATTTCAAAATTTTGGAATATTTGTATACAATGAAATATTTTCTTTTAAACTTATTATGATTTTTTCCCCTTCTATAGAAATGGAATATACTGAAGTTAAAACATTTGTTATTATTAAAATACAACATGTTGGCTATTTTGTGTATAAGTTGTCTAACTGGACTTATTTTACTACAAAACTTCCATCCAAAAAATATGTGCAAGTGATGATCTGTTATGGCAGCTTTTACAAATAATTGTTTACATGGGCTTTACTCTCACACATTTTTCTGGCCAACATGTGCTAAGTAGCGACTGATCTATAGGGTGTATGACTCATCTATTACTACATGCGTCCGTCTACATGAGAGGTTTACTGGACAGCTGCCTAATTAGCCCTGCCATACTGTCTCAGTATCTACACATGTGGCCCTGTTAGGCTGCAGGAAACTAATTAACTCCACTGCAGGTTAATACTTGTAAATAGAAGTACTATCCTGCAGCAGAGTTCGTTAGCATGCAGCATCACATGTGTAGATGCTGACAGGGTTGATTGGGGTGCAAGAGTGCTTCAGTAAATGCCTAAATGGGGGTTGTCTACTGGCTAGCCCCACACTGTAGCTCCTTTGTGCCCAGGGTGATTGGTGCCTCTGAAGCCTGGGGGGCACCAAATCACTGATGGGGGGGTCCCCAACCACTGATCACAAACTGGGGGGGGGGAAGGGAGGCAGGAGCTGATTGCCAAGACAGTGGAAAAATCAGAATTGCACTTCCATCAGCACTTCCAGTTTTGTGGCTGGACTTCCAGAGGGTGCACAGCTGATCTCAGGGGGTGCACATGCACCCTCTCTGTGTTGCCAATGCTTGTGCTCCAACCAGCTCCTCTGCAGTGTCGCACCTCCGGAGCCTTAATTCCGACAGGCCCCTAGGGCGAGAACGAACGGACTCTAACTAATTTCTTTTTTCCCGCACTAGGCTTTGATTTC
>JAGPOW010000261.1:69607580-69632660 GCA_030014935.1 Caiman crocodilus | reverse complement strand
TATTCCTTTTATGGTATGAAGCTGGCCTCAGGTGTTACTACAAGGGGTTTGATTTCACTACGAGGGTTTGGCCTCTTAGGTGGTGTCATGAGTCACCGCTTACAATGCAATCTGCACATGCAGCATGTTGAGTTGGGTCATAACAGCTCCAGGATAGGAGGCTAGCCCCTCCTCCCCTCACCCTGAGACCACCTGCTAGCCAGGACTACTCTGACCTGGCTCAATGTGCTGCAGTCCCAAGTACATGTTTAAACACAGCACCAAGGAGCAATACATTTTGGTACAATATGCACTGAAGTTTATTGCTCCATGCTAGTAACACCTGTAGATGTACCTACTGTCAGCAAATAGTCACTTTTTTAGATGAGAAAGTAAAGGCTTGTGTTCTTGGCAGTGAAAGGCAAATTCAATTATGGCCTACAAGGGTGTTTATTTTAGTTCCTTCATTGTGTCATGAGACTTCAGAAATAGAAAGTACTCTCTTAGGAAAGCTTTA
The DNA here is from genome assembly GCA_030014935.1 of Caiman crocodilus. Taxonomy (NCBI): domain Eukaryota; kingdom Metazoa; phylum Chordata; order Crocodylia; family Alligatoridae; genus Caiman; species Caiman crocodilus. The sequence continues at coordinate 69,632,164 of JAGPOW010000261.1, read as the reverse complement.
CTCACAACAATATATTACCTTAGTCCCTTTGCAATATATTACCTTAGTCCCTTTGCAAAAGGTATAAAATCTGGATCCAGTTAAACTACAGTATAGATTGCAATAAGTGAACTCTCTTCAAGTTTTCTGATCAAGGAAAGTGTATATCTATTGAAGAAATTGTTTTATTTTAAATCAATATCATGTCACTATTTCTCTCTTGTATATTTATCAGGAAAACCTGCTACACTTTGTCGCAGGTTAAGATCTCCAGGTGGCGTTGGAGAGCTCCCACGGATAAGCACTGAGTGAGACCTCTTAAACGAAGGCACTAACTACTCAGATGCGTTCTGGATCCTAGGCAGGTGAAGAGAGACTCCAAAGGCACAACTTGATATAGAACAAAAGAAGTTTACTTACAAAATCGTAGGATCAACTTGCACACAAAAGCGTCGAACTGAGTTACATTCAGGAACAAATGGGTACAAAGCGATAGTCAACACAGTGGCTGCAGCCAGATGAAAGCGTACTGCAGTGCTTTCGTATTCGAAGATCCCCTAATCACCCTAGGGGCCTCTCGGAGCTTGGGCAGGTGATCAGCCTGCCTCAGGATTGCAGCTCGAGAGTAAATGCGTGAGGGATAGAGCAAGGGGCGAGTGCTCGAGAATGCTCTCGCTCCTCTAAAGCTACACAGGCTCTTTCCTCTATGTGGGCACGGGAGACAACCTGACTCAATAACTGTCCTCAGGATGCTCCTCTCAGGAATGCCGCGCGCACCTCTCTCCACGTGTGGTTGGTAATATATTCTCCTTGACCAATCAGAGAATCCCTCTAGGAGATGCTTCTAGAAGCAGGATATCTAGATCTGTCAATCATACTCAAGTAGGCTAGAAATGTTAACCCATTATAATCAAAGTGCACTCTGCCACTGCATCGCTTCTCGCCATGTACGAACAGTCATGTCACTTAACATATAAAATAACACAAACATCATCAAGAGAACTGATGAACCTTCTTTCAATGGTGAGGCAATAATCTGGCGGGAGTTACTAATTTACCACACACTTTTTTAATGGTAATATTGAATGGGATATTTATATTTGTTAGTGTAGGCAAAGATTTCTTAGTGTATAATATTTTAAATTCAAACAATTGTATTGTAAGGAGCTGGACAGCCTTTCAAACTCAAGATACTGTTCTCAGGGCTAACCAGGACAAGTCAAGCATAGCACAGAAAAGAAAACTGTTGGAGGAGGGGGTGAAAGATATTGCTTTCAAATTGCATTCTCCAGCTTGTCTAGCTCTACTCCAACTATACAGTTGGTCAAAAAAGGGATAGCACTCTAAAAAAATCTTCCCCCTCACAATTTCTGAACTACCACTGCTACAACATCATTCTGAAGCCATGTCTACACATTACACTTGCTATATTTACTTGATTAGAAGATGAGGGTTTTTTCCCCCTCTCATTACATTTGAGCACAAGGCAGTAGGGCTGAAGCTGGAGCCAGACATGAAGCCAGAGCCACAGCTACCACCTGCTCCCTACCTCAGCCTCAGCATGCCTCTCCCATAGACCTCAGTGTTCTCCTCTCTGCTGCTGAAGTGTGTCAGGATCACCTAACCCAAAGTTGCGCTCTCTGACAGCTGATAGAGGTTAGCACAGAATCTTAGATTTTAAATTCTTCCCAATATTTGACCAGCAGGATCTAGCGTAGGCATGACTTGAGAGAGCTACAAATACAGTGTTAAATGGTTCTAAGTGGGTCTTCCAATTCCAGTACAGTACATTGGCATTCACAGTGAGTAAACTTGCAAATTGGCAGATATGTGGCAGTCCGTAAACTATCAGTAAGTTATATTTGTGGTTTTGTAGTTTCTTTCTTTCCCCTCAGCTTTTGCTTATTAGATGAACATTGAGAAACCAATTGTAAGAAGAAGAAATTTACTATGGTTTGTTACAAAGGCAAGCTTAGTCAAGGTTTGCAAATCTGATGCATGGCTTTGAGGCAACATTTGGAGAAACTCAGTGATTTTGATTTAATGTTGAGATTTTATGACTCAAAAACCCAGTACCATTTATCTAGGGTATATGCAAAAATAAATGATGCGTAAGATAAACACTGAGAATCTGGACCTGACTAAACTTTGCCATACCTTCAACACTGAGCTCTTACAAAATTAAGTTTTGCTTTATTTATTTACCTTCTTTTATGTTTCCTGTTTCTTTAATACATTCTTCATTAGCAGGCTTTATTAATATTGAAGAGTATTTAAAAAATGTATAGATACTGTTTCTTCAAAATTATGACAAAGACATTTTCCATATGCATAGGGCCTTATTCTAAACATGTGAATTAATAACAAATAGAGCTTTTCATATGAGAAGACTTGTGGTTAAATGTTTGTAGGACTGTGTCATAATTATTGAATATAGGGATGACTACATGAATTTATTCCTTGATATAAGAACAGATTCTTACCTATGCTTCCTTTTCACTGTTATAATCAAGTACAGATAAATAAGTAATAATCATATATCTGATTCTATAGAAAGTAGATATCTAAATACTAATTTCATGCCTCTAATTTTATTTTGGAGAAAATAAAATTTAAAGAAAGAGTTTATAGTTCAAGACTATATTATCAAAACTCAGACCTAATATCTGGCTGATCACTTTCTTTTTTTCTTCTGCTGCTATGTTTCTATTGCATTCCAGATTTTGATTGCTTTAATGGAAGCTCCACATGTTGAACAGCTGTTAAGTTGCAAAACAGAGGTACAAACAATGGGATCTGATTTTACTAGCTTAATTTCAACTATTTATTTTTTATTTACTGGAATAATGCTATAAATATGCTTCAATTATTGGATTGAGGTATATGTTTGCAAAATAATAATACAAGGTATTTTAAAGCTAAAGTATCTCAGCATATTAACATATTAACACATTAAATACTCATAGATTTTAAGGTCAGAAGAGACCTAGGTAATGATTCAATTTCTGCTGCATTAAACAAGATACATTATTTCATCAAACAATTACTTTATACAGTTCATAACTTCTGGCTCAGAGAGAGCTTACATTTTAGAAAAAAAAAAATCCAATCTTGTTCAAAAGATATCCTGGGATGCAAAATCTGCCACATTCCTTGATAAATTGTTCTAATGGTTTATTACTCATGCAAGTTAAAATATGCAACCTTAGGGTGTGTGTAGATGAAACAGGGGCCCTAAATTGAAGTGGTGGGTTTTAAAAAACACTGCTTCAATTTAGGGCCAATTAAACCCCCATGTTGTGTACACACCCTGCTGACTTACCTGCCTTTCCAGCAGCAAAGGGAGGGCAAGCTGCCAGCAGGTGGAGCAGTCCCTGGGCTGGGGGGCGGTGGTTGGTGTTTCCCTCCATGGCAGCAGCCGCCCCCTCCCCCAGGTGGCACCCACCTGCAGATACGGCTTGGGCATACTACACCATCAAATTTCCTGCAGTGGCTGGAATTAATGCAAATATACCTCTGAGGCACGCAAACACCAGCACCATTAAATCAGTGCAAAAGCATTTAGCCAACTTTAAAGTATCATGTACACACACCCCTTTTTGGCCTACATATGGCTTTAGTTTGAGTTTGAAAATATGTAGCTTCAACTATTAGCTGTTGGATTTTGTTATATCTTCATTGGCTATAAAGTACAATATTTTACTTTCAGAAAGGAATACCCTTCTACATAATTATTGGATGTAACTAATCCTGTCCCCAGATGGTTCAGCATTGCATTATAAAGAGTAGCTAAAAATTAAATTCCATGAATGACAATTCCATAGTTTCTGTACTACAGACTCAAAATGTACAGTTATGCTGTGTTACTTCTCTCTGAGAACAGCTGTTTGTAACCAATTCAATTTCTATTGAGAGTGAAAGATTACCAAAACATCTGGCTATCATATTATTAGAGATTCAGTTTTAAAATTGGACCAATTAAAGTAATTATCTAGTTGATTTCTTTAATGTTGGCAAAAGCAGCAGTGGTTTGAAAGATTAGTTTTGTTCAAAATCCCTGCATCATTCTAAAATTATTCTTCAAGGGGGGGAATATAATTATATAATAATAATAAAAAAAACCCTAGTTGAGTCCTTTTTGTCATTTTTGTAGAAGCTATGGGAGAGATCCCAACATGATTTCAGATGCTGAAGCACATTTTTTTTCCCCACCCCATTCAAGTACTTTAAAATCCATTAATAGATCTACTTTTGCAACACACTATGATATGACCCTTAATACTGCCCACAAAAAAAGCAATGAGGAGGAGGTGGACCCAACCAATTTTTTTCTAGTAACAATTTTTAGTGACTTAAGTAGGATGGAATACAATTGTCCTTAGCTTATTAAGTCTATAGAGATTGGTTGTACGTCCCGTCTTAATTTAGGTCTATCCCTTAGAGATGGTTAGAACAGGTCCTAGGCCTCTCACAGTCATTTGGTCCCCTTTCACGTCCACCTTCAATATATCTCTGTTCTGGAGGCTTTAAGAGGAAGCAGTATGGGGTCATGTAATGATGCCTGGGAACTCCTGGTTGCTAAACGTTGACTGCGCCCTGTCTAGTGGAGGTTGAATGGAATATGGTCAGAACATAGTGCTCTGCCAGATATTTGCCATCAGTTTTACTCTTTTCATTTAATTAATTTCTGCTGGCAAAAGAATTTGGCCCACTTTACATAGATATTATTATCTGATACTGGAATGTATTCTTAAAATCCCCTAATCATGCAATCATCTTCATAGTTTATTTTAATCTCAGAGTCTGATGTGCCCAAACAAGATAAACTCTTAAAAGCTAACTTATCCTGTTTAGAGAGAGGTAGTTAGCCATGTTAGTCTGAAGTCAGACAGGGGGCAGGATATACTTGTACCTGATAGACAAACTAAAGGAGATATGTATAGCATGAGATTTTGTGAACCTGAGTTTTCTTCATCAGATGCTGGGAGCGTGGCTCATGAAAGCTCATCCTATACATCCATCTTTTAGTTCATCTGTCAGGTACAAATCTACCCTGCCTTATGCCTTATCTTGTTAAGTTAGCCTTTTCAGTACAGCTGTACTGCCTCCTTTTCCCTTTGTAAACAACAGGAGATTTATTATTTACCAAAGGTCTCTCAAGATGCATGGAGCTCGTTTTCTTTCCAGTCCTACCAATTTCTGTTTTAGCTAGGAAGTGAGCCTTATCTCAAAAGTAATCTTTTTACATGTATTTGGTAATATCTCAGACACCTCTGGATGAATGAGTTGAGGGAGGTAGAGGGTGAAATGAGTGTTTTCTCTACAGTTCCAAAGCCTGAAGCACTCCACTGAAGCTCCTGGAGCAGATGGGTTGGGGACCTAGCCAAGCCCTGACTCCTGTACAACTGCTCCCTTTTGGCAGCCTACAAGCTGTTTTTTTTGCTTTCATCAAAGGAAGATTCTCACCAGCTGTCCCTGAAGCAATCTAGGGTCTCAACATGTTTGTTATTGACTTCCCTTGACTAACCAGACCCTTATGGCTATATTTATGTTTTCTGGAATAAGAAGTAGGAGAGAATTTGGATATTTGTGAAGCTGAGTCTTAATTTCTTTTCAGGTCTCCCCTCAGACAATGATTGGAAGAGAGATTGCATGGGCTTTCAGCTAAGTAGTAGGCTCTTTGTGAGCCCTGAGTGCTCCTCTTCAACCACAGTATTGCTGATAAGTGCTAAAATGTGGTCATTTGGGGGTTATTCTGAATTCTGTTAAAATGTCTTTCTTTTAATGTCTTACAATAATCTTGCAATAATCTTTGCTGGTTGGATGGAGAATGAGTAAAAAGGATAGGAAAAAACTGTGTGTGTGGACATTGCCATTGATGAGCTGTTGCATAGAGCATTTTGTGAATGTCCATTTGCTTTGTGCAGAGGGAGAAAATGAACTCTTGTTGGGGCTACATTATCTTCAGTGATCCAGAAAGGATCACCTTGATATGGCTTAGATAAACAGGATTTTGTGAGTTAATCTGAAGTGAAGCAGAAATGCTATTACAATTGGATTAATGCAGTAGTGGCTATTCATACTGTTAGGGTACAATTATTCATAAGTAAACCAAATTTATTTCTTCAAAAGACTTTTCTTTAAATTATTAAAATATGTTCCTCTTTAAAGACCCAGGTTCCTAGGCCTGGGCATTAAATGAGTAGGAGCTACAACAAAATCCTCTCACTGCTGGCCACTGAAGTGTTAGCACTATTGCTAGAGTCAGAGTTAGAATTTTATCAGGTATTAGTACATTCCACCTAAGCAAACACACAAAAAGCAAGTTCCCAAGAAAGTATTAAAAACAGTGGAAGATACATGTCTCAACAAAAATAAAGATATAGTTAGCAGTATTAGATAGGAGATGCATTCTAGGGCTTTGCGAAACTTCAGCAGCCTTTTCATTTTGGAGGTGTTTTGAACCATTTAGGCACCTGAAATACTGAATCCAAAACAAAATGGAAGACTCTGAAATATCTCTGAAATGAAAGGAACCCACCTGAAATGTTTTGAAAATTTTCAGAAAATTTAGGAGTTTCAGAGCTGGGCTTGCAGGGAAACAGAAACTAAGAAGAGGGAGGGAGAAGAGTTGGGGAAGGACTGCTCTGATATTGACATCTGTAGCTGGCCAGTGAGTGTGATTTGCCCCTGAGGTCCCTACTACGCCCAGTGCTCTGGGGGAGGGATGGCAGCCTACTGTCATTCTGCATGCAGATCTGGGGGCTCACACCCCTGGGGAGGAGTCTGGCACAGCTCCACAGTCCTCCCAGGGGTTGCGGGCCCCTGGATCTGTTTGTGGGATGACAGCATGCTGCCACTGCCAGCAAGTGATATGAATTTTGCTTTCAACAGTTTGAGGTACATTTCACAGAAAGTCCTGGACCTATATCCTTGAAACTTGGCAGACTTCATGCCCTCAGTAGGGGCTACTATGTCTGCAATTTTCATTCAATTCAGGTGCAATATGACAAAGTTATAGTTTCATAAGTGTTAGACTAGGAAGGAACAGGAGCAGATCATTAAGTCTGACCCCCTGCCATGGGCAGGAATGAATGCTGGGATCAAGTGATCCCAGCTAGATGATTATCTAGCTTCCTTTTGAAGACCCCCAAGGTAGGAGAAAGCACTACTTCCCTTGGAAGTTGGTTCCAGATCCTAGCCACCCTGACTGTGAAGTAGCGCCTCCTGAACCTACTTTCAATCAACTTGTGGCCATTATTCCTTGTTACTCTGGGTAATGCTCACAGGAACAGGGACTTTCCCATTCCCTGCTGGTCCCCCCTGTTGAGTTTATAGACAGCTACCAGATCCCCTCTTAGCCTTCTCTTGTGGAGCCTGAATGGGTTCAGGCTCTGTAGCCTCTCCTCGTAGGGCCTGCCCTGCTGCCCCCTGACCATGAGAGTGGCCCTCCTCTAGACCCTCTCGCTGCTGGCCACACCCCTCCTGAAGTGCGGTGCCTAGAACTAGACACAGTACTCTAACTGTGGCCTGAACAGTGTTGCATAGAGGGGGAGGATCACCTCCTTTGACCTGCATATGATGTATCTGTGGATGTGTGATAAGGTGAAGTTAGCCTTCCTGACCGTGTCCTCACATTGGCGGCCCATGTTCATCTTGGAAGCAAAAATGACTCCAAAGATCCCTTTCTGCCTCTGTGCTGAAAAGAAGGGAATTCCCCGGCCTATAGGTATGCTGCTGGTTCTTTCTCCTTTGGTGCAGTATCCTGCACTTGTCAGTATATGTTTCCCATCCTATTCTCATCTGACCATCCATGTACCGCCCACCCCTGTAACCTGCCCAGATATAGTTGTAGCCTGTCCCTCCCTTCTAGTGTGTTCACTTCTCCCCACATCTTAGTGTCATTTGCAAATTTGAACAAAGTGCTTTTCACCCCCTCATCCACGTTGCTGATAAAGATGTTGAACAATACGGGCCCAAAGACTGAGCCCTGGGGGACCCCACTGCCCACATCCCACCAAGTTGAAAATGACCTGTCTACCACCACTCTCTGGGTGCAGCCCTCTAGCCAATTTGTCACCCATCTGACTGTGTAGACATGGATGCCACAGTCACCGAGTTTTTTAATGAGAATGGGATGAGAGACAGTGCCAAAGGCCTTCCTAAAGTCCAGAAAGACTACATCCACCATGACACCTGCATCCAAGGATTTTGTGACCTGGTTGTAAAAAGCAACCAGGTTGGTCTGACAGAACCTGACCCTAATGAACCCATGTTTGTTGCCCTTGAGCATAATCTCTCATGCTGGTCCCTCCCAAATGTGTTCCTGGATAATTTTCTCAAAGAGCTTCCCCAGGACTGAGGTAAGACTAACAGGCCTATAGTTACTGGGTCTTCCTTCCTCCCTTTTTTGAAAATGGGGACCACATTGGTCTTTATCCAGCCCTTTGGCACTTGGCCAGAGCACCACAAGTGCTTGTAAAGACATGCCATGGGCCCCACAGTGACCCCTGCTAATTTCCTCAGCACCCTGGGGCGGAGAGCATATGGACCTGATGATTTGAACATGTCCATCTCCACCAGAAGTTTCTTAACTAGGTCCTCGTTGACCCTAGGCCTGGCGGTGCCTCTCCTGAGTCTGTCTGGAATCCCAGTGGGGGAGATGTCCCGGTCCTTGCTCAGAAGAATAGAGGCAAAGAATTTGTTAAAGAGGTCAGCTTTTTTGTCTGGTACAACTACCATATTACCAAGCATGTCCTGCAGGGGTCCCATTACCCAGTGCCTTCTTTTTATTCTCTATGTATTTAAAAAAAAGAATTTTTGTTATGTTTGATCATGGTCGCTAGTCATAGTTCCATCTCCGCCTTAGCCTTCCTAATAGCCCCCCTACAGTCTTGAGCAATGGAGGTATAATCCTCCCTGGTGATAGCCCCTCTCTTCTATCAGATGTACACCTCCTTTTTTGCTTTCAGACATTCCTGAATGCCTTTGGTGAGCCATAAGGGATTTTGAGCACTCTTACCCACTTTGATCTGCATTGGGACTGTCACCCTTTGGTGATGGAGGATTGTCTCCTTAAGGAATGACCACTTGTCTTGAACTCTCAACTCCCCTAACCTCTAGGACCTCAGTGCCTCTCCTACTAATCTCCTTAACTCATTGAAATTGGCCCTCCTGAAGTCAAGGGCTACTGCCTTGCTGTAGGTCTTTGACACCCTGTGCTGGATAGTGAATTCCAGTAGGCAATGATTGCTATCACCCAGGTGGTTGAGACCCTGTAGTCTCCTCACCGGGTTGTCGCCTGTGGCCAGGACCAGGTCCAGCAAGGCATTTCCCCTGGTAGGACAGTGCACCTCCTGGGTTAGATGGAGGTCCTGTATCTCAGCTAGGAGTTTACGTGAGCGGTCAGACCTGGCTGACTGCTCTTCCCAGCAGATGTCTGGGTAGTTTAGGTCACCTATGATGACCACATCCCTTGACTTAACTGCCTCTACGATCTGACTTGAGAATTCCTGGTTCAGCTCCTCCCCCTGTTTGGGTGGTCTGTAGTAGACATCCACCATTAAGTCCCTTTCCCTATGACCCCCTTGTATCTTACCCAGAGCACTTCAGTCTGCCACTTCTCTGACCCTGTCCTGTTTGTTGAGGATGTTTATTGCTCTTTGACATAGAGTGCCACACCCCCACCTTTCCTCCCAGTTCTATCTTACTTCTACAGTCTGTAGCACCTAATGTTTACCACCCAATCATGGGTTGAATCCCACCAGGTTTCAGTGAACCCTACTATGTCTGGGTTTGTGCTAGCTAGCAGGAGGGCAAGTTCCTCCTGCTTGTTCTCCATATTATGAGCATTAGTGTAGAGGCATTTAAGGCCTCCTATGGGTGCTTGCACCACCTCCTTGATCCTAGGATTATCCGGACCCCCGTTACTTACCTGGGCACTTCTTCTGCTTGTCACCTGTCTTGGCTGGGAAATGTCCTCATGTCCCTCTCTGGCCATATCCACCAGCGAAACTAGCTATAGGCATTTAAGTGATCACCCATTATAATCTATGGCCAAATCACTGAAACAGTGCTTAAACTCTGAAATAGATTCGGAGCTCCATTTCAAATTGAAATGGAGCAGTGATCCAAAACACCAAAATGAATCACTGTCCCTTCAAAATGGCCAGATCTGAAACTGAACTGAAACATAGTCATGTCACACAGCCCTATATTAATAGAAGACAGAAGTAGTAGTTTGGCATCACATGTCACAATGTGCAGTAGCACTAAGGTCATATTTAGTAGGATTACAAGGCTGAAATTACTAATGCTTCCAATATCTCATAAGAACAGTTGAGGAACAATTGTCATTCTATAAACCACAAATGAAATACAAAACTTTGGCTTTATTATCTTAGCCAAATCTATATTGTTAACTATATGTAGATGTTCTGTAGTAATTTAAGAATGTTAAAATACAAGCTAATTGTTGAAATAGACTCTAATCTATAAAAAGGTAGTAGAATTGTTATTATGTTTTTTCCAGAAAAGGATATTTCAGTATTTATTTGAAAGACTCTAAGGGTCTTTTTACATGTAATTTTAAGCAGCTCTTGAAGCTTAACTGGGGCTGTGCAAAGCTTTGGTTGATGATTTGATTCAGAGGACGTTCAGCCTGATTTAGTGGCTTTGATTCATTTCAGTCTCCCGATTCATTTCAGATTAGGAGATTAATAAAAAGGTCTGAATCAATTCAAAGCTCTCTGAATCAATTAGAAAAAGGCTCAGAGAGCTTTGGAGATTCAAGCAGTCTACCCTTGCTGCTGCAAGGAGCTGGACCTGGGTTCCCTGCCAGTAAGAGAGGAGGAAGGGACCGTGGGGGAGACCCCCACCAGACCCATCCCCTGCCTGCTCCCCCAGCCCACCTGAGCACAACCGCAACCTCCACCTGCTCTCTCAGCCCCCCACCCCCATAGCTGTTCCACCTGGTCTCGGCTTCTGGCTCATAAAAAACAAACAAACTCCTCTGCCTGCTCTCACATCCCATTCCCCAAAGCTGCTCCAACCAGCCCCAGCTCCTGGTTCTTAAAAAAAAACAAAACACAACAAACCTTCCCCCCCCCAAATTACCTGCACTCACAGGCTGCAGCAGTGGCCATCAGGGCTTCTGGAGGCTCATGGCAGAGCCCCCCATGTAGTGTGGGGGCAGCAGGGATTGCCCCTCCACCTGGCAGCAGTCAGTGAATGCGGGGCTTTTAGTTTGTTTGTTTTAAGACCTGGGGTGCTGGGGCTGGGTGGGGCAACCATTGACTGGCTAGGACAGTGGGTGGGGGATGGGGCCTGTTTGATTTGGAGATTTGGCCGATTCGGTGTCAGCTGAATCTATGAATCAGATTCACAAGAATTGATTTGGGACAGTAATTCAAATCACTGAATTGAATCACTGTCCCCTGACTTGGCCACATCCAAAGCTAATACTAGCCGCTTCACACAGGCCTACTCTTAACCCAACCCTGGATTGTCTGCACATTAACACCTGAAACTAGTTTTAAGTACTTGTTGGGTAGCTTAAAGTTATACTAAGGTGGCTCATGTTAAACTAATGCACTCTAGGCTGCACTCCAGTGTAAACACCTGTCCCACCCTCCATCTTCTCTGGCCTGGATTGGACCCACTGCTCCCCTACCCTCCCCAGTACCATAGAACCCCACTCACTGCCCCCCTCCCCAGCACCATTTATATATGGTGGCCAGCACTGTCTGTCCTGGGGAAGCGAGCAGGGAAGAATTAGCCTACCTTCTCGGCCATTGCTGCCACCTCTGTTGCTACTTTCTGGGCTGGGCTTAGCCATGAGAAGAGCAGAAGCCTGGCAGTCATGGGCCAGGATGTCAAATTAAGTATTACCTGCCTGCTTCCTTGGGATAGACAGCACAGGCAGCCACAAGTAAGCAGAGAAGAAACTGTGAGGGACAGGGGGGAAGCCCAGCATATGGGGAGAGGGAGGGTTTCTTGCCTTTCAGTCCTTCAGGCCTCAGCTGGACTGAACATGTTACTGTTCCAAACTTGAATTAGCACTATGAACAATCAACTTTTATGTGGTTCACAGTGTAACATGTAACAATGCTCTAAGTGGGGAAACTGTTGACTTCTATAAACCTATATCTGTCTCCAGCCAAGATGTAAGCCTTATATTTGCTAGATTGAGAACTGAGAGATCAAAACAATACTTAATTTTTAAAAGCCCACTAAAGAGAAGGAGGGGAGGGTGTATAGATTGGTAGGGGCTGTCCAGGGAATTGTCAGTATCTTTGGCACAGCTAGCAGGTTGATTTAGGTTTTGAGCCATACCCTGGCATATTGCCATGAAATATGTCCTATTCAGTCATTACCACTTTATGTACACTTAGAAATGAGGCAGTGTAGTTACTGTAGAGTGTTGTTTAGCGTGTGACTTTCACCATACTTCCATAATCTGTTTCATGTGTACTTACTGGCAGGGATCTAGGTTTTCCATTTCCTATGGAAAAAACAGGAAATACCACAGGTTTTCCCCTTTTAACAGAGAAAAAAGCAGATTTTTCATTTTAATGGAGATACCTGCAGATTTTCCACTTTTGAAAAGAGTTCTTTCCAGGCTGGCAGAGTTCTAGCCTGCAAGAGCTTCTTGAAAAAATAGTGGCAAACTCTGATCTCTGTCCCAAGTGAGAGGGAAGGGGCAGAGTCTGAGTCTGTCAGCCAGGGCTTGGCTCAGGTTTACTTTCCCTCCTAGAGCTTGTAAGGTAAGTGGAGCTTGGGGATATCAGGCTGGGAATGGAGGGCCCCTGTGGGGGGGTGCAGATGATAGCCAGGGCTGGGAGCGGAAGGGTATTGGGGCTGTGGAAAAAGCCAACAGGGTGGTTGGGGGGCAGGGCAGGGGTGTGTACATGGAAGATGAGGGAGTGGGAAGATGTTCCTCAACTCCATATACTCCTTCCCGTAACCCCCTCACAAACCCACATCCCCCATACCTTTACAAATCCCCCCACAAACACATGCCGCCCCCACCCCCAACCAAAGAAAGTACCTGCCTATATTTTTAAAGAAGGTTCAAATAGTGTTATATTTAGTTTAATTTTTAATGAATAAATACAAGTAAATAATTTTGCATAATATTGAGTTTTTCTGCACATAATTCTGTGGGATGTACAGAGTGGTCTCAGCAAGAACTCTGATTTTCTATGATGAAAAACCCCAAATCACATGCCAAAAATATTAGGGCTGTGTGAAGCTTTGGGTGCTGATTTGATTCAGAGGAGATTCAGCCCAATTCGGCAGCTGAATCTCGAAATCTGATTCAAATCAGGAGACCAATTAAAAAGTTCAAATCAATTTGAAGCTCTAAAAATTGGTTTGAAAAAGATTTGTACAGCTTCAGAAATTCAAGCAGTTCTTGCTTGCTGCTACAGGGAGCTGGACCCAGACTCCCTGATGGTAGGTAGGGGGCAGGGGGGAGGGGAACATGGGGAGACCCCTGCCAGGACCCATCCCCTAACCGCTCCCGCAGTTCCCCTGAGTGCCTTCCAACCCCTGCCCACTCTCTCAGCCTCCCCCATGGCTGCCCCACCTAGCCCCAGCTCCTGGCTCTTTAAATAAATCCTCTGTTCACTGGCTGCTGCCAAGCCGGGGGGGGTGATCCCCACTGGCCCCCACTGTCCTGTGATTCATGGGGAGCTCCCCAGCTTTCACCCATTCTCCCAGCCCACACCATGACTTCCAGGCCCATCCCCAGGTCCCAATTCTTTAAAAAGAAAAACAACAACAAAAAACAAATAAAAGCCCCACACTCACCAGTTACTGCAGTAGCTTCTAGGAGCTCATGGCAGCGCCCCCCATGCAGCATGCGGCAGTGGGGGCAGCAGGAATCACCCCTTCCACCTGGCAGCAGCTAGTGAGTTGGAGCTTTTTTTTCCTCCAAAGAATTGGGAGGCTGGGGCCAGGCGGGGCAGCCATTTATGGGGCTGGGAGAGCGGGTGGGGAATGTACCCTGTCCGATTCGGAGATTCAGCTAATTCAGTGGTGGCCAAATCTCTGAATCAGATTCAGCCAAATCAATTTAGGACCATGATTTGAATCACCAAATTGAATTACTGTTCCACCATATTGGCCAGATCTAAATTGGAAGTGAATACTAGACTCTGTGCACAGGCCTAAAAAATAGGTATTTAGAATTGATTTTATTATAGGGATTAAAGCACTGGTAAGCTTCCAAACTGCTTTAAAATTGTAAATGTATCAGTAAAACATTGTGTTCAACTGATACCTATGTATATAGTGGCCTTTCATTTTAACCATGGATTTATTTAACCATGGATTTATCAGAGAATTTGTGATTTGTTTTACCAGAGAAAAACAGGACCCCTGCTTGAACTTAGCTTGAACCCACTAAGCTTGAACTTAGTGCCACCATAAGGTGGCTATATTGTTTTGTTTGTAGGATTTGGTGCATATGAGCAAGTACACGAGGAATGATTCAGAGTGATATTCTTGGGCACTGAAGCAGTCTAGATGTACCCAGACAGATGCCTTACAGAGGAAGGTAAAAAACCTTGGGTATTCATGTTACCCATGTGGAAAATGATTTGACACAGTCCATTTATAGTCTTTTTTAAGATCTGTGATTTCTTCTCAGCAGAGAACAGGAGTATCATTTGATTCCATTCCCAGGAGGGTGACTTTCAGAGGGTTCCATTCCCAGAAGGGTATCCATTGTGGACATGTGCTCACAGCAGTAGCTGAAGTGACTCATTACTTCTGGTCAGCCACAGCAAAAATAAGAGCAGTAAACACTTTTACATCTGACACCATGTTCTCAGGAAGCTATTTTCTATGCATAACAGCAACTTTATTGTGGCTTATAACCGATAATAAATATTCTTAAATTTCAGCTAGTGATGCTCTTTACAGCTAAGTACAAGTGTTCAAAAAGCCTGAGGTGGAAGTGACCTATGTTTCACATTTTCAGAGCCCTAAATTAGCTTGGGAATGAACAGCCCTTCAGTGTGGGGTAGGGACTATATGCTTCCAGTACTGGCTGAGGCTAGTAGGTTGGGTTCACTCCTATGTACCTCCTATCAGGCTTTCAGGCTGGGTCACCCCTGATTAGCTGGCATGTATGGCCAAGAACCCCACCCTATCCCCAGTGTCATCCACAAGCATGAAAGCTATGCTTGGCCATGCCTGGCTTCTGTCCTGTGCAAGCTGATGCAGCTCCAGGGAGCAGGACCAGAGCCAAGCATCTCTTCCCCAACATCCTCTGGCAGAATCAGTCACAGGTATTGTAGCCCTGCATGGCCATGCCCAGCTCCAGGGAGCAGGATTGTAGCTGGGAAGTCCTATCTGCTGCTCCGCCCCAGCAGGAGGCACCCATAGCCCTGCACTATGTGGCGGAGAAAGGGGAGCTCAGCAGAAGGATCGAGCCCCTCAGACCTGCAGCAAACTGCAGGTGGAGGCAGTAGGCATCCAGTGTGATTGCAGGAATTGCTGGGCATCTGCTGTTCCCCAGAGATTTTAGCCTCTGGAGTTCTAAAAGGCTTGATCTTTTCTTCTGCAGAGCATCTCTGCTGCCTAGGGACATTGTATAAGGATAGAAAAATACTGAGCTACAAATGCTCTCTTCCCCTCACCCAATCTGTGGTTAACAGCCCAGAGCACCTGAGCATAAGGCAAGTTCTGTTGCACCTCCATATTGGGCAGGTGGTGGGTGGGTGGAGCACAGCTACAAAGATAGTGGGGATGCCAGTGAACAGTAACCTAACCTGAGTTGGGAGTGGATTTTGCACATAATAGGTTGGTCTAATTTAAATTGTTTAAGTCTAATACTACATCCATCTAGGTCAGGGATGGGCAATTATTTTGGGCTGAGGGCTGCTAAATGAGTTTTCATGACCTGTCAAGGGCCACAAGGGTAGCCCCACTGCTTGGTTGTCATTTTGGGATGAGAAGTCCTGCACTCTAGTCCCTAATCTTTGCCACTGGAAGTCCTTCCCCTTGCCCCCAGAAGTACTCCTTTTTGAGAAAGGGTTTTACCATCTTTGA
This sequence comes from Caiman crocodilus, assembly GCA_030014935.1. Taxonomy (NCBI): domain Eukaryota; kingdom Metazoa; phylum Chordata; order Crocodylia; family Alligatoridae; genus Caiman; species Caiman crocodilus. The sequence continues at coordinate 69,616,126 of JAGPOW010000261.1, read as the reverse complement.
ATAAGGAAAAAAAAAACCCAGTGATGTACTAAAAATCAAAGATTGACAATAACATATTTAAATTTTATTTAAAAAAATATGTTTGTCCTGATTTCTGTGTGTTTGTATGGCATATATAAAGGTGATTGCATGATAGTGTAAAATGAGGTTTTACTTGTTAGGATGATGATAATTTGGATTTTGGGGAACACTGGATTTGCAGCTAAATACAAAGACTTTTTCCTGTGTCTCAGCAGAGCTGCTCATCACAATGCAGAATGATGTATTAAAAATAACCTTACATATGCTTAGGCAAGCATTTTTCTATACAAAGTTGTAGTGTTAGAGCCGATTGTGTAAGAAAAACAAGATGCAGCCCACAAGAGATAAAGCAGAAGTAAGACCTTGGAGATGGTACTGAAGTCAGCAAAAACCTAGAAAGAACCAGCAAGAAACCAAAATTGACTGGGACAAGATGAGGGTCAAAGTCTTATGCATGCACACTTAGTAGAGAAGCATGTAAATGAAGGAAATACATAGGCAATACCACGCTACATTACATGAGGCAAACATTAAACAGAGGCATAGTTTGAGATGGGAGGAGAAATGGGTGGAACCAAAGGAGGGACAAAGGTGGAATGAATATTAATGACTATGAACCAAAGTGTATAAATGTGGAAAAAAATATTGTTTAAGGCAGCTCCCCAGTTTGTTGGTTTTTTGGGAGGTATTCCAAAGCTTTTTCCATTCTGAATAAAGCTCTTGTGACCAATGTGTGTTGTTTGCTTCCTGCTTGCTCTGGCTAATGAATAACAGCATCCATGGGCAATTGGACCATCATCTCCGTAGTCATTGGGTGCCGCATGGAGTCGGGGTTTAACATTACTCTTGTATATTTGGGGAGGGGTTGTAGCGGGTATGGGTGGATATGGGATTTGTTGGGTAGTGGGAGGGTGGGTATGGGGTTTGTGGGTGTGTGGATGTGGAGTGTTGGGGAGGGTGTAGGGATGTATGGGTGGGTATGAAGTTTGTGGGGGGATATGGGATGTGTGGAAGGGGAGGGTGGGTAGGAGGATGTGTGAAGGGGGTTGTGGGATGTATTCAGTGGGATGTGTATATAGCAGTGAGTGGGGCTTCCCCCACAGGCTCATGGATGTGTGTGCAGGGGATGCATATGTGGTTTGTGTGGGGGAGGGTGTGAGTTCGTGCAGTGTTTGTGAGGTGTGTAATTGTGTGTGTGGGAGGGTGTGGTTGTGAGGTTTACAGTGGAAAGTTTGTGGGAATGGTGGGATGTGAATGGGAGTCCTTGCATGTGCCCTGAACCAGACAGCACCCGCCCCTGCCCTACAATAACCCAGAGCCTGCACACCTTGTGGTACATCCCAACCACAGCCAACAGTTTGCAGCCCCACCCTGCCCTGTACCTGCTTTTCACCACCCACCTTTGGTACATCCTGCTGTCCCTTGGGCACACACGTAGGCTGGGGTGGTTCTACAGCAGGACTGCGTTTCTAGGCAGCCCAGGTGACAGGGGATCCTTTTGGCTGTCATCCCCAGTGGACCCAGCCCTGTGGAACTGCCCTGACCCTGTGTGCCCCACACCTGCTCTGGGCTTACTCACCCAGGCTCAGCAGCAGCAGTGTGGGACAGAAGCAGCTGCTCGGTGTGGTGGGAAAAACACCCCCTCCTCCTTGGGTTTCCCTGGCTGGCCTGCATCTGCTCTGTGCTGCCACTGTTGCCCTGGTGGGCAGCCCGAAGGTGCCAATGGTGGTGGAGACTCAGGGCAGTCTGGTTTGTGCTCCAGATGGCTGCAGTGAGAACTGTCTGGTTGTGGCAAGGGGTAGGGGCCATAACATCTGTACCTAACCTATATGAACCATCTTGGCTATACACACACATTCTTTTATATAGTGTTCCCATGAAACCTGTGTCCAGAAACAATTTTTGGTAAAGTGAAAGCTTTACATTTGGTTGGTTGGGTGCATATTTTACAAGCGTAAAATAATTTAAAATCAATTGTGGATATTTTTGAGTGGTTTGGTTGTGGGATTTTGTAAAGTCTTTTTCAGTTTTATTTTGAAATAATTTTCCACTGTAGATGAGTCCAAATTAAAATCTTTTTTGGTCTTTTCTCTAGTTCTGCTTCACTGAATTTGTGGTGGTTTGAATCCAGTGAAACAGATTCTTCCATAGTTTTGTTTTAATTTGACTGCCAATACCTTTCAAACCAAATTGGTTGTTCACTGATGCTGAATCTAAACATTTACTCAAACTTGGCACCTTGGACAATGGGTGCTGTAATTAAATAAAACTGATAAAACCATCAACAAATATTTTTTTTTCCAATCAGGAAAACAAAATTCTGCTTTGTTCCAATATATTTTTTTACCTAAACCTGCAAAATGTAAGTATACTTGTATGGTTAAAGCTATGTTGTCCATATTGTCCCTCCACAAATATATGGGATTGAAATCATCTTATTCTGTTTGCACTCATCCAAGATAATTTTTTTCTCTCAAAAACATTAACTGCAAAATAGATGAATGCTTGTGGATGTATTTATTCTTTTTAGTATAATTTATTACTATATATTCAGCAAGTCTCTGTTGCCTCACTTTCACTATTTTGTTTTATAGGAAAATGCTTAAAACATGTATGTGTATATGTTATTTAGATTGTCAGGAAAAAAAACGAGTGTTCTGAACCTGTTATCTAAGCAGACCTGCTCTTTAACATGTACATTGAAGGACTATACTGTCCTTTGCTTTTCAAGGTTTATCCACTTAAGTCTGTAGCGATTCATTTGACAGCTGGGTGAGAAATGGTTTCCTCATTCCACAAGCATTTTCAGGACTTCTATTTTTTCATTTAAAAATTGTACTCAGTTACGTACAACTTAAGATTTTCTCTAAGATCTTTATCTGTGTCATATTTGATATCTTTCCCTAGTTCTGGTCATTGTTTTAATCTTTGAAACATTAATGTCACAGAGCACCCTGGTGCCCTGTGCTTGCAGAGGCAAGGAACTGCCAGAGGGGGAACCAAAGAAGGTCAGCTGACCCAAGAGGGGCAGGGCTTGGCTCTTATAAAGCCCAGAGCCAGAGTCAGGCTGGCAGTTCTCTGCTGGCAGGAGCAGGAGGAGAGGGCGAGGGCGAGGGCGAGGGCGAGGGCGAGGGCGAGGGCGAGGAGATGTGAGTGCAACTCACAAGAGCTCCAGAGGCTGGAGCAATGATGGTGGCCTAGCTAAGAGGCTTTTGTTGTGGTGGCTGGGTGCCTTATGTTTATGTTATAGTCGGAGGCTGGTGTTTATGTTGCTGTTGTTATATATGAACTGGTGGTTTGGGCAAGGCTGTAGGGGTGGAGGAGGCTTCAGGGGTGACCCACAGCAGTGTGGGGCCCTAGCACCCAGGAAGGAGTGCGATTCGGCGCCCATGGGGATGCAGCATTAAGGACCCCAAGTTGGGCAGAGCGGAGCTAGCCATGAGAGGGGGCAGCTCTGAGAAGGGGGTCCAAGGTGCACTCGGAGAGCCCGTGGAAGGGGGGGCAGCACTGAGAAGCCCAAGTTGGGCACAGCAAGCCCCAGGAAGGGGGCAGCTTGGAGGAGCCCTAGGAGGGCCATTTTAATGAGAAGCTCAAGATGGGCATAGTCAGTCCCAGAAGAGGGGCGACGATTGAGAAGCCCAAGAGGAGCAGCACTCAGGGGCCTGAGAGGCCACATGGCAAGCCCAAGTTGGGCGCAGCCAGTCCCAGGGAGCGGGTTGTTTTAAGGTGTAGCCCAAGTTCGGGCGTTGGGAGTCCCCGACAGGGGGCCGTAGGAGAGCCCAGGTTGGGCATAGTCAGCCCCAAGGAGGGGGCAGTATTGAGGAACCAGGCAGGGGCAAAGCACGGGGAAACCCTGTGAGGGCTAGGCGAGCCCAGAAAGGAGCGCCGTATTGGGAGCCCAGTGCGGGGGTGCATACAGAGTCCAGGTAAGGGACAATTGTGAGACGGCCCAGAGGGAGTGACAGAGGGGCCATGGGATCCACAAGGCTTGGACTGCGGTATTGGGGAGGAAGGAGCTGCAGACAGCACCCCCTAGTGGAGGGGGCAGTACTGAGAAGGACAGTTGCCACTAATGAACCAATTAAGTTCAAAGACATGGCAGGTGAGTAGGCAGGCGGTTGCCCAGAGACAGATGCGGGGGCCACATTGAGGGCGGTCCCAGCACGCCCTGTCACAATTAACCATGATGCTGTGTCTCTTTCCTATCCATAACTGATATTTGTATTATGCCTTTCAGTTCTTCTAAGGTAACGGTAATCAAAACCAATGCCCTCTGCATACCTAAAATTAGTACAATTTCTACCTCCAATTATCAGACTCCCTTCAAATCCTGCTAATGCTTTCCACATTCTGATTTCTGCATTGGTGTTAGAGAGGGCAGTTTTAATAGAAGCAAATAAAGGCGTAAGAGAAGTAAGACAGGCTAGGCTAGGGCCTGCCTATCCTATCCTGTGAAATCTGTGGCTGCAGGGGGCCCTGTAGCCAAGGGGCCCCCTATGTCTGGCCACTTGCTACCCCCCTTCCACATTGCCACCGGCTTCACATCCAGCCGCTTGCCCCCCTTCTTCACACCCCACTGCTGTTGCGGCTGCTGCTAGCTTATTTGGCCACTTGTCATGCCACCACCCCCACCACCGCTGGAAGCTTCTTTGCAACAGAGGACCTCAAAATTATTTCTTGCTTACAGGGGGCCCCTCAAAATTGTAGGCTGGCCCTGGGCTAGGCAAAGCTTGAACAATAGGGAAGAATTTCAATGTGGTATGAGACAAATAAGCAGATCACTAACCAAAGACTCAGTTAAACTCATTGACAAAGCAGATAACAACATACAGCTGGAAAGTTGGTTGCTTAGGAAGAATTCAGAGACAAAATTACAATAATTTGAGATGACGTGCTGCAGAAAAATACTGAATGTTTCTTGGGTCAAAAAGAGATGCAATAAATGGGCTCTCAGTAAGACTGCATCGAACCTAAATTGATGCAATAAGTAAAAAAGAAGGAACTGAAGTATGATGGGCTCATTCTAAGAACAGACGCAAACAGCCTGCAAAAGGATATAATAGAAAAGTGTGTGCCAAGGGAGGGAGAAAATGATTGATTAAGGAGATGCTACAGATACATAGGACTGGCCTGGGTTACATTTAAATCCAAAGGTAGGATGACAACAGACTGAACCAAGTGGGAAGCATTTCTCCGTTATGTTCCTAACTATGTAGATGAGGATGGCACTTGATTACTCATACCCCGCCATCACAAAGTCAAACCAAAAATATTTTACAAACTGGTTTCAAACAATCAAACAGGGCAAGCCAAAATGTTTCTACAGTATTTGTATTTCTACTACTTTATTTTTAAACATCTCCATGTAAACTAAGACTCCTTAATAAAATGTTTTTAACAAAGAGTTAAGGATGATTTATTTGAAAAAATTCAAATGTCCCATTTTGAATAATTTAAAATCCCCCTTCCTTCCCTGACTTTTTTTTTTTTTTTTTTTCAAATTAGGTGGTTAGCTGAAAAAGAAAACACCTTTTAAGAGATTTTTGGTTGGACCATTTCCCATAGGCAGGGAGTTCCATCAGTAAATTCTTGTAGTCCTAATAAAGGAATGAGAAAGGAATAAAGCCTTAAACTTTGCAATGGTGCATATCTCAAAAGCTTATCTCCGTAGTATAAATTGCAGCTTGCTTTGCATAGCTGAAGATTAAACTTTTTCTGGGTGACAGGTAAAAGACAAGTTTTACTAATTTTTGCTCAGTAGTCTCTGAGCCAGCACAACTATTTTATACTTGTATTTATTAAAGGAAGTAGCTCTTCTAATGAGGCACTTGTAATCATGGTGATAAATAACCTCATACTCTTGCTATGCCTTACAGTAATTAGATGAGCAAGCTAGTGGATCCAAGATGTTAGATTTTTACACCCACTCTTGATGCAAATGAAATGAAACAAGGATTCTTTGGGGCTCAGCTGTAAAGCTGGTATAACTCACAAAAGCTCCAAGCATTCCACTACTGTTTGAGATATAAAGCCATGCTTTCCAGAAACCTATTTGACCTTCACAAGAGGTATTTTCTGTTGTTCAACTCAAGCAGAGATAAAAGAAGCATAAAAAGAGTCTATGAGGTCAGGAACAGATGGCTAAATGCAATCTAAAATATTTACTTCAGTTTAACTGCCATTAAGTGCAATCATTCTTTTGTTTAATACAGTATTACCAAAGGACTTTCTATTAGTCTGACACTGGCATTGTCATTTTTTTTCCTAATCAGGACTGCAAGTGTTTTTCCTCTTGTTCAACTTCCACTTCTTTCATTATATCTATATCTCTCTACAGCACAATGTAGAGATTGTGAAGGGAATATGTTCTGCTCTTTGCTCAGCTGCAGCAGTAGAGTCCAGCCTGAGTAAAGAAACTCTTTCTTGCAGAGGGGAGGAGAAGTGGGGGCTAAGCACCTAGGATGCAGAAGGACCATGCTATGGCTTCTCACAGAAGGAAATGCATACAGATTTTCGCTCCCTTAGGAGACACTTTCCCAGGAGCTATTTAACCTTTATTGTTCCCAGGTTATTTTTCTTATGGAGTGGTAACTTTTGCTCTAGTAGAAAAATCTTGAATATTTGTATTCCTATGGTTTCTACTAGGAGAGCAGAGACTCTTCCAGGAGAATCTGAATGTCTGTATGTAGCCATTACTTCAAGTTTGTATAACATCTGTCATTTATACCAACCGCAAGAGAGTGAGAATCATCCAGTCCGGTCCTTATGCACTGATATGGAATATAGGATATTTGGGTATCAGGGCTTGCTCTCAAAGCATTCATGTGTTTTGCACACCATGGTACCACTATAACTACTGGGCTGTAGTTATCAGTGGGGCACTAGGTGCTTCTTCTCCAGCATTATTTTTTTTAATTTGGCCCTATAGTGTTTTTGCTTTCTTACAAGGGCCTGAACTAATTATATGCTATGAAATTTAAAGTTTTCTGATTTTCATTTCAGCAAGAAAAAAACAAGCAATAAATAATCTAAATGTAATTTCACATTTTTAAAATTCCTTTTATTGGTTTAATTACCATATTTTTAAAAACCCAGTTATTCAAACAGGTGTACCAAACATCTTCAACAAACCTGTGCACCATCCCTTTAATTAGAGCTGTTAGTGGACTTTATGAAATCTACTTTATTCTTCTTGGTTGTGGGGATCCAGTATCAGGTAGAATTTGTACCCTCTCCACCCCCTACCCCCACCTCCCTTTAAAAAAAACAGTCTCAATCTGTTTTTTGCTCAAAATCCAAACCTAATTCTTTCTGGTCTAAGAGGACAAGCATGTCCTGCTTTTCACTAGCCTGACTTAGTATCTTTTTCCCAAAGAAGCAAAATGTAAATGTGAACTGCAGTTTGTTTGTCCTGAAGGCTACTCAGCTTTGAGGAGTTACCATATTTGTCATGTTACATGCAAGCAGGCTAGCCAATGTTTATTTTTTCAGACATCTCATTGCATTGGTTCTGTTGGTGTTTTATTTTGTCTGTCAGCTTTATAATTATTTTAGGGGGGGTGCTGTTGTGGGGTTTTTTTATATTTGCCCTTGAGCAGATATAATAGTTGAATTAAGTAAATTGCATTACTGTGAAATATCAGAGATGTTTAATATTAATATTTTGCAAGATTAGGTCCAAAACCTAAAGAAAAGGTCCAATAGTCCCTAGGCATGAATCACATATATAAATATTTACCATCAACCCCCCACCCCAGTTTTTATCACATAAGAAAAATGATTTGACTGAATCTCATTATGAAAGTCTGAGAAACAAAAGTCAGATTTGTCAGATTCAGATGCTGCGCTTAAATACTACTTCCACTGTGCAAACCTCGGTTTAATTCTTACGCATCAATTTTAACTTTTTAAAGACTGTAATTAAATTGATGCTGTTTGCATTAGGAGGAATAATCAGCCCATATAACTGAGTGGCAGCTTTGGCATGTGAGCTCATCTGTCTATCAAAGGGTTTTGTGATGCACTTATCCCTACCATATGTACTTCCTACGAAAAACATTTGACTGTCATAGTCCTACTCTGTCTGCCCTTCCTTTTCAGGCAATAAAAATAGTAAGGGGATGGCTGGTGCTGTGTGAACATTATTCTGCTGATGCGGTATTGGTCAATGGAAGTTAACTGGCATGTCTGTTAGAACTCCATTCTGTAGCTGTTTCCTTTCACATAAGTGTGTTTTGTCCCCAGTGTATAGATTTTGGCTTGATTTTTGTGGCATTAGCTATCTAAATTTGATGCTACCTTGGTAGCTCATAGAGAGAGGTGCAAAATCTCTTGGGGTATGGAAGAGATCACCAAAATATATTTTATTGATGCCTTAAAAAAATTGGATCTCAGAAGTGAAAGGCCTGCTCTAACTAGTATCATAGTCATAGTATCATAGTATCTAGGGTCAGAAGGGGCCTAGAGCAGGCCATCTAGTCTGACCCCGCCACCAATGGCAGGAACGAGTGCCAGGGTCACAGGAC
>JAGPOW010000261.1:69597191-69607480 GCA_030014935.1 Caiman crocodilus | reverse complement strand
GTCCAACCTAAACCTGCTCTCCAGTAACTTGTGACCATTGGTCCTAGTTACCCCAGGTGGTGCCTGGGAAAAAAGAGCCTGCCCTATTTCCTGCTGATCTCCTCTCAGCAGTTTATAGGCTGCCACCAGGTCCCCCCTCAGCCTCCGTTTACTAAGGCTGAACAGGTTCAGGTCCCTCAGATCCTCCTCATAAGGCCTATTCTGCTGCCCACATATCAATCTAGTGACCCTCCTCTGGACCTTCTCAAGGCTGTCCATATCCTTCTTGAAGTGCGGCGCCCAGAATTGGACACAGTACTCCATCTGTGGCCTGACCAATGCCGCATAAAGGGGGAGAATCACTGCCTTGGACCATCTTGAAATGCATTGTTGGATGTACAATAGGGTTTGATTGGCTTTCCCAACCACTATCTGACATTGGCGGCTCATGTTCATCTTCGCATCAACAATGATGCCACGATCCTGTTCCTCCACCGTGCTAGCAAGAAGGGAGCTTCCCAGCCAGTATGTGTGCTGGGGGTTGCTTTTCCCCAGATGCATCACCCTGCACTTGTCCACGTTGAATCCCATTCTGTTCTTATCCGCCCACTCTTGCAGTCGGCCCAGATCCCGCTGCAGCTTCTCCCTCTCCTCTGGTGTCCCCACCTCAGTCCACAGTTTGGTGTCATCAGCAAACGTGGATAGCTTGCTTTCCACCCCCTTGTCCAAGTCAACAATGAAGACGTTGAACAGCGCAGGCACAAGGACCAAGCCCTAGGGGACCCCGTTGCTCACATCTCTCCAGGTCGAGTACGACCCATCCACCACCACTCTCTGGGAGTGCCCCATCAGCTAGTTTCTGACCCACTCAACTGTGTAGGGGTCAATGCCACAGCTCCCCATCTTTTCTAACTAATCACCTAGTACAGTTTTGTAAGTTTGTCATCTATAGCATCCACATTTTTTAGAGATTAGTCTTCAGTTCTGTACCTGTAACTTTATTTTTCTTCACAGTACAGAATGGTATCCTTGGTTTGGGCGAAGGGTTTTAGAAGCTTTTCCCACTGTGGAAGCCCAAGGTTTGGGGTGAAACCTTTGGGTACATCCAAGTGAGCACACGCATATAGTATGCACACACATGCCGCACAGAGAGAGGTTCCCCATGCTGCTAATTTGTGCCTAAGAAAAGCAGGGCAGTGCATGTGACAGCAGCTCATGCTGCCCAAAATCAGAGCTTGCTCCAGCTGCCAACCAGACTCCCTGCTTCCAGATCATCATGGCTGCAGCTCTCAGAGCTCCCCAGGACCCCAAATGAGGCTGCTGAGGCAAGCCCAGGTGTTGGTCCCAGCCTCCCTTACCCAATCTGGGGTAATGTGCAACACGCCAGAGTGCACATGCATGGGCATTCCCTGTGGACAAATTGCAGCAGCATGTATTGTGCTGCTGCTTTTTGTCCCTGGGGAATCTCAAGTTCTCACTCATGGGGATGCACCCATTCTGTCCAATTAGATCTTGGATCTTCCACGTAGGTGCTCATATATAAAGAAAAATATGCAAAAAAATATGTGAGGGATTTTTCTTTACCCTGTCAGCATCATCTGTCATCTGCTATCAATGTCAGTGTCACTTCTTTCCCAACTTCTAAGTCTATGATGGAATGGAATTTTAAGTGTAATTATTTGCCAGGTTAGAAAATGTGTGTAGATGAAGATTTTCAGTTTGTGAAACAAATTTACATATTATTTTTATTGAAACAAAAGGAAGTTTTAGAACTTTTTTTTTTCAATATTTCCTTTCATTTCTGTATGTCATTTTGTTTTGGTTTTGTGAATCTGCAATTTTTTGCTACGTTTCATAATTTCTTATGCAAAACTGACATTTTTAATTCAGAAACTTTTCTCTGGAAATGTTTTCCTTTTCTTAACAGTTCTAGAAGGTAGTTCAGTTCAGTTTCTCTGTCTGTGCAATCCTTGCCACTTTACAGAACCTGCATAATCACATAATGTACCAGACTTATGGGGGTAATGGTGACGGTGCTTTGAAGTGGAAATGTATGTGATAGATGCTGGAGTAAGATTACAACTCTTGATCTCACATGGGTCAACAAAGAGCCATCAGATAGCAAGGATCATTTGTTTTTACTTAACCTGGGTTTTATATTAATATCTTAGTGGGGAGAAGATCCATTTGCCATCACCAATTTTCTATTCAAGCTTGTAGAGCAAAATGTAAAAGCTATGCTGAACTTAAAACAAAGTGCATGATTTTTTTTCCCTCCCTCAGAATCGCAGAAATTCTGGTTTTGCTTCATGCTCTGTATTTCTTACACGGTTGTAATTTAAATATCAAGGTACTCATTTTTGTTAGAGTTGCTGTCTAGTCTGGAGTGTTTGCAAGCTCCTTGTACTATAGCTACCAGGAGTCCTTTTCAAAATGGAACAAGAGACTTTTTCATTTGTCATTGCTTTTAAAATTGCTACTAAATAATAGCCATCAGAACTATTTATTGATAAATGCTTCTTATACATTTATACTGTAGTATTATGCAACTCTGCTTAAGTATCTGCAGTATAAATGAATGACCTTCCTCAGTCCTTTATGTGTATTAAGTTCTTACTAAACTGCAGCTCCCGTGAGTGTTGCATGCGGTATATGCAATTTCAAAAACAGCAAGGACAGTGTAATAATTTTATCAAGCATATGAAAGAAAATCTCAAAACATAAAGATCGCATTTCATGTTGACTGAACAAGTAATGTGTTTATTGCACTTAGACAAAGACTGTAATTAATTCACATATTTTCAATTTCGTTATCTAAGGGTTCATTTTCTCAGTGGAGGACCATGCATGAAAAGGTATATATATGAAATGAATACGGCATTTTATAAGTCTTATCAGAGTACATAGTGTTGACTTAAAAACCTGCAGAAACTAAATGTTCCATTTTTCATCTTGACAAATTGTTTTCAAACAGCTACATGACTTGTGAGAAAATATTACTTTTCCTTTTCCTTTCTTTTTTAATTTCCTTAAAAAAAAATGGGAAAAAAGAGCTGATGTCTTCACAAGAAAAGAAGTTTGGTTTTTTGATATTTATTTGAAAAATAAGTAAACATCCTGTCTTAAATAGAAATAATTATATGTCCTGTCCGTTATTAAAGACAATTTGCTTTTTCGTTAAGAGGGAAAAAGTATTTACCAACATTGCATGGACTATTACTTATAAAATAAGTTGTCAGTTGTTGAGACTAACTATGATAGTTGGGGCATTAGTGAAGAAGAAAAACTTCATTAATTAAATTACTATATTTGATGTTTGTCTAAGGTACATGCATTTGGTTCTCATTACTGTAGTATCTAGTATCTCTCAAAATCTGTAATATTTATTTATCCTTAGATTTCCCCCCTTAAGTAGGGGCACTATATTATATTTGCAGATGGGGAACAGAGGCATTGTGAGAAAATTAGTTGCTCCGGAACAAGATTTTTTGTCATCAGTTATCTGTCTGCTGGGATTGAGAAGATCAGCAATATGTACAAACTACCTTTAGAATAACACAGTCAGACCTTTATATTTATCATGTGCAATATACAGAATGAGACAATGTAATAAAAGTGTATGCACCAATTTGCTTAATTTGTGACATGCTTGCAAAGTATATTAAGTCAAGTAGATTTTCTCAAACAATCTCTGAATATACCACGATGCTTATACACACAAGGGAAAATAGCAAATATTCTTTGGTGATAGTAATATTTAAACAACTGTTGAATTATTCCTCTGTCATGATGATTGTGTCATGTCTGTAAACAAAAGTAAGTTAGAAGTTAGATGCTAAATACACTTATAGCATTATGTATTATCACTTTTTAAAGGTAGCTAATTCAATTTAAATTTGACAAGCAAAATAAACCCCATTAGTTGACTCTTCAACAACCACAAATAATTAAAAAATATGCTATTTTTATCTCTGACTCTATTGCTCTGTCTCTTCAAATAGTTATTTCTGCTTGTACAAAATTATTGTAAAACGCTGCCATTATATTTTTCTAGGATTTTGCACCTACTTAGTGCTGATCTATATGCTTAGGGCAACAATGAATCAGGCCCCCAGAAATAAAGCTTAAAACTTTTATCATCATTAAATATAAGCATGAATGACATAGTAAGAAACTCCATTTGTCATTGTGTATTATCAGTATTACTGTTCTTCAATTTTTAAAGGAAATTGGTGTGACCATATAAACTATGCATACAGTCATACTACTGAGTGCCTTTATTAATGTGTCAACACACATAATTTCTTTATCAGAAATTATTATGTAATGCCATTAAAGCAAGTGATGATTCAGTATATGGCATTCATCCCTATGAGTCACTGTATTCTGAACTAGTGCCAACAATCACAGCACTATTGGAGGGGACATAATTTGAATGAGAGATGAACCCATTGTTTTCGGATAATTAAATGACTCATTTCTATGGGTATGAACCCTGGTTTCACCAAATTTTAAAAAATATTCAGATTCTATATACATAAGTCAGAAACCCACCCTAGTTTCCAATGGGCAAGGTAGTGTTTATTTCCTACATGAGAGTACCATGTTTGTGTGCATTCTTGCTGTATTCATTCCAGCATTGGCAACAGTACAGTTTTGCATGAGACACTGTCTCCATGTGAAATCCATTCTATACATTCAAACTCCATGGATGCAGAGAAGGGTGGTGGGAAGTCCATGGTGAAAGAAGCTATATTGCCATATGAGAGCAAAACACAGCTCAGATGAGTATGTTGGCATGTCTTCCCCTTTTCATGTATTTCAGTCTTTTAATGATGATAAAAATATGAGATCTTCATGAAGATCTCAGAATGTCTATGAGTAGAATTCTAACCCAAACCATCCAAATGACTTGCAGGTAGCAAAATCACACTCTACACGTGTGGACAGAAATACTATTGGGCAGCGTCCTGGATTCTCCCATTTTCTATAGAGGGACTTGTAGGTAAGTAAATACTACTCATCTGTGTGTACTTCCTCTTTTACTTCTAGGAAGTGAAGAGTACTGTGTGGACCAAGTGCACCGTAAGACTATAGAGGATTCATAGAGAGTGAAATAGAGAGCATCATGAGGCTACAGAGGATTCACAGGGAGTGAAATAGAGAGTACCTTGAAATCCTTTTATCAGCCAAAAGGCAATGTTCTAGGTCTCAGCTGTATAACAGTTGTATCTCTTTTGCTGAACCCCTTACATTCCCAAGCCTTAGACATCTCCTACCAGCTGCATATATCTACTATTGGTATATCTCCCTCAGGGGAACGAAATCTGGGGCACATTAAGGTTCTGACTGGTGCAGTAGATAGCTCTGCTGAGAGGCAGAGATAATCAGCCTAATTAATATAGGCATATCTGTTCAATAGATTCACACTGGCAAATTAGCTCTGCTTATAGTTCACATGATAACAAGCAGTGTTGAGCTGCATTCTCTGAATAGAATGCTGTCTGGTGTTGATGCAGGACCAATTCTTATATTCAGGACAAAGTCCAGTTTCAAGGTATCTTCAAGGAAACATCCTTAATTTGGAACATTTGATTGCTTTATCTCCTCCTTCTTACTTGCCCCAGAGTTTAGAATTGCTGGCCTATACTTCCTGAATAATCTATCCCCAGCTGCCTCCTCTACATCTTTGCAAGAAGAGACAAGTTCAAGAACTGCAACACCAATGATGAAGTGATTAAGACTTGATTGTGCCATCTTGGCCACACCAAAAAGAAAGGCAAAGAGGAAAACTGTGTACTCCAATTGATAAAGTATGGCATTTGTAGGCTATCCTATTTGTAGGGAAGTATGTATGTGATCTTCAAGTCAATCTTATCTCCTGTAGGGGTTAAACCATTTATAGGGACTTCATTAATATGAAGTATAACATGAGTTAAAACACGTTGGGTGCAGTACTTTTTTGCACAGCATGGTTAACTTGTGGAACTTGTTTCCACAGGAGGTGGTAGTGACAAATAGTGTAATCAGGTTAAAAAATGAATTGGACAAATTCATGAAGGACAGGTCTATTGGGTGCTATTAAATAAATAAATAAATAATAGTTAAAAAAAAAAAAATCAGGGATACATCATCCATTGTTCAGAAAGGAGGCCAGAAAGCATATGGATCCCTTTAGATATGCCCTGTTCATATACCTTCCTTCTAAAGCATCTACTGCTTGTTACTATCAGAGGCAGGGTTTGATGGATGTTTTGCATTATATAATACAGCAATTTTTGTTCTATGTAATTAATACTTGCAAGTAATATATATAATTATATGTATATAATATATTATTATGTTATCATATACTTTGTACATACAAGTACAAATATATGAAACAGCAATGAAAGTTTTACAGTTAGTTCAGTCATCTGTTTGCCATAAAGGACATATAGTATCAAACATGTTTCATTTGGGACCTGATAACTTATATCCCATTATAGTAAAAGCTTGCTGCATATTCTCCCATTGTGTGTCTTCCAAAAACTATATTTATAAGCTGCATACCACTTCTGAATAAAATGAGCTTAGAGTTACTCAAAAGCACTGGCCTTCCATCTTGGGGGTATGTTTTGGGCATCAAACCACAGTTTGCCCTTTTATGGATAATGGATTTGTGATCAGATTCTAAAAGTGAGTTTTAAGAAAAGGCAATGAAAGCCTGAAAGCTTCTGAGATATAGCCTTTTACCTCTCAGGAAGAAAGCAGATGTTTTCAAATATTAATGACAAAAGAGAATAATCTCTATGATAGCAATGTACATTAATAGTCATATAGCCCACTTATTACTGCTTATGCAGTCTCTTTACAAAAAGTAGAACTAGAAAACTTATTTTAAAATTACTAAAAACATATGCTATATAAGGTATCTCATAACAAAGGTGCCAGTAAATTAAAACATGTAGCTGAAATACTACAGCTCTATGCAAGATATGTGTCCCAGATCCTATTCCACCTCTGTGGTGTCTAAGTGGCATTTACATAGCTTCTAGATGCTCAAGACACTAAGCACTTCTATCCCATCCAAGTAGCACATAGCCATATGACATCCAGAGCCCCAAATTTCTGTCACCTTTAAAAAACCAAGATTCAATCCTATTCTACTTTGCTTGAGTCTTGAAAAAAACATTAATGCAGAAACTGGGAGGGTCTACCTTCTCCTCACTGGCTTTTTTGGTAACAATCTTAAATCAACAAAAGTTAAAACAACAAAAGTTAACCCAATATGAATTTTTCAGCTGGGTGGCACAGGAATATACTAACAGGCCTGAAAGGAATTGGGCCCTTGATTTTTTTTTTTTTTTTTTTTATGAGTGTCCATTTTGTTCTGAAAAGATCCATAGGTGA
Source organism: Caiman crocodilus (assembly GCA_030014935.1). NCBI lineage: Eukaryota > Metazoa > Chordata > Crocodylia > Alligatoridae > Caiman > Caiman crocodilus. Next base: position 69,600,109 of record JAGPOW010000261.1, on the reverse strand, counting down.
CTTGACTTCAACTACTGAACATGTTAAGCAGGAAGGCAAATCACCATCTAAATGTCTAATGCCATCCAGGGTTCCTTCATTCCAGGAGACTGTCTTCCTCATTGGGCTACAAAGTCAGAGTTTGTCGTATTTACTCTCCTTCTATTCCCTTTCAATTCAGTAGCTCAGCTTCAACAGGGAGTTTAGAAGATGATCTTAGTCTTCCATAACCGGTAGTATGGTATTAGAAAACTTTTTTGGAATGTAGGAGATGCGAATTAAAACCTTCTCAGGGTTAGGAAGCCTACAACCCAGGCCTCCCACTTCTTGAGAAAGAGATGAGATTTTTCTCTGGGAGAGTGCTTGCCATGTTTTAGAGGTCTAGTAGGTTTTGGGCTGTACTCCTAAACATAAATTTATGTTAATCCAATAATTCTTTGAGAACAGAGTGCATTGTATCACCTTCATTGGATGAAAAGTAAACTTAGAAGGGAAAAAAAAATCTTTTTGAAAATGCGTTAATGGACCATTGTGAGATTTTTTTTAAAGGAGCATGAGTAAATAGGGAAGGAGGATGGATGGAGTGGTAGGGGTGGGGAGACGGTACTTATTATTTGAGACTCTAGAAATTAAACCTGGTTCTAAATTAAACTTCACTTTCTGATTATGTGTATTGAGAGTGAGAAGATGCAAAGAGGTTTTGCATTTTTTTTAAGATTATCTGAAAAACTAGATTTATCTGCAAATCTGAGTGGAGACAACTAACACAGCACATTTGTATGAGACTAAGATTTATCTGCTTTCATCATATTAGAGATGAAGGGTTATTGTGGCTTTATGACCTTCACAAATGCTGAGATGGGAGAAGTAACTCAAATAGCCCAGAAGTGGTGGAAGTAGACATTTTGTGGATAATTGTAGAAGCAGCATAACACAGTCAGAAGGTTTCCTCCTTCAGATTTTCTGTTGTGTAAGAGGTTATGACAGGTTTTTGGCTGAATTTTATTTAAACTTATAACCTATGTGTTCTGATTTTATGATCTCTAGATTGGCTCTTAATTTCAACAATCAGCAAACTAGATATAGGCTGACAAGGAACAGGTGCAGAAAAGGACTTCGGGATCTCAAAGAAATGGAAAGACTAAACTTGGCTTATTTAGGCTGGTAAAATGAATGCTAAGAAAAAATGAGAGGCTACAAATAAACCAGGAGTGAAACACCATTAAAGGCAATAAGATATTTATGATATAGGAAAGTTTTGGCAGAAAAACATAAAAAAAAACCAGGCTGGAACTTAGGAGGAGGTTTCTAACCATCAAAAAATTAGGTTCTGAAACAACCTCTCAGTAGAAATGTAGGCTCTGGCTGAGAATAGATGGCCTATCAAGTTGCTATGGGTACTTAGTAGAGCTGTGTGAAATGGACCCTATTCAATTTGGATTTGGTCCAAATCAGGGACAATGATTTGATCCTTTGATTTGGATCACTGTCCCTCATTTGATTCAGCTGAATCTGGATCCAGAGATTCAATGCTGATTCAGTGAATCAGTGATTCAGACACAGGTGCAACTTTAAAAGTTTTTTCTACATCTTGAGGTAGCAGTGCAGCTTGATTGCTGTGGTGCTGGGGTGGATGGAACATCCCACAGACTCATGGGGAGCTCCCCAGCATGCTCAGCAGCGAACCCAGAAGTGGAACAGAAGTACTTCTGATCTACTTCCGGGTCTGCTGGGGAATGTGTGCCCCCCACCCATGCTCCCTGGTGGACCAGGAAGTGGACTGGAAGTGCTTCTGCTTCACTTCCTCATCAGCTGTGAAGCATGCTGGGAAGCCCCCCGCACTCCTGTGGGACACTGCGTCTGCCTCAGCACTGCAGTGATCATGAGTCCTTGCTACTTACAGGTACATAGAAAAAATATTTAAAGCTGTATCTACATCTGAATCACCAAATCTGTCTGAATCAGGGGTTCCAAATTGATTCGAAGACATTAAGGGCTCCTGTGATTCAATTTGGATTCAGAGATTTGGCCACCGAATCAGGCTGAATCTCTGTTGAATCAAATTGGGGACCAAAGCTTTGCACAGCCCTTGTGCCTAGTGTCACACTAGAGAATGATGCAGCTGGCATCACACCCACCCAGTTTTTACTCACCAACCCAAATAACCGGGAACCCACTTTCAGCAGGAATCATTAGTTGCTTCCAGCAGGAGAATGGAATGAGGACTCAAATTGATGGCTCTGAAGTGAAACCCTGACCCTACTAGTAGAAAAAGAAGCAAAAAAGGAGCTTATTATAAAATGGATTTTGCTTAGTTTATGATGGAGGTAATGGGATAAGGGACTCAATTTGATAGCTCGGGGGTGGGGTGTGGATGAGCATGCACATGTGTTTTGCAGTACCTCAAAGCTGTTTAAGGCAAAGAAAAGATCATGTGCAAGTATTTGATGCACTGCTAATTTGCAGCACAGTGACAAAATTTGACACCAGGAGATCCCGGGGTCAGAAAAGCCAGGTGGAATAAAAGGCGGCATGGTACACATGACAGTAATGTGTGCTGCCAGGATCAGCGCATGGCCACCCAGAGCCATGTCCTGGCTTCCAGGCAGGTTCCAAGCAGTCAGATTGCTGCTGCTGCTGCCCTGGGACTTCAGGTAAGCCAGATAAGGCTGCTGGCCCCATCTTTCCCTACCCCACCCAGGAAAATTTGACCCACACCAAAACCCACATGCAGGGGCATGTGCAGCAACAAAAAACAGTGGCACAAATTTGTGCTGCTGCTATTTATGACATGGCAAATGCACTCCCTGCATGCAGGGTGGTGCCCAGGATGTTCTTTCTGTCATAAAATCAAACACAGTAAAATGGAGTATAGCTCTTTCTTATAGAGGAAATGGCCGAACTCAAATCAACATGCGACAACAACTGCGCCCCGCCCT
>JAGPOW010000261.1:69543957-69597091 GCA_030014935.1 Caiman crocodilus | reverse complement strand
AGGGTCAGGCCCTCTGTAAGTAATCAAATCCCAAATAAACACCTTGTATTTACAATCCGCCTCTCGACCTATTTAACCTGTCACGAACGCAACACACTTTCCAGTCCTGTCTTCTTATGACCCGATCACATAACATTTAAATGACTTCTCGATGAGAGTACCTGTCCTGAAAGGAATCTAATTATTCCAGGCAGCTTCGAGAGGCAAAGGAGGGCAATATAACTTTTCCAGAAGAGGAACAAAGAGTATGAGATATTGCAATTACTTTTTTAAAAAGTACATCACAATGGCAGCATACCCTGGCTGACCTGCTTCTAAAAGCTTCCTTTCCAGAAACCAGAAATGTGGTGGTGAGGCTACTTTGGAGCATTCTGTGGCTATTCTCTGGCCTCAGTGTCCAACATGTTTGAGGCATGTTGGAGACAGCCCAAAACATCCTTGCTAGCATATTTCTGGCCTTAGAGTATATGTGGAGCTGGGGGAGGGGAGAGGCATACTCAGGAAAGGCCTAGCCAGCAAACAAAGTTACTGTTGGGGAGACAAGTCCATAGAGAGTGAATGGATGAGAGGATGGGACAGGTGAGGAACATGGAGCAGATTTTTATAGCAGTTATGGGGCTTATTGCTTGTGGAACTAGCAAAAGTTGAAAGTTCTCTGCAGGTGCTGTAGAGAGACTTACGGACAGCTTTTATTCTGCCTATTAAGCAAATAAGCAGAGTTAAGTGCCTAAGTGCAAGTATATTCCATCCTGCTCAGGTCTCTGAGAAAAGATTCATACAAGGGTCCTCCTCTGCTGCTTTTTTGTGATTAAAGTTTGGTTGTATTACAAAAATAGTTGCAATATTGATTTTTCTGGGATCTGAAGAGGGAGAAATGGAATTCCATTTAGGCACCTAAGTCCACTTAGATACCCAGTAGGTAGAACAGTCTGGCTGTATTTTAGAAATCCCATGCAAAAACTATGTCTGCCTGCTTCTACTAGCATGCACCATTATACAGCGAAACTGAACCAGAGTGCTCACAAGGGATACAAACAAGCATTTGCAGAACCTGACTCAAGTTTAGGCAACTTAATTTAAGCTGTCTAATCCTGAGCTGGGTCTTGCATATCCAGGCATCTGCTGCTTGCCAGGAGAGGTGTAGGGAGAAGGGTCTGGCAAGTCCATGGAGGTGGCAGGTCTAAAGGAGGTTGGAGGGCCCACAGGGGAATGGGTGGGGAACTGCCTGGTTTTGCGAAAGGTGGGGGGCATTTTGTGCAGGGGGGAAATAGGCTAGTCAGGGTTGGAGGTGAGGGCTAAGAAAAGTGTAGCCCTGGGGTTGTGGCATTTGACTGGGTTTTTGCAGCCTTAGAGCTGTGCTGTGACTGCATGCAAGTAATCCAGGGGCCAGATTAACCTGTGCTAGACTGAGCTAACCCTTTATTGATCTAAAATTAATTAAGTGAGTTTAGATTGAGCACAAGATTTTTAGGATGACCAAAACCCTGTGAACACCTGCACACCAGGCCCTTTATACTGCCCCAGTACTTGCATTTACTGAAGGACAGTGCATTTCTCTTTTCTTTGCAGGTCCTCACTTCTCATTCCACTTATTTTCTTTTCATTCATGTTATATTCTTCCTCTCATTTCTCTTTAAGATCCTTCACTCCTGGAATTCATTTCTACCCAACCCTCTTCATTGTCTCCACAGGCTATTATGTTCTCATCACAAAACCTTCAGCTTTGGAAAATCCATGTGGTACAGGGGTTGCATCTTTGGTCAGTCAGTGCTGTCATTTTTATTTTTGCTTCCCTTTGTATGTACCATTGTAAGAACTCAACATGGTCATATAGTGCTTCCTTGGTAAGGGTTGTGATATGTTTTTGTGAAATGAGAATAAAGGGTAATAGAAATCAACACTTTTCCTCTTTTCTTGTTTATTTGTACTACTTTCATGTAAATTATATGGAAAAGATTCATTTTGTATACGTAATTTTAAAAATCAGATCACTTGAATCTAGATCACAAATAAATCTTGTACAGGTTATTAGGTTTTGCAGAGTAGAAATATTAATATCCACATTTAAAAATAGCATGGGAAGTCTTTGTGAACTCTCTTTAATGTTTAAAGAATTTAAAGGTGAAACATTATTTTGATGGCAGAAATATCTTTGTTGCATGGACTTGGAGGTACTTTTTAAAGTTCAGTTTCAAACTTCTATTTTTGTTATGGCTATCTTTCTACTCTGTACTTTATGAAACTTACTTTCTTGGGTCAGAACATGAAATTAATTTGTGATAGAATCATAGAAAATTAGAGTTGGATGGAAACTTATGGGGTTGGAAGGGACTTTAGGAAGTCATCTAGTTAAACCCCTTCCTCAAAGTAGAACCATTCCTAACTAGATCATCCCAGCCAAGGCTTTGTCTAGCTGAGTCTTCAAAACCTTTAAGAATGGAGATTCCACCACCTCTCTGAATAACCTGTTCCACTGTTTTACTGTCTTCCTAGTGAGAGAGTTTGTTCTAATTATGCTAATCTAACCCAGGAAGAATGATTTTATTCTAAATTATTCCACAGATTAAATCTAAAAGAATCAGCAAACTCTTCTGGTATATTTTCAGGACTAGGGTAACAGGGTTTATTGCATACCCAAACTGAGTTACATTAGCTGAGTTAGATAGGGGAGCTTGCACTTTATTTCCTCATACTGTAGAATGCCTTTTTTTTAACCAGTAGCATCAGTTTTTCTCTTTAATTTTTACTGCACAAGAAAAAAAAACTTGAAAGCATAGTGGATATAAAACTGTGATATTCAGAGTAAATTCAGGATGAGATGCTTTATATTCAGCTGTTTTTATCTTCCATTATAGACAGGTAAATGTTTTATGCATTTAACTTTCAGCATTTTAAATATTTTTTTCATTTTAAGTGTTGTTAGATTTCCTTTTTTTTTCATTTTGTATACAATTTGTATACAATAGTGTATAAACCAATAATTGACTTACTGTTTATTGTTCTGTCCTCTACCCCCAGACACATGACCATGAATAAATATGATGCTTTCTCTTACTCTTCAAGGAGGCAAATGAATTTTAAGAGCCTTACAATGGTGTTTGCGTATACAGTAGTTAGCTCTCAATTTGTTTCCACATGTTTTCATGATCAACTGATTACCGGGCTAGAAAAATCTTTAAAATTATGTTATTCTATGAATAAATGGAGAAAATCTTTACTGAATTGTGTTCCATATTCATTTTTTCTAATGTGACACCATAGATAATTAACCATGCAATAGAGAATCAATGCTGGTGGGTATTGGCTAGTGGAAGAATGTTTACTTTGTTCAGTATATATATTTATTTTTAAAGCTAAAATCTTTAAACTCTTTGGTAGCTTGAATTCTATATCCAGGTTTGATTTCTGTCTTTGGTCTCCAATTCCCTTGCCTCATCAGAGAGGTGGTTAGGCCCACGGACTGTATACCAACAAGACTGTTATGATCATTGAATCTAATCTTCTGCATAACACAGGCCACAGACTACCATCATTAAGCAGAAGTGTTTCTTGTTTATCCTCTGTTTGATAGGCTACCAAAGACTGATATAAGAAGCAACAAACTAAGCAGGATTTTCTGTAATCCTTCAATAATACTTCTTAACTGCCCAGAAGAATCACACAAGGAAATGTGCCATAGTCTGTTCTTTAAAGAGAAATGCCAAATTTAAAATTTGGTTAATTAAATTTAGATATGTAAATACACAGCTAGGTGGTAAAATACACATGGCTGTAATTTCAGACATGCTTAGTACCACACACAATGTTGAATTTACTGAAATGTTCAGGTTTGGGGAGTTGCATGCATTCCTTTACAAAGTTTTTATAAGGGCCCTCAGAATGATGGGGAATTGAATAAATGAAAAATAAGAGCTCTTCAGGGACTCAGCCGGGATGTAGACACATCAGCATTGTATCAGAGGGGGAATCTAAAAAGAACAACTTGTATTCAACACCACAACTTATAAATACTTTGGCATTTTAGATTCTATTAGGAGGCAGTAAATGTTCTCATAAGTGCTTCTCTTGAGATTACATAATAAGCAATGCTTTAGAGAGTCAGTAGAAACATGATATCAGGTTACTGTACTATAGTTCAAAATTCTCTAATAGTTTAAAAAATGTAGACTTCTATTTTATCAAAATAACTTTCATGCTGCATTTGGTGTTTATTTATAGATGCTTCTTGCTGTTGCATGTTACATTGACATGCTGATTTATAATGCCAGTTGTATTCAAAATGCATCATTTAAATACTGGCTTTATTTACAAGTTATATTTTTAAGACTGTAATTAATCTAATAAAACAAGTTTTGATAATAGCCAAATATCCTTTTGGCCATAACTCCTAACTTATGCTTTAAATGAATATATAGTAGACTTTAGCTAGTAGATTACCAAAGTTTGTTCATGGGTTTTTTTTTCTTTCCTTTTGTTCTTTGCCAAAATAAGGCTTAGTGTAGCAGACAGCTGAAGACTGGTAATGCGTTGCCAAAAGAACAACTGCTGTACTTGGCAACAACAGAGCATAATTATTAACCATAACCCACTTATTCCCAGCCTTTCACCAAATACTTACCTAGTCTTTTTTCAAATACAGTTGCAGCCCTCGATAATCTATACAATAGGAAGTTTAATAAACAACTCTTAACTATAAATTGTACACTATCCCAGTATGTTTCAAGTTAAAACCTTGGCTTGGATATGCAGCTGGTGAGCTAATTGGGGGACTACAGTATTTTATTTTAAATAAGGTCTTAGACAAGACATGTTTTAGTAATGCAGATCTCCACTTTCATAAACAAAACTTAAGTCCAATAAGGAATATTAGATGCAACAGAAAAAAAATACTAGTCTTATAATTTAAAGGAAATTTTACTTCATGTTGGAACTGTTAAATATTCTAATGTTCTTAATTAAAAAGATTTTCAGAGACTAATACTCTGGCCTTAGTTTTAAGGACCCATAATACATGGGTTCCTTTCTTTGACATTTCCTATAACCTAATTTAAGTGATTCTTAGCTCAGTCTAATGATATCTGTGGCTTGTGTTGTTAGGTGTTTTGGCTCTGCATGAACCTAACCATGTGCTACCAGCATTAGGTAGCAGGGTGTCTAAAAAGATAAGCATTGCCATACGGAACTTTTTTTCTGGATTTAGTCTTACATATTTTTTTGAATATCAATTTGTGAAACAATGCAATGGAAAAGACCAGTGGATCTCCATATCCATTTGACAGAAAATCCCAAGCATTATAAGATCCTAATGGCAGGGAGTTAATGTCTTTTCATAAAGGTCATAGATTGTTTTCCCTCTTCACTTAAATGCATAGCATCCAGTAGAAGTATATGCAAGGATCTTTTGAAATATATAGTTATTTTATCTTGTATTCGAAAACTTCAAAAACTAGCTAGAATTGGAAAATAAAATATTTTCTAAAGTAGCATTGTATTTCTGAAACTAGTGACATCTTACTGTTTTTGAAGGTTTATTTTTAATTTATTGAGAACCTGAAAATAAACTAAACCAGACCATGCACTAGGAAAAATTAAGTACAAAATGACACTTAAAATTGAACTGATGATAAAATCAACTGAACACTGATAAGGATAAAGAAACATGTTTCTTGCGTCATGCTTCGACTCCTCCAGTTGAAGATGCAGCATTTTAAAGAACTGCCGTTAGTGGTTGAACAAGATTTTTTCACTTTCAATATTACTTTAAAAGCAGATATTAAACTTTGTGGTATCTACCAAATTCTTAGTTACTAGATCCTGATTTCTACCAACAAACAATTTGAAATTTCCAATTTGAAACAAAGATGAACAAATCCATCTTTTGATTACTCATAATTACTATTATATTAGTATCTGAGACACTCTCATCTCTGAAATGTTGAAAAAGCTTGATTTTACTGAAGTACAGTGAGATTAAGGGTATATTACACAGCAGTGGTAGAGAATTATGCCTTTGGTGTTTAGCATAGAGGAATCCAGATGTGTACACTAGAGCTGAGAACTGAGCCAATATCTTTGAAATCCTGGGATAGCACTCTAAACACTGAGAAAAATGAAGGATTCACAATTTAATCAGCAAAATAATTTGGGATAAGGGGTATGAATTAAGACATCAGCTGAAGAACAAAAAATAAAATAGTGAGCTAAAGAACAAAGATTGGGGCAGTAGAATATGATGTGTAGTAGTTTAGGAGCTTCTCTCTGCAGAGAACAAGTTCATTTTTTCCCCATTGTTAGACTTCCTTTTTTTTTTCTGTCTCTGGAGCCATGTAACATCTTTCTATGAACTTATTTTGAAAGACCCTAAGACGGCAGATCTCACAATTTAAAGATGATTTCACTCCACTACCTAAAAATATTGTACTTTCCAGGCAATTAGAACTATGTACATTAATAATAAAAAAGTCTTTTTTTGTTGTTTTAAAAAAAGCAGTGTTCAGAAATATGTTTTCATTGTAATAGCACTTTCTGGCAGCATAATTTTAAGCAGGCATGTTTAGAATGTAAAAAGTAAGCATCTAGTTACATAGTAGTTTGGTAGAGACTATACAAGGATAAAGCAGGCTTAAAGCTTAAGTTTTGTTTGAAGAGGAGAGAAAATATCAAATGTTTTTAAATGCAGAGTCAAACTAATGAGCTATGTTCAAGTCTTTTATAATTTTTGTTATTTGATACTTGTCAAAACCAGCTTCCCCTTTAGTACCAGACTGTACCATATAGTTAAAAAATACATGCCAGTTAGATTGCTAACCTTAAAGCAGTTTTTCAACATTAATAGGAGTCTATAAATATTTAAAAAACTGTGTACTTGAATATAGTGTCTTCCTACTTCCTACGAAAATCGTTTTATATGCAGTATACAGGCAAACTTGCCCTGGAATTTCTATTGATGATTACCTGCTCTAAATAAGAGGGGACTATTCTATTTTTTTAAATTTCATCTGTTCTGCTCATGTGTCCAACATGTTCTTTATAAGGTAAGGGTTAGGAACCACTTTTATAGATGTTCTTACCAGCAAAAGGGGTGGAGGTGATGAGGGACTATCTATTGTGTAACTTTAAATGGGAAAATGGACCCAAGGAATCAAAAATGTTATCAAGCTACTATAAAACATTAAATATTTCAACAAGGTTTGAAATTTCAAGCAATCCCAAAATACTTGGTTTGCTTGCCATTAACACATTTAATTAAAAAACAAGTAAACAAAAAGAAGGTAAAAAGTTTATTTAAAATATAAGATATGAAGATAAGACACATAGATATAGATCTGCACCTATAAATCTATATCTATAATAGATATAGATAGATCTACAGAAAGAGATTTTTTTTTAACAGTATTTATTACCACAGGCAGATCCAGGGCTTTGAAAAGTGGTGTGCAGATGGTGTGGTGTATGATCCCGTATAATAAAACTCAAATTTTTCACCAGGTAAAATAAATTAGAAGGCTTACTAGAAGGCTAGGGGTCTAAGATTATATCATTCAGTTAAAGAACAGAGCATAAACAAATATAACTTTGTTGGAATCAGTTAAAAACCATCTTCTGGGATGTGAAACAGGAGACAAGTTACCAGGAACAATGAACAGAAAGCAGAATTGCAGAAGAAAGGATAGCTTGATTAGTCAAACATCAAGATGGGTGGGAGTTCCTCAAGGGACTGATCCTACAGGTGCAGAGAGACACCATCCCAGTACACACAAAGGGAGGCAAAAGAGTCAAACAGCCTTCTTGGCTGAGCAGGAAAATCCAGGGCATCCTTCAGAGGAAAAAAGAGGCCTACAGGTGGTGGAAGCAGGGGACAGCCACCAAGAAGAAGTATACCTACTTGCCTCACGCTTGCCGGGAAACAGTGAGAAAGGCCAAAGCAGATACAGAGCTCAAGTTGGCGACAAAGATTAAGGATAACACGAAATCCTTCTTTAAGTACATAAGGAGCATGAAGATGACACAGGGTAACATAGGGCTGCTAAAGAATGGATTAGGGCAGCTCGTAACTGATAGGCTGGAAAAACCAGAGCTCTTAAATAATTTCTTTGCTTCTGTTTTCCTGGACACAGATACAAATGCACATCCCAATCATTCTTTAGTCTGGCATGAGAGTAGTACCATTCCACCAACAGTTAGCACTGACCTAGTGAAATGGCACTTGGAAGGGTTGGACATATTTAATTTGGTGGGCCCAGAAGATCTTCACCCAAGGGTACTAAAAGAATTGGCTAGCGCAGCAGTTTGAGCCCTCATGGCACTTGGGACAGGTCCCAAAGGACTGGAAAAGGGCCAACGTGGTCCCTATCTTCAAGAAGGGGAGGAAGCAGGACCCGGGTAGTTATAGGCCAGTTAGCCTCACCTCTATTCTCAGCAAGACCTTAGAAGAAATCATTAAGGATCACATTTGCAGGGGGTCAGCGGATAGCACAATGTTGAGGGGCAACCAGCATGGGTTTATAGCAGGCAGATCCTTCCTGGCTAACCTGGTCTCTTTTTATGACCAGGTCACAAAGTGCTTAGATGCAGGGGAGGAAGTAGATATTATTTACCTGGATTTTAAAAAGGCTTTTGCCACAGTGTCATATCCAATTCTTATTCATAAACTGAATAGCTGTGATGTGGATTTTTTTAACAGTAAGGTGGGTGAAAAACTGGCTTATGGGATGCACCCAAAGAGTGGTGGTAGATGGGGTGGTTTCTCCCTGCAGGTTTGTGGACAGTGGTGTCTCCCAAGGCTGTGTCCTTGGACCAGTACTGTTTAATTTATTCATCAGCGATTTGGATGAAGGTGTTGAAAGCATCTTGTCCAAATTTGTAGATGACACTAAACTATGGGGCATAGTAAACACATTGGAGGGCAGGGAGCAAATTCAGGGAGATTTGGACAGTCTAGGGAAGTGGGTGGATCAGAATAGGATGCAATTCAACAAGGATAAATGAAAGTTGTTCCACCTGGGGAGAAAGAATCTCCAACATACCTATAGACTCGGGGGGGAGGAGGGGGGCGGGTACCATTCTGAGCACCACAGCAGAGGAGAGGGATCTCGGAGTCTTGGTTGACACAAAAATGAACATGAGTCACCAATGTGACGATGTAATAATCAAGGCTAACTGCACTTTTTCTTGCATCAGCAGGAGTATCACGAGCAGATTAGGGAAGTGATAATTCCACTCTATGTGGCACTGGTGAGGCCACAGATACAGTACTGCATCCAGTTTTGGGTGCCACACTTCAGGAGGGATGTGGATAACCTGGAGAGGGTTCAGAGTAGTGCTACTCTAATGGTTGAGGGTCTGCAGGTAAGACCCTATGAAGACAGACTGAGAGATCTGACTCTCTTCAGTCTCCACAAGAGAAGGCTGAGAGGCAATCTTGTGGCTGCCTACAAACTCATCGGGGGGGGGCAGGGAATAGGGGACACTCTGTTTACCTGAGCACCCCTCTGGGTTACCAGAAATAATGGCCGCAGACTGAAGGAAAACAGATTTAGATTGGACGTCAGAAAGAAATTCTTTATGGTAAAGGTTGCCAAAATATGGAATGCTCTTCCAAGGGAGGAGGTATTTTCCCCTACCCTGGAGGTGTTCCAGAGGAGATTAGACAGGCATTTGACTGGGTTTACTTACCTGCAGGCCCTTCATCACTCTTTCCTGCCTGGAGCAGAGGGTCAGACCTGATGGTCTACCAGGTCCCTTCCGACTTTAGAAATCCATTAAATCTATGAAGATAATTAAAAAGAAGACAGAGCCATTAACACCTATGGAATGAAGAGTTTAGATGGAATAAGACTATGATGGTCTATAGATTCCAGTGATGGTCTCACTGTAGCCTGAATAGAAATGCTGTTTCCCCTTACAGGCAGTTGGTTTTAACATTTTAAAATGTTAAAACCAACAGAGCAGAGTAGAAATCAAAGGGGAATGCAACTGCATCAGCGCAACCCCCAGGATCCACCCCTATGCTGCAACATATTGCAGCACAGCCGATCATGCTCCGAAGAGGACATCTGTTTCCACCCTAAGAGTAGAAGTTAGTAAACTTGATCTTTTTTTCATACTAACAGTTGTGTTTGAATTATTCTGCCCTCTTGGGTCCCAGTTTTATTTTAAGGGACCCAAAACATGTGATGATTGGGGGAGCTCATCCTCTCATTTTAATTACTGGTAGGGTTCATTTACAACATGGCGTTTTAAGTCCGTTCACTTCTGATTCTATGCTTGTGTTTATCATACGATACCTTAACATAGTACATGGACAATGTGAATAGACCCCTTTTTTATTAGGATGGGCCTCTCTACAGTACATATCTTCCATATCACATCACGTAACAATGTTCATAGTGTGTAGCATCCCACAAAATTCTCTAAAGGATCTCACAGAACTCTGGCTAAGAATCACTGATATAGTGGTAGGGAATCATAATGAAGAGTGATTTTCCATTAGAACATGGTACAGTAATAGATGTACTTGTGATACTTTATGTACTGATATTACCATCCATTTAACCAGAGAACTAACTTCCAGAAATCAAAGTAAATAAACATGACTGTTAAATGTATTTTTAAACTAGTATTATTTATTTTGGATTAGACTGAATTCAACTGAATGCTAGGCTTGAATTAGAGAGAGCCTTTTCTGCCTACAGTGCCATTTTCACTTTGTTTTATGTATATATAAAATATCACTGCATGGTTGTCAACCCAAGAATATATATTATTTTTACTGATAATCTGCCAACTTTTTACTGATAGATATTTTTTTAACTGACATTTTCTGATATATATTTTATATCAGAATATAGCTCTTCTTCCAGTCCCATCCCTGCTGCCAGGCCCCAATTTAAAGAACTGGTTCAAATTTAGCGGTTTAACCCTGACCATAGTAAAAAAAAAGGGAAAAAAGTTTGAAGTAAAAATTGATTGAGCTGACAACCCTGCTTGCTGTCAGCAATAGTTTAATACCATGCTGCCCCCATCTTAGTGGTCCTCTACTCATTTCCATACCTCAATGCCCTCAACCATATTCCACACCATGCTGTCCCACCTAGCACTAACTTCCACTAGGTGCACACTTTTTTTCCCCAGCAGGGACTCTCAAATAAGTCTATTTGCAATCCAGCAGTATTACAGACAGCTGACAGAACTCACAGCAGCAGTAGCACAAAGTGTGGAAGGCAGGAGTCTACAAAGCCCTGAGAAAATGCTATCTGTGGGGTGCACTGCTCTTTTTCAGACAACAAGTAGTGTTGCTGTGCTCTGTCTGTCTGTCAGCTTGGCTCCAGCTTCTTTTCAACCATGGAACTTCAATCAAGATCCGATTGTATAGTGCTTTTATGGATAGATCAATTTTTAATTGATTTTATGGACAGGCATATTTAGCCCCATTTTTATTATTGAATGTCCATTATGGACATCTGGCAGCCCTACAGCAGTAACTTGACTTACCTCACATTTTCCAAATCATTTGCTCTAGAAATGAAGACTAAAACACTCTTAAAAAAAAAAAAAAAGTCTCCTAAAAATAATCTCAAACTATTTATGTAAAGACAGACTTTTAAAATTAAAAAATTAACATTGGGAAATACATGAAAGACAAGATAGGAGTAATTAGAGATGGCACTTCACTGCATACTGTGACTACTATCTTAGTGTGGATTGACTACTTCATTTTTAAAAGGAAAGAAGATATATTCTTTTATATGTCACTGTGGAATTAACCAATCCAACTATACATTGATGTTATTGCTGGAGGACATAAGTTCATTATTTCTTAATGCTTGCCATATCTAATGCTGCGTAGTTTTCAGTACACGAAAAATTAAAAAAAAAAATTTTGCCCAGGTTTAATAACAATGAAAGAAATGTCCATCTGTTTTTAGGAATAATTTATATTCATTTTTAGTAATGAACGCATCTCAAAATGTTTAAAGGTGGTATACTTAAAAAAAATTCTTTCAGCTACCTTTGATTTTATTTGATTTTTATCTGGATATGTTGGATTGACTGAAAGTAAGAAATTAATGAGAAAAAGTGGGGAAAAGAAAAAGTAGTCCAATCAGAACACGCTAGAAAAAGGTTGAACTGTAACTTCAGTAATAACTACCACAAACCATATCAGCAGAGCCCTGACAATAGATTGCTATATCATCTATTAAAGTCAATTACTTGATTTGGTAAAAAAAAAAAAAAAAAAGCAGCATGCAAACCAATGACTGTGTATGGGTGGTCCAAAATAACATTGTGCTAGCCCAGAAAAAGATTAATTCTCCTCTGTTTCTGGTTTGATAGCAACAGACATAGCTCTCAGATATGAAACATCTTTCAGTTTCTAGTACAACATCTTATTATCTATAACAAAGAAGGTACTTGTGCTTTACAAGTATATTTTAGTATATATTTTTTTTAATTATCTAAGAGTTTTGTATGTGGCCAATGCAATGTATTTCACCTTAAATCAAGCAATACAGTTAGGGAAAACAAAGTTTCTTAACATGTATAAGCATGTAAGATTTGGGAATGTGCCTGAAGGTCACTTGAGCTTGCTGTCCTATTAAATTACCAGCTGAGGTGGACAATTTGTTATATGATATTGCAGAGTTGCTCTTATTTCCCCTTGCCAAAAATACAGAACATGGGAGGTACAATAATAGAAGAGTAAGCTTAGAAAAGATTCGTGACTCGTGTAGCATTCTAAGTGTATACTGGAATTTTCAAATAACTTTAAAGGAATTAGGTGTTCAAACTTCACGTTTCTCTATAAGATCTTCTCTTCAGAACCCAACCACATTTGTTAGTGATGTCATAATTGCTTGAAGAATGTTGTTGATCAAAAGGAATGAGGTTAGATTTTAGTATTTTCTAAGAAAGGCATTTCAGAACAGATTAAGCTTTAAGACAAGAGCCTTTAGGCTTTTTATTCCTAGGAGGCCTCAAAGCTTGTAAACAACTTGCATATGTTACTTGTATGGTGCCAGATGCTTATAGTCAGACTAGTTGAGTCTTAAAAGCTGGAAAGAAGAAACTTCTTCCTGTTTTGTTTTTTTTTCTCATGCTGTTGAAAGTCTGGAATGAAAGAGAAAAGTAAATTTAACGTTATGTAGGATCATAAGACGCTTCAAAGAAAATTAATGTATCATTATCTTTTGGGGGGTTTTTTGGTCTCCTATCACCAACCCTAATATTTGAAAAAGTTTTGCACTTTGGTATATACAGATTTGTTAAGTGGAAGATGTAAAATTGATATTTCATAGTGAAATACAGAAAATTAGGATGGAAGATACTTTGTGAGATTAAGACCACCCCTTGATATTAGCAGGAACAACTATACCTAAACCATTTCTGTCTGATGTTTGTCTAACCTGCTGTTAAGAGGTTTTTATGACTAAAATTTGACAACTCCTTAGGTATCTTTCCTTTGCCTAACTTTTTTTACATTTAAGAAGTGTCTTCCACAACTCCTTAATATCTAATATGAATCTCCATGCTGTTCAGTTTAAACTTACTGTGTTTCCTCCAAGTCCCTTTTATAATCTTCTCCCTTGCAGTAACTTTTTCCATTTTGAAATCTGTTATCCTATCCCTGCTCAGTCCTTTCTGCAACATCACTCTTATGCTATCGTATCTTTTAGAATGTTCTCTTTTTGTTAAATGGTGGCCTACTGAGTGTAGGACTATTTGGGGTTTTCCCTTTTCACATATGTAGGCAAAATATTGTCAACTGTTTATCATGGATTTAAGAAAGGTCTATCGCTGGTAGTGTTGTAAAAAAATTTTTGTTCAGTGCTGTGCCAGGAGAAGCACATACTGTATCAGGAAATGTTCTTAGGCTGCGTCTGACATCTCATCAATGTTAAACCACGTTTTGTTTCCCTAGATGCTTCTGTCTTTAATATTGATTCTAAAAATTCATTTAGATGCAAGAAACATTAAGTGACAGTACTTAGGAATAGAAGAGTTGCTGATAAATATTCAAGGTACTCAAATCTCAAACACAGATTGCAAGTGACACCCTCATAGCCATAAAGGGACAAGCAAAAATCTTTCCCCTGTTGTGTGGTGTTTGATATTGGACAGCAGTATGAATTGTTTGTTGTGAGAGCACTTGGAACAGTCTTACAGTGCAGCTTCTGCAGCTTCATCACCTTTACGAAGCATTTCTCCTTTAAACTTGTTTTATTTAGTAGAACGCAACTCCACTAAAACACAGACCATTAAAGCTAACTAGTTTGGTATGTGCTTTTGCTTTATCATACAGTTATAATTAAACCAGTATCCAAACTCTGTCTTGCATTGCATTGAGTAGTGACCTTCTATTTAGTAAACCAATATGCTACATTTAATTTTAAAATAAATCTCGCAAAAGTTACTGTATCAGGCAGATAATACTCTAAGCTTGGAAAAATAGTGATAAATAAGCCAAAGAAATAGGGGATGCTGTGGAATAACAAAGACAATAGAAGTACGCTGTTTTCTCCTTTGTAGAAAGCAACAGAAACAGCTGCTTCTGCAAGTCTCTGTCCTTTGTACTTGTGCCTAGGACTTTTGGGCCTTCCTGTTCCTCCTCAAGTCATCTGTTAAAATATCACAGGAGTCTATATAAATAACTAGGTAAGCAACTAGTGGCACCTATATACTCTCTTCCCTTCTTCTGCGAAAATAATTTTAGGTGAAAGTCTGCTATTCTTTTCTTCTACAAGGAAGAAACTACCAGTTTCCTAGTTTTATTCTGTCTCTTTGCCTGGCCAAAATTTCCATTCATTTTGGTGTAGTTTTTTTTTTTAACTTTATATCAATGAACATCATGTGCTAGGTGATTTCTATGGTTGATACGTTTGACTGATAGCAAGTCTCAGCTTGCATGTGATTGTGGCCTTTCAAGCTATGTGACTCAGTCTCACAGAGGAACAGATTTTAGCTAATCAGCAACAAAATTTAAACTAAGCTCAAAATAAATTGATTTTTTTTCACCAAGAAGCTTACAAATCTTCCTTTGAATATTATATCGAAGAGCTTTAAAAGCTGAGGTTTTACATTTTGAATTATTATTTGTGTTCCATTCTAATTCAAATGTTATACTATCTACAGGCTCTATTTACCTGTGACATGGGGTAGTGGCCCCAATATGATCCTGGTTTCTGGCATTCACTGTGGAGTAGTAAGGAAGAGTGGGGGTTGGAGTCTTCTCATTTTGGACACTTTTCCTGAGGTTATCTGTGTGGAGTTTGAGGTTTCCATCCCACACCTCTCTCATTGCTAGACAATGACAAAAACACCAATATGTTTCCATTCTTTGATGGACGATGCCAATAAGCTAGCATTGGTTCATAATATTGTTTGTTTGTACCTTAGGTACAAAACAGATTCTTTCTGAAACCATGGTGAGTGTCATGTCAAAAAGGTTAAACTTTCAGTAACAAATAATGCATAGCTTCCATTTTCCCCAGAAGTTTAAGATTTTGGGACTTATGATATTGGGATAAGTACATTATGGAGCACCAAACACCAGATTAAAAGATGGATTTCCTCTCATTCTCAGGAATCAGTCAGTTTATGTATGTTGTTTTCTAAGGAAGAAATATTTAAGAATCATAAGGCATTTATAGATGTGATAGACTTCTGCTCTGATGCATGCTAGTTAGCATTCGGAGCAGAGTTAATTGAGTCTGCTGGAGTGTGTTAATAAGTAGCCTCCAGCAGCCTCTACATGATGTGTATTCAGCACCCCTGCATGTCAAAATAGCAATGGGGGCACTTTAACTAAAGCTAATTGAACAAGCCACTCTAGTTAAAGTATCCACCCCTCCAACCCAGGGCATGTGTATAGACAGCTTTAATGATTATGAATAGCAACAGAACTGGATTTTCATGAGGCCTTTTAAACTGCCAGACCGGTATAAAGGGGCCTTAGAGTCTCTTAAACATAATAGGTGCCTGTAGACCTGTGGGGAGGCTGCTCGGATGTGCTATGATTACAACACATCATAGCAGAGTTGATTAATTGAGTCTGCTGGAGTATGTTAATTAGAAGCACAGGGAAACTGATACATGATACTACTGTGATCTTGTATATAACACCTACTTGTGAACCATACATTTACACAATTGAGAAAGAACTGGTCCCACATGATTTTATGCCACTTACACACAGGAAAAGCATCCTTAACTTTCAGTTCAATATTTCAAGATTCTTTCTTCAATTTTGCTGTTAAAGTAATTGAATCTGTCATTTTGGTCACAGCAAATAATTGGCTGGACTAAGAAATTTGAAGGCTATAAGCAAGTTTGGCCCTGAGAGATGATAGCTGTTTATTGAATAATGACCATACTAGCATTGTAAGCATAATTTTAGTAGGGCAAGGGACAGAAATTATACATAAATGGGTATAAACCATCAGAAACCAGTTAAAATATGTAATACAACCAAAGTTCAGTGCACATAAACCATTTTTAAACTGTCCAAAACCAGTTTATGAGAACCCTGGATGGATGTAGTATCAGCCTAATTGATTTAGGTTAAATCAGTTTATTGAAATTCTGTCCCAGATGCCCTCCAGATTCAAGTTAACTTATAGTCCCCCAACATCCCAAGGATGCTTTGCACCTCCCCAGCAAACCCTACCCCCTGCCACTTTGCAGGGTGATCAGGCTAGCTTTGGCCCAAGCTGTCTGCTCCAGCCCAGCAAGGAGAGATGGTCTTGTGCCCCCCAGCTTCTGGCTTTACCCACTGCAGGCATGTGGCTGCATGTCCAGAATCAAAAGTGAATGTCGGTTCACTTGCTCATCAGTTAAATCTATGCAGCTTAAACTAACCCGTGAAGACTTAATCTATTCAGCTTTGGACTTTTGACGGACTGTACTTAGTATAAATGTTTTTCAGTGTACTTCTAGCATTGGTGAATGAATTCCCCTTTTCAGATTGAAGATAAATTAGTTACACAAAAATGGCTTTATCTTGGCTTAGTTCCACCATGTGTATGATGGTCCATAATACTAGAGGAACAGGTCCAGAGCCATGGGTGATTTCTGAAATTTCACAAAGTTAGAAGTCTATTCTATGCTAACACTCTTATATAGAAGGAATGAAGATATTGCTGAAAGATTTAATGATCCCTAATAAGAAAAATGAGGGCCACTAAAACCGTTCCATTTTGCTCTTTGACACAAGTGTTTTACATCTCAAAATCATGAAATTGAAGAGATTAGTTTGGTGGTAAGCTATGTTGGTTGAAGAAGAGCTTGGTGCTAGGATCCAGTCCAGCCTTTACTACATTACACATCAAGAAATACCTAATTGTGATTTAAGTTTAAACTCTGAGATTTAGCTGTAGAATGTACTCTTTTAGAAAACCATGTAATTGTGTTGTATCATAGCAAACATTCAGTGAGGCAGTTGCCTTATAAAGTTCTGGGATTATGATATTCTGATAGAAAATAATTTATTCTCTACCACGATTGCTGGAATTAGTTATTTTTTTAATTGATTTTACATTCCTTCTTATAAAAATGAGAAGTCTGCTGATAAAAAAAAAAATAATAAAAGTTAACAGAATGCTGTTGTAATATTGCCTATGCAAAGCTAGCAATTATTGTGGTTATAAGACAAATAATTAACCTATTTATAATACACACTGTGTTTAGTAGTTGTACATATATAAGCTTCTTGAATTATTATGGGGGGGGGAAAATCAGGTCGAAATATTTGTTTTATAGCCTAAAAAACCTCTGATATTTATTCATATTAATGAAATGCAAGGGGCTATTTGGTATTTTTGGTATATGAATATTTTGAAAATGTGGCTGTAGATTTTCATATTTTAGGAAGATATACAGGAGAAGTTGGGACAAGAAATCTACCTTGTTTAAAGAGATATCTCAATTAATTTTAATGTGGGATTATGTGATATATTATGTAGTTGCATGTGGGGAGGAGGATTGGTTTCTGAGGCTCAGGAGGTCCCTTTGAGCTCTCTGTTCCTTAAGTCCAGTAAAAACATTGACTGATTAAAATAAGATCATATTTAGGTGGCTAAATAAGGACCTTTATTTAGAATTTTAAAGTTACAGTTTCCTTACTACGTTCCACATTCAGTAATCTATCAGTTATAATGAATTATTTTCATCAAGTTTTTTTAATCAGCCTCACTGCTGTAAAGAAAAGAAAGAGAAACTACTGAAGCTTTGGTTTTCTGTGTTCATATGGATATTTCCTGGAAATGATCTTGGGCATTTAATGATTCTATAGAGAAAAGGATAAAATCTGCACTTGGATTAATGAATATTTGTGGCAAGACACACTATTTTATATTTTAAATCTCTTTTTTTGAATACGTCACATTGGGAGAATTGAGAAATTAATATTTGATAATGATGCTCAAAGTGAAGGCTCATCTGATCAACAGCCAAATATAAGCAGAGTGGAGGCATGAGAAAATAATGAAGGCTGGATTCCAGTTGAGTAGCTGGGGAAAGAAGGTTGTGGCACAGTTGATGAAAGGGGGATAAATCTTACTGATTAATATTTTCATTCATGAATTTAGCACAAAAGTTGTGAATGCACTAATTAAATTTGTTGATTCCATCGTGTTGGGAGGCATTGTTAATACAGAGGAGGATTGGAATATCATGCAGAAGGAAATTAAATAACCTTTGTGACTTGAATAAAAATGGAATTAAGTTCATTGATAGAAACTCCAAGCTCAGGCACTTGGGCATTACTAAGTAAAGCTACAGCTGTAAGTTAAGAGTTCAGAATTGGAATAGACTGAGCAGGATTTGTATACTAGTTGATATCAAGATGAACTTCAAAGCTAAGCAGCTATGAAAAGTGTAAATGTGAACATGGATGTTTCAGAATATGTATTTCCAACAGTGATATGGAAGAATTAATATAATTCTCATCACCCATGTTCAAGAAAGACAAACTCAGACTGGAAAAGTATGGAGAAGGGCTACTGATATGGTAAAAGCAATTTCAAAGCTCTCTAGTGGAGAAAGTAGAAAAGCTTGGTTTGTTTAGGATAGCAACCAAAGATTAAGGGAGAGTTGACTGATATCTAAAAATACATGTCTTTTATGTATATCTAGTGACCCCTTGGGAGGGAGAACAGCTATCTCTGGTAAGGACAGTTTTATTAGAACAAATGTTTATAAATTATCAATGAAAAAAAAAAAATGGCCTGGAAATTAGAAGGATCCAAACCATCACAGCTACAAGCTTCTATAACAACTTCCCCATCAAAGTATTGGGGGGAGTAAGACCAGAAATATTTCTGATACAGGACCAGTGGTGAATGCAGGTTTTCCCAAAAGGGATGCAGGAGCAGCAGCCCATACTTCAGGGCTGGTTGCACCCCCAGCTCACAGCTTCCTCCATACACCCTGGAGGCTGAGGATGCTCCAGAGCTACCAGGCTGAGTGGGGACTGGGGTCATCTGGGAAGGTGACAGAGTCAAAAGCATGTTTGGAGCAAGGACAGGGGAGGACTCACTGTTCCTATCCCTAGGCAAGGCCTGCCCCCAGGCAGTAGGCAGGAATGGTTCTGGTGCTTCCCCATTCCTGGGGACAGTAGTGAAAGGCAGGAGGAGGAGGTGAGGAAAGGGGTAGGGAGAAGGCATGCCTTTGAGCAGGAAGAGGGAAGGAGCATTTTCACCTGCTTTTAGGAACCTTAAAAAGGATACCTGAGGCTCCTGTGGTGTAGTGCAAACCCAAAGGGGCATGCAGCCAAGTTGCTGCAACTCCTCTGGATCCACCCCACCTGAAGTTCTATGAGTTTGAAGTCAATGTTATGATGTACTGCCTGTAATTGAAGGGGACTGATCTTGATGATCCAGTCAGTTCTTTTAGTCTTATGCTCTTATATGTGTGAGAGTGTTTTTAGTTCAAAAGCCCTAAGAGATGCTGTGACAGGGCACGCCAGGCCCGCCCTCAATATGGCCCCTGCACCTGTCTCTGGGCCACCACCCGCCTACTCTCCTGCCACGTCTTTGATCTTAATTAGTTCATTAGCGGGAGGCTGCCCTTCTCCTTGTACTGTCCCCTCCACTAGGGGACGCTGTCTGCGGCTCCTTCCTCCCCAATACCGCAGCCCAAGCCTCACGGATCCCATGGCCCCTCTGTCACTCCCTCTGGGCTGTCTCACAATTGTCCCTCACCTGGACTCTGTACACCCCCCCCCACTGGGCTCCCAATACGGCGCTCCCCTCTCTGGGCTTGTCTCGCCCTCACCGGGTTTCTCCGTGCTCTGCCCCTGCCTAGGGCCTCAATACTACCCCTTCCTTGGGGCTGACCATGCCCAATCTGGGCTCTCCTGCGGCCCCCTGTCGGGGACTCCCAAAGCCCGAACTTGGGCTACACCTTAAAACAGCCCCCTCCCTGGGACTGGCTGCGCCCAACTTGGGCTTCCCGTGTGGCCCCTCTCAGGCCCTCGATTGCTGCCCCTCTTGGGCTTCTCAATTGTTGCCCCTCTTCTGGGACTGACTATGCCCATCTTGGGCTTCACATTAAAATGCCCCTCCTTCTAGGGCTCCTCCAAGCTGCCCCCTTCCTGGGGCTTGCTGTGCCCAACTTGGGCTTCTCCAATAGTGCCCCTATTGGGCTTCTCAGTGCTGCCTCCTTCCACAGGCTCTCCGAGTGCACCTTGGACCCTTTTCTCAGAGCTGCCCCCTCTCGTGGCTAGCTCTGCTCTGCCCAACTTGGGCTCCTTAATGCTGCGCCCCCACGGGCACCAAATCATGCCCCTTCCTGGGCACTAGGGCCCCACACTACTGTGGATCACCCCTCAGGCCTCCTCCACCCCTACAGCCTCGCCCAAACCACCGGTTATACATATCTACAACAACAACACAAATTCAAGCCTCTGGGCTACAACTAAAAACATAAGCCATCTGGCTGCAATAACAGCAAAACACAAGCCTCTTGGCTAGGCCACAACCTCATTGCTCCAGCCTCTGGAGCTCTTGTGAGTGTCACTCTCAAAGCTCCTGCTCCTCTGGATGCCAACAGAGAACTGCCAGCCTGACTCTGGCTCTGGGCTTTATAAGAGCCAAGCCTTACCCCTCTTGGGTCAGCTGACCTTCTTTGGTTGCCTCAGCAACCTGCAGCTGTGCTGCCTAATCACTGCAAGGGCTCCCCCTCTGGCAGTTCCTTGCCTCTGCAGGCACAGGGCACCAGGGTGGTCTGTGACAGGTGCCAAAATTAACCTAAAACCCTTCATTGTTTTCAAACCCTTCTAATCACTATGCATGCTTCAAACACTGAGTCTAAATTTTTTTTAAAAATGTTTTTACATTTTTTCCCATCAACACTAGTGACTCAAAATAAAAGAGCAATAATTGTAGTTCATAATTATGTACAAATTAATGGGCATATTAAAAATTCATCAGTGCTATAAAGGAGGATTGCAATATGGAACAATTCCAAGTTACCATGCAGGGCTTTGATATTTGTTTAATCTAGTCTTTTATATTGTCTTTTAACATTAGACTGCACTAATTTTTTGTACCCTATTTGTTTAACTAGAGATGATCACACATGGATTTTGGATCTAAATATACTCTTAAAAGATCTTCTCATACTATAATTCAGACTAGTTTCATTGAAGTCAATGGAGTACAGCAAATTTGTATGCTAAATGAGTCTTCTGCTGTCTATCAGGATCTGATTTTGCGATCGTTTCTGTGCATCAGGAATATGAATCTGCCCTATTTCTAGTCTTGCTCTGATGTTTATTTTGTTGTTACATTATTTTTAAATTGGCTTTGTAATGCACTGCCATCAAAAGTTAATGTTCGATGTAACTACAAAATATGGGTCACATTACCTTATAAAATAACACAGATTTCTGAACAATAGCAATTAGAATAAGATGTCAGGGTCAGATTTTTAAGCCTAGATCTAAAAGGTGTGCTAGGAATAAACTAAGATAAGTGCAGACTACTATATTTTCATATATATTTGTTAGCGGATTGTGAGCTGTTATTTTATTTTAAGTGTTTCTAGGTATAGCTAATATACATAGATAGATCCCCAGTTTTCTTGTGCATGTTGTGAGCAAATCCAACAGTAATAGTTTTAAATTCAGACTTTGTATAGATAATATGCACATGTGTGTATGTGTCTGAATGTGGTGTTTTGGGGCTGTGAGTACCACTAGCAGGAAAGTTTTGGGCCAAGGCTGGGAAGATGGAGACTGAGATATGGGATCATACAATGACATGGCTATAAAGAAGGCTTAAAATATCTTAGGAATACAAGCATAGTCCACAGTTGTCTCTGTGCTTGCTTTACATCATAATGCACTCAGCTGGCTCTCGATTATTTAGTGCAGTGGTTCTCAACCTTTTTTTGTATTTGACCACCACCGGTCTCAAGGCATCCTTAATTGGACTTGAAGTATTCCTCCATGACTCTTCTGTGAATTGAATGACACCCAGTGCAAAAACTAATTTATGTATTACAGTGCTTACCTCCTTACATGTGGACTGGACACTAGGGCTAGGGACAGAAGTTATGCACAAATCAGTTTAAGTGATCAGAACCTCATTTAAACCTGTAACAGAACATAAGTTCAGTACACATAAGCCAATTTCAAAATGGATAAAACCGGTTTAAGATAAATTTGGTTGAATGTAGTATGAGGCTTAACTGATTTAGGTTAAAAAGCTTTATGAAACTTCTGTCCCAAACCTCTTCCTGGTTCAAGTTAAATCAGAGTCCCTCATCATCCCAGCGTTTTGCAGCCCTGGGCTGAGCAGAGTGTAGGGATGACCCTACCCTTCTGCTCCCTACAGGGCTTGATTAATGCATAGGCAAACTAGGCACTAGGCTAGAGTAAGGGCCGTCTCACTTGCCTCACTGGTTGGCTCACTGACACCCCACCCTGCCCCAGCAAACTCAATCTTGGGTCTCAGACCAATCTGCAAAGACTAGATCAATACATTCTTGGGCTTTTTTGATGGTCTGTACTTAGCTTAGGGGTGGGAGATTGTCCAGCCAGGGATAAACCAGAGCCTGGTTTACCTGCTTATCTTACGTGTTTCTCCTGGCATCTCACTTATCTGCTCACACCTCTTGTCACCCTTCAAAGGTTCTTGCAGCACCCTAGAGGGGAAAATCATTGATCTAGTGATTATGATAGCACACTCACAATATGCAATCTTCCAAACAAAAAATGTAGTTGCACATTACAATTATCACTTGATAATTTTAGTTGGTGATAAAGTTAGCATGTGTTTTGAGCAGTTGTACATTAAGGGTTATTACCCCCTCCTGTTGCATGCATTCCTCTGACCTGCTCTTAGAAAGCAGGCAAGCAGGGGTGTGGCTAAGGGCCATATTGGCTTTGTGCCTGCCCAGATTACTTGCTCTCAAGGGCAGATTAGGTGGGTCAGACTGTGGGCAGCCAGGGACTGTCAGGTTCCCTTCAGGCCCACCAGTCTCTGCCTGCCCTGCTGGACTGCCCCCCCACTGACTAGATGTGCCTGCTGTGGTGAGTGGGTGTCATCTGTCTGCAGTTTGTCTAGGGGTAGCTGTAGGTTAAATGTAAACAGATCATTACCTAGATTTCTGCTTCCTAGTTATGAGAGGTAATAACACCTACTAAAGTCAGCTACCCCAGTGTAATTGCTTGTCTGTTTGCATAGGATCCCAAATTTACATCAGCATACAAAAAATGTAAATTGCTTTGGTATAAATAGCCCTCATAAATTGCACAGACTACACATGTCTTTGTCTTACAGGCCACATTTCCTCATTGGAAGCAAACAAAAAACCCATGATTGAACTAATATTTATGTTTTCTAGGCAAATCAGCTCTATACCAATTCAATCTTCAGAACAATCACCTTTTTATATTTGTATATTTATTTTAGCTTCTTATACCACAAAATGATTCATTTGCACAATGAAAACTTTTATTGTTTGAGTAGGAAATGTTATTGCAGTATGCAAAGTTGTGTGTATTTGGTATATTCAGAAAATACCCCAGAATTTGTTAACATTAAGTGATAGGCAGGGAAGATTTGTACCTTAGGCTAACTAAATTAGAGATGCATAAGCTTTTGTAAGCAGCAGCTTATTTAATCAGATCAGGAATTTGTAATAGAAAGCACTGGTTGGAATACAAAGAGTAGGGACAGAGGAGGAAAAAGATGTGGGCAGTGCTGGGAGAAGCAGTAGGTAGGAGAGAGAAAAACAAAGCTGTTAATCCACTGAGGGACATAGGGGTTATAAAAACTAATCCAGGTAATTGGATAAGAATTTGTAATCTGGGTTCAGACAATACTTAACACAGTCTGGGCCATAAAATAATTTCTTTTTCAAGTTGTTTTTAAAGTTTTGTTGTCTAACAACAGCTACTCTGAGGTCAGCAATGAAGGTTAAAATGTTCTGCCTCAGGTTTATGCCTTTCTGGAATTGGTATTTGTTCATTCTTTCATGCAGGGATCACCTTGCCTATCCAACGTAGGAAGCAGAGGGGCAGACTAAGCAAACAGTGACATGTATCAGGGGTATCAAACTCATCCAGTTCTGTGGGTTGAATGAGGGGCTTGGGACCAACCCATGGGCCAGATCAGGTCTACAGACAACTACTGTATGCTGGAGCCATCATGCAGGCCCAATTTGGAATTGGTGCTGTATGCAGAATGTGGCCCAGACGCATTCTGTTAATGGACAGGATGACAGGGTCCTCTGGCCTGGATATGACCAACAGGCCATATTGTTGGCACTCCTGGTGTATATGATGTTGGTAGAACATCAGGTAAATGAATGTCAGATGTTATTTATAACCTGTGTTGTTTGGTCCTGTAATGATGTGGTCTGTGGTGATGAGGGGCACAAGTGGTAGCTGGGTCCACAGCAAGGTCGGGTGAACAGTAAGGTTATACAAAGCTTTGGATGCTGATTCAATTTGGAGGAGATACAGTCGATTTTGGTGGCCAAATCCCCAAATTTGAATCGAATCAGGGGACCAATAAAAAGGTCTGAATCCATTCAGAAACGATTTGGAGAGCTTTGAAGATTCAGGCAGTCCCTGCCCACTGCAGCAGGGAGCTGGAGCTGAACTGTGAGCTGATAAGTAGGGGGCAGGGGAGGAGAGGCTGGAGGATGGGGGAGAGGACCATGGGGGGACCCCTTCCTGGCCCCATCATCTGCCTGCTCCCCCCTCCCGACCCTTGCCTAATCCTTCAGTGCCCTCCATGGCTTCCCTGCCTGCCCCAGCTTCTCGTGCTTAAAAAAAAAAGCCCTTACTCATTGCATGCTGCTGGGTGTGGGGGGGCAATCCCTGCTGCCCCTCACTGACTCATACTGCTTGGGGGAGGCTCTGCCATGAGCCCCCTGACCTCCTGCCTGCCACCCCACCAGTCCCAGCTCCAGCCCTTTAAGAAAAATAAAACCAAAAAACCTCCTGAAATCATCAGCTCCTGCAGTGGCCTCAGGGGGCCCATGGAAGAGCCCCGCACATGATGCAGGGCAGTGGGGGGGGCAGCGGGGATCACCCCCCCGCCAGACACGAACCAATGAGTCCAAGGTTTTTTTTGTATTTTTGTGTTTTTTTCTGAAAGCGCTGGAGCTGGGGCAGCCATGCTTGGCTCCGAGAGCAGGGGCAGGGGGCTTGTGTAGAGCCCTCCACACAGCGTGGGACATTGCGGGGCAGTAGGGATCACCCCCTTGCCTGGCAGCACTCAGTGAGTTGGGGCTTTGTTTTTCAAAATGCCAGGAGCTGGAGTGGGCAGGTCAGCCATTGCCGTGGCTGGGAGAGTGGGTGGGGGATGGGTCCATGTGATTCAGAGATTTAGCAGCAGCCAAATCCCCAAATCTGATTTGTCCAAATTGATTCAGGACAGTGATTTGAATCACCAGATTGAATCACTGTCCCCTGAATTGGCCGAATCCGAAGCAAATACTAGCTTCTTCACACAGGCCTAGTGAGCAGAAGGTTTAGGCTGTCTGATGATATAGAGAAGTTGTTTAATGTTGGGGAGCTGCCTGTTAGCCAGGACAAGCTGAGATGGTTGTCATTTTCCAGGAGGGGTTGGAGGTCATTAACAATGTGTATAAGGAGTTTGAGCTGAGGACAATTGGTGACAGCCAAAGGGATTCTGTTCTCTTTATCTCAGGGTTAGTATTGTAGCAAGTTGGAGCTGGGTCTGAGACTGGCTCTGTTGATTTGAGTGATGGGATTTAGGATTATTTTAAGTGTAGGAATCCCCACTCCAGATCCTTAAGGCATGCACCCCAGTCAGTGGGATCAGCTATAATGTAGAATTTAGCTGTAGACTATTGATCTGATGGTGTTATACAATGAGAGCTTCTGGCCTGGAGGATGATATAGCAGTTGGTTTCTTTTACAGTGTGGTGGTGATATGGCTATTTCAGACTTTTATGGTGGCATCCAAGAACTGAATTTTCTTGGTAGACTATTCCAGAGTCAGTCTGATGGAGAGGTAGAAATTGTTCAAGTCCTGGTAAAATTTCTTTAGAGATTCCTGCCCATGGTCTACATGGTAAAGATGTCACCAATGTACCTTAGGCAGGGGGTTGAAAGGATAGCTGTGGAAGATGCAGACATCAGACCCCATGGCAATACCATTACATTGCAGGTATAAGGGAGTCCCAAAATATGAGACAGCTGTATAAGAGGACAGAGTGGGAGAGTATAATAGAAATAGAAGCCTCATGGGATATGTTGGTGTACAGAGATGTGACATCCATGGCAGCTGTAGTGGTGGTAGCTGGAAGTTTGTCAATGGAAGCTAATTTCTTTAGGAAATCTGTGGTATCCTTCCTGGATACCTGGAAGCTCCTGTGACATATGGGAATAGGAGACAGTCATCATAGCTACAGATTCCTTCCATAATGCTGCCACTGCTAGAGACAGTGGTGTGTCCTGGGTTGCCAGGTTTGAAGATCTTGAGAAATAAGTAAAAATTGTCCAGCTTGGGCCCCAGGGAGATGAAAGCATTACTCCTCTCATGTGTTTCCAGACATAACATCTTTAAGAGTTTACTTTTATGGGGTCCTCAATCAAGGATCTGTAAAACTCCATGTTGGAAATCTGACATTCAGATTCTCATACTTCTGTTTAAATTCCTTTATTAAAATGTAGGCCATGCTTCCTTTTGTTTGTAATGATGTATCCATTGCAAAGCATAAACCTCTTACAAGAAATTCTATTTAAGCTCATGTAAAAGCAAGGGTAAAATTACTGGTAAATCCATGTACAACTGTGTTGGTGAGCTTTGCAAGGATTATGTGTTGTACACTTTAATTGACACATTGCAGACCGCTATGAACAAAGTCATCTAAGTTTTGCAAACTAGTGTATGTTTACTTATATTTAACATGTTCATGCCACTTGGGAGCTGGCTAAAATATCAAAGAGGATTAAAAGCTTAATTTTCTAAGTGCCTGCATGAAAGGAAAATTTATGGCCTTCCAGGTTTATCTGACAGGGATCAATATTTCAAATCTGAAAGGTATACAAAAGTTTGTAATAGCTTACATGCCAGGAGGCAAGATCAGTATGCCATTTGCAGTACAATACTCAGACATAAGATTCAGACTTCAGATATGTGATGGGAGGTTGAAATAAAACATTGATTTTTATTCTGTGTAGTCTGCATTACAGTTACTGGATATAACAGACCAAAATTTGAAACTACAGAAAAGCATTAGCTTTTATAGGGAATGATGATCATAGAAGATAAACCCCACAATAAAAGAATATTGCAGAATCTTCTGAGCACATTTAGCAGACTGTGTTTTGGCCCTTTTTAATAATTTGTGTGCTGGAAACTCTCCCTAGCATTGTGTTATTTCTATATAGACAACACACAGCATAAAGCTCACTGCACATTTTCACTTCTGATGTTTCAAGCTGCTGAAAACTGAGACATGCATAATCATGAAAAATATCTTTTAATAGTATTTCCCCAGTGCAGATATACTGCTTCTTACTGACAAGCTGGGCAAGGCTATTCACCTAAAATACCTTGGTTATGATACTATCATTTAAACAACTGAGAGGGAATAATATAGATACAAATGTTAAGTTTGAGAGAGACACTCTCACACTATCTGCTTATAAACTACCTACCATTTTCAGCAAGAAGCTCTGTTTTAGCACCTCATAACATTTGTTCTTAACATTTCTATTGTTTATGGTCTCTTAGGTTTCTTTGAAGAATATTAGTTGTTTAAATATATTTCCATAGACCCCTAGGTGACAAGCAAACAAATAAAGGATCAAAGTATAAAGGATAACAACATATTACATTCCCTAACCAACTTGTAATGTACTTTGAAACATGCCTACACCAATAATAAGTGATGACTTTAAGGTAATATAACTTTAGAAAAAAATATATATGCAAAATTAGATATTCAATTAAAAGTAGTGAAATGCTTGTTGAAATCATAGAATCATAAAAAGTTAGGGTTACAAGGGACCTCAGGAGGTCATCTAGTCCAAGCCCCTGCTCAAAACAGAACCATCCCCAACTGTATTATCCTGGCCAAGGTGTTTTTTAGCCAGATCTTAAACCTCCATGGACTGAGACTCCACAGCCTCTCTACCTAACCTCTCCCAGTGCTTTATTACCCTGCTAGCAAGAAAATTCTTTCCAATATCTAACTTAAACTTCCCTTGCTGCAACTTGAGCCTATTGTTCCTTGCTCTGTCATCTAACACCACTGAGAACAGTCTAGCTCCATCCTCTTTTGAATCTGCCTTTAGGTAGTTGAAGGCTGCTGTTCAATCCCCTCTCCGTCTTCTGTTCTCCAAACTAAATATGCCCAGTTCCCTTAGCCTCTCCTCAGAAGCCATGTGCCCCAGCCCCCTGACCATTTTCATTGCCTTCTGCTAGACTCTCTCCAATCTGGGTACATCCTTTCTGTAGTGGGGGACCCAAAACTTGAACACAGTACTTCAGATGTGGCCTCATCAGTGCCAAATACAGGGGAATAATCACTTCCCTTGATCTGCTGGCAATGCTCCTACCAATGCAGTCCCATATGCCATTAGCCTTCTTTACAGCAAGAACACATTTTCCCTGACTTTCCTTTTGTTTCTAACATACTTGTAGAAACCCTTTTTCTTAACTTTCTTGTCCCTTGCTAACTGCAACTCCAATTGCACTTTGGCCTTCCTGATTTCATCCCTTCATGCCTGAGCAACACTCTCATACTCCTCCCTAGTCATCTGTCCAAGTTTCGAATTCTTGTAAGTTTCCTTTTTGTGTTTTTGGGAAGAGTTCCCTGCTAAGCCAAACTGGTCTTCTGCCATACTTGCTAGTTTTCCTGTGCAGTGGGATGGTTTGTTCCTGCTTTCTCAGTAAGATTTCTTTAAAAAATACAGCAAGCAATCCCAGACTCCTCTCCCCATCACTCAAACTTCCCAGGGGATCCTGGCCATCAGTTCCCTGGCTGAGTCAAAGCCAGCTTTCTTGAAGTCCAGGGTTCTTACTGTACTGCTCTCCTTCCTTCCTTTCTTCAGCATATGTAATCGTCTCATGGTTGCTGCTGCTAAAGTTGCCATCGTTTCTACATTCTTCACCAATTTCTCCTTGTTTGTGGGCAGCAGGTCAAGAACAGCACAGCCCCTAGTTGGCCTCTCCAAAACTTGCACCAGGAAGTTGTCTCCAGCACTTTCCAAAAACTTCCTAGATAGCCTGTGCACTGCTGTATTTCCTTCCCAAAAGATGTTGGAGTGATTGAAGTCCCCACATGAGAACCAAGTGCCTGTGATCAAGAAATTTCTGCTAGCCATTTGAAGAAAGTGTCATTCACCTCATCCTCCTGGTTTGGTGGTCTATAGCAGACTCCTACCACAACATTATCCTTATTGCTTTCCCCTCTGACCCTAACCTTTCAACTGGCTTTCAACAAGCCTGTCTCCAGTTTTATTACAGATTTCAAAGAGCTCTGAGCAATCACACCCCTCTTTTACTCCTCCTCTTTTCTCCTGCCTGCCTTTCCTGAACAGTTTATACTGAGATGGGCAAAGGCCAGCACATGGGCTGGATTGGGTCCATAGCAGACTCCATTTTTGAGCAGCTCTTGCCCACATCACTGTGGCTGGTTTTCACGGACACTCCATATCATGCAAGCACTCGGCCAGGGCTTCCTTGGGGACAAGCCCCAGCAGCGCTGGCAGGGCATGCAGGTGGGCAGGGAGCTGCTCCAGGGTTTGGATCTTACAGTGGTGACAGAGTGGTCTGGAACCAGGGCAGAGTTGCGATCCGCTGTCTGCCCACCCCATTCATGTGACCTAACCCATCATGTCTCTGTTATTTCAGTCATATGACACACCAGTGATTGTAGCTTCAAAGGCTGCAAAAAAGTAAATTCTTTAAATTCCTTATAAAAAGAGAAAGGCTAAAAGAAAAATGAAAGACTTTGACAAACAACATGGTTCGTTTGTCATTTAGAAATTCAATACTGCAACCAGTGATTACTCCATTAAAAAGATGCAGCACTTACATTTTCCTCAAGTGGCTGTCTCTCTAGATATTCTGATATTTACCCAGTTTCCATTTCTTCTACTCCTACTACATATTTAATGATATTATTTAAATATAATTTTAATGTGTTTATATTAAAAGGGGTGGAAAATAAGGGCAAAAACACACTGGCTCCTCTTTCTACATGCAGCATCACATGAACATACATGCATTTTCACTTAAGGTTAAATGGTTCAACTTAAAGTAATTTCATTACTATCAAAACTTTGTTAAACTAATTGTATGTACTTTAATTCCAACATTATTGAAGGGGAATATACAAAAGGTAAGTATTCTGTGACACAATGTGTAACACAAGAGAAAGAACAAAAGAGTGGCATGCTTGGGAGGATGAAAAAAAAATCAGTGGAACAGGGCTGTCTCAGGATATTGCTTTGTCACTTTTCATTTCTATGGCCAAAAAAACTGTTAATCATTATAAGGATGAAATCAGCAATTCATTTATTAGCACTGACAAAGGTTTTGTTTGAATAGGGGCTTAATATAACAAAAGTAAGTAAATGAAGGTTTCTTAACATTTTATTTAACTCTGGAAGTTGTCTCTTTTTACAGCAGGTTTGAACCATCACTTTATTATTTTCCCTTTCAAAACAAAATGTATGAATGTGTACATACACATACATAGATACATAGACAAACATCTTAGACTATTTTGGATTTAAAAGCAATGTTTTTTGGTAGGTCATTGATGGAAACTGGTGATGATAATATCTTGTAATTTCCTTCAACTCTTCTAACAGATACCAGTATTTGAATAAAAATAAGTAGAAGCAAATATGACCTGTGAATAATGTCTGAAACACTATTTACTGATATTTGTTCACATGCTTTTCATCATGCCCTGTGGATGACCCTAGGCATGAAAAGTTCACAGCTGACTTGCATTTCAGAAGGGAGTAGGCATTTAACCAATGGCAAAAGTTTGTGTTGCCCTTAACAAAAGAAGGATTTCTCCTGATGCTTCTAATGAAACAATTGTGGCAAGGGATAGGCATGAAGATGTCCTTATTTAACAGTCCATCTTTATTCTTTTTGTTTCAAAACACTTACATACATACTGTGTATGTGGTTTTCTTGTTCATTCTTGGGTGATACAAAACTCTTTAGCCCTTCTTATCTATCACTACCATTTGTCATCAGTTACTTTAGATTTCATTGCCATGCCTTTGGTGCAGGGATTATCTAATGCACTCTCTAGCTCTCAGTCGGTAGTTCTGCACTGTCAGCACAGTATGCTGGGCACATCTGGAGCAGACGAGACAATTTACAGAGGGTTTTTTTTGGTGAGAGGAGGGGGGGCGTTATTTCCGAAGTCCCTCAGCAGATAGTCCATTCCTTTCACTTTTACTTACAAGTAAGTTGAAGTTTTAAAATGCTTTTAGGATCTTGGTCTTGGGAAATTAAATTACTTGTGCTATAAAAAGATCTGCTTAATGCAAGTTTGATCTATTTTACAGTAGCACAAATTGAATGGTGTAAGAGGGAAATTTGCTAGCACTGAGAAAACCATTTTCTAGTTTCTTTTATTGTGACCTGATGTAGATATTTACAATTCAGCTAGCTGTACATTTTTATGTTTTAAATCAAAATATTTGCTTCATGTTAAGAGACTTTTTCTCATGCTACCATAACTTAGAAAGGAGATGCCTGCCGCTATCGATGATCTAAGATGGAATGCAATACATAGTGTGCACAGCAGCAGTGCCTTAAAACAGGTTGTGCTACTCTGGATGGGTTGCCTTATGAACCAGAAGTGCTGATGCTGTATCAGCATGATTATTCAGGTGGGATCCCTGGCACTAATGAGTGACAGAGCCAATTAGATTGCCCATAACACTAGAGGAGTTTGCCCATCAGCAGTGACTCTTCTTTGCTTACAAAGAATTGACTAGTTTTCAAAATTCATGGTATAAAAATTCCAGAACAGAGGGCCACAATATTTTTTCACTCTTTCATGCCTCACGCTATGCTATCACTAGATTCTTTTATATCCGACCAGAACTAGGCAAACTATTCAAGGTGCAGATGCACCATGGATTTATAAAGAGGCATGATGATACTTTCAGTTTTGTTTAGAATTCCTTTCTTAATAATCCCAAGTATTTGGTTTACCTTTTTGATGGCTGCTGAGCACTGAGCTGATGTTTTTAGCAAACTGTCCACAATGACTCGCAGATCTCTTTCCTGTGTTATAATAGCTACTGTAGAGCCCATCATAGTGTAGATATAGGTTAGGTTATTTTTTCCAATAAGCATCACTTTATACTTATCTTCATTAAATTTCACGTGCCATTTAGTTATCTGTTTGCTTAAAATAGTACCAGACGCTTTCAAACCTCCATGCAAAACATCTTGGTCTTTACAGCATGGAATAATTTTGTGTCATCCACAAATCTGGCCACTTACCTCTGTTTCTAGATGATTTATAAATATGATAGACAGAACCAGTCCCAATACAAATCCCTGAGAGACCCTGCTGTTTGCTTCTTTCCATCCTGAAAAACTGACCACTTATATTCAGCCTTTGTTTTCTATTTTTCAGTCAATTTCTAATACGTAAATGGATCTTCCCTGTAATCCCATGACTGCCTAACTTGATTAAAAGTATTTGTTGGGAAATCTTGTCAAAGGATTTTGGGAGTCTAGATACACTGTCAACTGGATTGCCCTGATTCACCTGGTTATCGACACCCTCACCTGCTTATTGACACTAAGAACTTTAGTAAGTTGGTGAGGCATGATTTATTTTCTTTTGATAAAACTATGTTGCTTCTCCCCCAGAGAGTCATGTTCATCCATATGCTGAATGATTTTTTTTATTATATTATTATTATTGTTGTTGTTTCTACCAATTTTCTGGAAACAGAAGTTAGATTCTCTGGCCTGCAGTTTCCTGGTCCTCTAAAGCCTCTTTTTAAAATACGGGTGTCACACTGATAGTCCTCCAATCCTCTGGTACCATACTGTTTTTAGCTTTAGGTTGCATCCCATGGTTAGGAGTTCAGCAATTTCCTATCTGAGGACTTCCTATCTTCTGGACTCATTAACCCTAGACATCAAACCCTGGTGATTTGCTACTGCTTAGTTTATCAGTTTACTCTAGGACCTTTTCTAGTGAAACCTCAGTTTGGGTCAGCTCCACAGCTGAGTGAATCTGATGAGGGAGTTTCTATAACATCTACCACAGTGAAGACAGATGAAAAGAATGCATTTGGCATCAATCAGCTGATTATTGGTCTTACGCTTGACCTAGCACACATTCTGTCTGAAGTGGGGTAAGCATAATAATTTGAGGGAAATCCAAGATGGTGGGGCGTGTGATTCCTCCCCGCCTGCCTTTGACTCCTAGGAACAGGGTTGGGCAAGATAGCATGGAATGTGTGTATACGTGTGTGCACACACACCCCTAACAGCTGCCAGAAACAGGGCTGGGCAGGATAGTGCAGCATGCACATGTGCACTTACAAGTCCCCTATTCCCACTGCATGGCTTCTTTCCTCCCTTCCATCCATCTCTACTGGGAAAATGACTCAGCTTGTAGCCCAAAAGGATCCAAACCCAGGGAGCATCCCATTGGCAGGGCTCCCTAGAGTCTCAAATTGGCATGAACATGTCTGCATGTGCATGGCTCCTGAGTCAGCAGTCAGGCACACACAACTGGGTTCACACTAGTTCAACACTTCTGTTTCCATTTTTTCCAACGGGCAGGACACTGACACAACCTCTGAAGTCTGGGACTGTACCTGCCTATCTGGGACATATGGTCACCCTAGTTTAAAGTGCCATACAAACCAGCCATAAAAATAGTATGCATTTTGTATCATTATATAAATGTTCTATAACATAGACCATTTTATGATGCCCTAAATTGGGGGCACATCTAGCACCCCGTGTCATGTATGCAGTTAACATATCTCACAGAATTACATGGAATTTTTTACATGCTTAAAGCTTAGTATAAATGCAGGTGTTTGCAGCATTTGCATTCCAAGGCAAGAGAAGCAATAAAACAAGAGAAGAAAAAGATAAGAAATGGTGCAAGTCTTCATTACTCTTAGCCTCAAAAAAATTTCAGCAGTTAATGATGTTTTCTGAAAGTTTCTTTGATTGTATTAAATGGCATAAAAAAAGAAATAGGATCCTATAAATCAGAAAGCAATAAAGTAGTTGGCCTTTCTGTTTGCCATTTATAAATGTCTTTTTCACATTTACTAGAGAATCATAGATCATGACCCAGGGCACAGAAAGAATTAATGCATCAAAACTATCCTGTACTATGAAATTTTGATACCAAATTCCTTGTGTCATGTTCTTTTCTTTCACTGCTTACTTCTGTGCATGCATTTTCTGAGCAGGTAGAAAGCGTCTTACTTTACAAGAGACAGCAATAATGAACAGATGGAATTTTAGGTAAGCATGGATTCAGGGAAGGTTTAGTTCAGTTTCGTATATAGAATTGTCACACTGAAAAGAAGACGGATTCTTGCTGAATGTTTAGCTGCAAGAGGAGCTAAAATTTAAATGTAATGTTCCTTCTGTTCACAAAGCTAGAAAATAGGAGGAACCATTGATTGAGTAGAACTAGAGTACTGAATAAACCACACAAAAGCAACTTTATGAACAACCAGAGTCCTATGAATTATTCTAATGGATCTAGAAAAACACCATGTAGCTCAAGCATGACTCCATTCACTTTTCTTATGGAATTACCACTATTCTATTTCTCCCCATTTTCTTTCGTTTTGTAATACTTTTGTTTATACAGCCTAAGGTTAAGTGCCATCACGGTAAAGGGTGCAGCATAAAGGCATACATAGGTAAACCTAATACCTAAGGTATACTTTTTCACCTTGTATAAACTTATCTATAAACATAACTATAATCTTACATATACCTCATGTATTTCCTTTGATTCATGACAGGTCAAAGGACATTTATATTAGAATCCCTAGCGACTCTGTTTAACTGAGGGCATAGCAAGTTTAGGATACTACCTGGGTAAAGCTGATTGTTTTTCATTCTTGCTTCCAACCCTGGTCTCAACTGAAACAGACAGTTCCTATTAAAGTAAGTTATCTTTATCAACTTTCATTTAGAAATTTTACAGCTGTCATTCCAGATTATCTTGCCTGTCTGTCTAAACAAGCTAATCTCTAAGGTGTCTCCATACTCTGCCTTCTGTCTAAACATAGTCAGTCCTCATATACAACCATTACTTCCTTAGTGTTCTCCACCTTGCCCCAGTGCATCAGTGATGGATAATGCCTGGACTTAATGGCTAGACTTGGGCTAGATACTTGCTTTACACTCATAAGACTTGAGCTTAAGAACTTTTGTCTCACTTAAACGTATTGTGATATGACCATTCCATTATAGGTCTCTGCACTCACCTGGCTTCATGAAGCCTCTCTCATGTAGCCCTGGATTGGGAGCTCAGAGTCTGCTGCAGAGGCAGCTCCAGTTGCTGCACTGTTGGATTGCATTCTCCCCAATGGATTCCCCAATACTCGGGCATCTTGGGTGCTGTGTTCAATAGTGGGGTTCCCTTCTGCAGGCAGGAACGCACTGGGTGTCATCACCAGTGGATGCTCCTGGGGCTCCACCTCCCCTACACCCCAGCCATGCACCAGTCTGTTGGGATACCTGGATGATGGGCATCCGACCCAGCTTGAGCATTATGTCCTAATCTCCTACTCTCTCTGGCCCTTAGTGTCCTGTCAGCAGGTCAACTTAGTATGCTGCTTTCTTTTTGAGGGCTATAGCCTACAGCCTATAGACTGTGACTTAGTTACAGTTCTGACACCCCGTCTCATGGGGTTATGAAGGAAAGGTGAACCCAGTGATGTGTTTAGCCTGTCCTTGAGAGTCCTGCAGTGGGCCCGGGACACTCAGCCCTCAACGTAAGTTTGGTGGCCTTTTTGCCTTGCCTCTGGGGCTTAAAAAAGGAAAACAAAAAAGAATGAAATAACAGAAACTCCACAGAGGGGCCTAAGCCTCTTCCCCACTCATGCATCCTGCATCTGGAAATCCCTCAGCATGCTCTGGTGATCTGGCTGCCTCACTGGTCAGTGATAGGCCCAATTTATCTTGATCTGGACCCTTCTGCTGTGTCCCCTTCTGGCCTCTCCCTGTGGTGGTTGGGAGTCCCTGGTTGGCATGGGGCGAGATCCTTCAGCTCTTTCCCTGCTGTGTTCCCTCAGCTCTTTCCTCGCTGCCAGTTTTTATTCTAGGCTGGTGGTGTTCACCAATGACATCAATCATTCTTCCACACAGCCTCCAACCATATAGAAAAGTGGCTGATGAGCTGCATGGGGTTTTCTTCTCTCTACTGCTTGGCCAGCCTGGTTGGCCCTGTTGGGGGTGAGTTTGCCCAGTTACTGGAGTTTTTTTCCTTGTCATCATAGTGGGCTACCTTCACCTCAACCCATGCTGCAGAAGGGGTATTCCAACCCTCTCTTGTTGTCCCTCTGGGGCAGTTTCTAAGGAATATCTTCTGGAGATAAGACTGAAAATATATATTGCTAAGCAAAGTAGTAAACACAGAACTTGTGGAGTCACTTAGGAGTACCGTGGTGCTTTGTAATTTCTGGCCATATAGGTTTGTAGATGTTCTTTGCTGTTGGATCTGGTAGAGAAATTCTAGTCCTATGCTATATTTCCTTAGGAATGCTAGAGTTTTGCCACAGTTTGGCTGTTCTATATGCTTAAGGGTTCTGGTATCTTTTATTAAAATTAAGGGATGAGACTTTGATCAATATAAGTTTGTGGCAAGTTTCATCTCATATTGCCAGTTGAGTTTGCTCTCCTAACTTTTCTAACAGTCATTAGGTTCTTCTTGTCATCTTTGATATCCCTCAAACCATATGCTCTATATAAAGTGAAGTTCATTTGCATTAGGAAATGGACAAAATATTTTTTATATATTTTGATCACAGCAATAATCAAATTCTGTATTAAATTAATTTACTTTGTTATTAAAACAAATTTCATCCTCATTTAACCTTGAGGTAGACACTAATATATGCTGGGTATAAAGAGAGATGTATTATCTCATCTTGATCTTGGTTCTAGACACATTTGGGCCATAACCAATGGTTCTCTCAGAGAAACATCATTTATTCTTCTACATGAAAGGTTTCTTATATAATTTTTAATACCCTGTAAAGTGGGCTTTAATACTTTGTCTGATAGGTAAGTGGTTCAGTTGAAGAGAAATGCTGCACACTTTCAATCTAGATAAGGGATTGATCAGACTATGATCTCTGATAATATGAATACTGCTTATGTTCTAATTATCACTCCAAAGGTTTCACTACTAAACTCCTAACTAGTCCTTATGAATCTATTGTTATGATCAATTTGGCAATTAAATATAACATCTTCAGTAAAATATAATCAGGGAGAGTATTGGATAGGCATCTGCCCCCAGCATTCATTCCTGCCTAGGCAGGGGGTCAGACTCAATCTGTTGAGCTCCCTTCTGTGGGGGCTGAGAAATGCTGGTGGAATGGGGCCACCAATGGAGCAGACTTGAGGTGCTGGAGACAGCGGTTGCAACAAAAAAAAAACTTTACTTACAGTCTGTATACACTGTAGGCACATTTCGTGGAGTTACAAACAAAACAGGAAACAGGCACACTGATGCTCACACTCACGCAGGCCTCACGCACATCCGAGCACTCCTCCAATTTGGGCGGGCATCGCCCAAGCCTTTTATGCAGTCAGCAAGCCAATTGCCAACCAACACATGTACATAATTTACGGTGAGCCAATCGTGAGCAAGCACTCAGTGGTGCAGCTGCAAGGTTTTGGCAGGCTCTGATCTTGCACTGAGACTTTTTTCCCGTGTTACAAAGGAAATCCCTGCACCCGTATTTATAATGTGCTTAACACAGCTGTGCCGAGGCATCTCTTTAACTGTTCTGCTCTGACATGTTCCCTTGCTGAAGGCACAGTTGTGTCCGGAACACATTCGAATCAGTCAAATCACACTCACACCGTCCAATAGGTTGACATTGCAAATGAGCATAAACAAGAGCGGACAACAAAGCAAGTTTGTTCTCCAAAGATCTGATTAAACAATAGCCTAACAGAAGACAACTACACATCAATAGGTTCATGATAAATAGTTCAATCACTAAGACTTCAGTGGGCGCCATTGCATCCCGGTCTCCCGAGGTTCTCCCTCTCTCAAAATGTTTTCTCTGCTCTGGTCTGAACACACTTCTTAGTGGACTTGCAGAGATAATCTGCTCTCTCAAAAATCTTTCCTTCTCTACGATCTGGTCTGCATGCGCGTCGGTGGACCTGCAGAGAAAGAAACTCTCAAAAAAATTAATTAGATTGTTTTACTAAACTTATTAATCATTATCATTATCACAAGATGATTTATCATCTAGCTCATCTTGGCATTGGAACCCCATCTCATATGCTAGGTTCCATTGACCCTCATCACCTAGAACTCTCAACTGCTGCTTGGTGAGCCTGGAGTACTGCATCAGAAATCTAAACATCTCGCGTTCCTCCAGCATTCTCTGTGTTGGTTGGAATCGTCGCAGGGTCGACTCATGCGCTCGATGTTGATCTGGGTCGCTGAACTCTCTCTGACCCTGTTTCACAAGAGCTTGCAGTCACGGAAGTTGCCTCAAGAAATTACTTGCAGTCTGTCCGGCTAATGGGTTCAACAAAATTCGGAGTATTTTGCAGCTCTTCCTCCATACACTTCAACACAAGCATCGATACTTGTCAGCGTGGTTGGAACAGCTCCAGGATCCTGCAGGTAATGGTGAGGTCACAACTTCTGCTGCTGGGATGGTGATAGTCCCAGTGCACGTCGTTTCAGATCCCACGTACAATATGAAATCCCGATGATCGCCTGCAAGATCTGTTCCACGTTGACTCTCGACGGCCCTCCTTCATGCCATGCATAAGCTCTCTGGCTGGCTTGACCTGCAACAAGTGCTGGAAGCAAGATTGGCCAACAAACATTATACTTCATCATGCTGAAGTCAGCAGCATGTCCTCCGCTCCAGGAGGCTCGTCTGACTAAAGAGCTCGCCTCGTTCTGGTCCACCAGGTCGGATCTGAACTCCATAACCAGGTGTCCGATCCACAAGGCTAAGGTCTCCGCTGACATTATTTTAGACCTTTTACACAAGGCCTGTATCTCAGTCCAAGTCCTGGTGTGATAGGTACCGACAGTAGTGCAGGCCGCACTCATCACTTGACTCTCCGTTGCCACAGGGTGCGTGACTGCTTGAGCTGTCATTACATCTGATGAAAGACTCAGTTGCAGGATGCTTTCCATTGCCTCCTGGTTATGGCCCAGAGGCAGGCCTGTGGGGATTTCCTGGGGTGGAGTTGCTACTTCCGCCCCGCTGTTAGCTTTGCCCTCCTTCTCTACCCTTCCATGGCGGTATTTCTGGGGTGGAGTCGCTACTTCCGCCCCATCGTGGGTAGCTCCGCCCTCCTTCTCTACCCTTCCGTGGCAGCCCCCTTCCATTTCGCCACCATCTTGAGATGACAGGGGGCTTTGGCTTTCCTCCGTAGCTGCAACCCTTTTGACCGTGTGTACGGCACACAGTTGGGCTTCCAACTCAGTCCTTTCCTGTATCAGGGTCGTGACTGTATTGAACTT
This sequence comes from Caiman crocodilus, assembly GCA_030014935.1. Taxonomy (NCBI): domain Eukaryota; kingdom Metazoa; phylum Chordata; order Crocodylia; family Alligatoridae; genus Caiman; species Caiman crocodilus. Next base: position 69,556,885 of record JAGPOW010000261.1, on the reverse strand, counting down.
ACCCGCAGCATTCTCTCCTTTCCATATGCCGTGCCAGTCCCTTCAATCATGAAGCGGCTCTCCTCCACTTCTCCATGGAGCTCTGAAAGCTCCAGCTGCCCCAATTCCGGTATTAGCGTGTCTAAATTAATTAGTGCTGGTCCTCTACTCTCCCACGCACAGTGCATACAGCGAATAAACTCCCAACTGAGAGCTACACCTTCCTCGCTCGGCTTCTGTCCAGCTGAGGACGCTCTGCCCCCTTGTTCCCGGGGTTTAAACCGAATCCGCTCACTCCCCATCACACATCTGAAGGCTCTTAGGTGGAGGCTCACTTCCCACTCTTTCGCAGGCTCCCCTTCTCCCTCGAGCAAAAGGCAACCGCTCACAACTCTTCCACCCATTCCACCTGCTTGATGGTAAGCGATGTGCACTCCCAACTCCACGGCGTCTAGCACATGGTGCTTTCCACTGCACCAGGGCAACCCTCAACCAATTCCAGCTCCATCACGTCTTCCCGGAGTACCGATCCTGTTCGTGATGTCATGTGAGGAAGGAATTTGGGGGGAGGAATTAACCCCTAAGTTGAACAGGCCAGGGATGAAAGGGTTGAGGAGCGTTTCACCCTGTTTTCACTTTTCCCATCCCGCACGAGAGACTCCAAGTCAATATAAGAAATAAATGTTTTACCTACAACTTAAACAGACCATAGACAGACTTTGTGAGTCACACCACAAGGCACCTAAATGCCCTGCTCTGCCGTGAGGTACTTCAGCGTTTTGTACCTCACTGTGTGCAGGCAGTTCCCCTTAATTCCGTGAAATGTTACAACCAAAAACCTCAACCGTGGGAACTCGAGAGCTCTTCACACCTATCTGCTGTGGACTATCCGATGGGAGCACCCAGGGGGAAGAGGGAAGCTGTGGGCGCAGGACCTCGGTGAGTTTGATCAGTCCCTCCGATGCTATGTGTGGTCCTGCCTTTCCTTTCCCGGGCTTTGCCTGTCATACTGTTCCAACAGCCAATCAGATCAGGTCTTTCATTTGCGCGCTTTCTGAGCTGCGTGAGCTGGGGATTTTGCTGCATGCATGCTTCACGTGGCTAATTGGGCTGCACCCGCTGTTTCCCCTTGCAGCGAGCACGGTTTGCTGGCATTTGGTCACTTTTTATCACTACTTATTTATCACACCTTCCAACCTTAACATCTATGAATCTATTTGAAAACAGACCAGAAGTGACATGCAACAACCACTCATAGAAGCATGCTTATTTTATTAAGTGTTTTAACAGCTTAAATTAACATTTTGGGGGCAGATTTCAATTATGTGTTTCTTTTTTTGGCAAGATTTGTATTTTGCAATTTAGTGGCACATTCATTCTTGTTTCTTGACTTTCTCTTACTAACTTAGAAATCAGAAATTCCCTTAGTGGAGAGCAAATTTGTTTTCACAGGTACTTCTGCCTTGAGGTATCCTGAAGGCAATGGGAGTAATTGTATTAATTAGAAACTGGTTAGGATTTCATTTTTAAAGTTAAACAAAACAAACAAAACCCAAAATTAAAAATAGAGAACACTTTAAATATGAAGTGCATGGAAGCAGAGCTCATATCAATATGTATCAGCTAACAATAGCATAACTGAATGGAGGTGACCCAGGTAACAGTCCTGCTACAGAGATGCCCTGCTTTGCATCCGTCAGTTAATTCTATTTTGTAAGTACCCAAAATAGCTACAGAACCTCCAATTTCAACCTATCTACCTTTGTTTCTAATCATGCCACTCCCCATCTACTCTTCCAATCAGACTTTATCTGTTTAGTTTTCCCACAAACAGCTCCATGCTTTTTTTCCACATTACCCTAAGGTTGGATTACTTTATGGGCAGGGCTCATGAATAAGTTACCAAAAGCTAAAGAAGGGCAGTGATTTACAGCAGTGAATTCCTAGTAACTGCCCACAACTCCGCTCTTGTCCTGTCGTAAATTTCCAGTTGAAGACCTTCTACCTCCATAAATCTATGAGGAGCTATAGCTGCTTAAACCTCCTGTCTTGCAAAGCATTTCAAATATGTGCTGCTTTGGCCCAGGGCATACTTTTTTCATTTTTTTAATTTTGCAAGATATTTGATCAATTTTGGTGGGAAAGAAAGAACTGTTGTGAGAGAAGCATGTAGAAGCACAAACTGAACGGGCAAAGATGATTGGATTGTGGAGCCAGGAGTCCAATTTATTTTAACTTATAACGAAAACTAAATTAAACCAGGATGTAATCAAATATGTATGTCACCACCCCCAGTTATCTTGTTTGTATTGCTAGCAACTATGATAAATGCTTGTTTCAGCTCTTTTCTACTTCTTTTCACTGTCTTTTTTTGTATTGTAACCTTTAGGGATTAGGAATGGTCTTTATCTAGGTTTTGAAAATTGTGGGAACTAATACAATTCCAGTGCCGAATGTAATCATCAGTCCTAAAATAGAGACTTAAATAAAGGTGGTAGTGTTCCTTGAAATGCATTTAAGGGTTGACAAATGGAACTGGAAACCCTAAACAGTCTTATGTAAATTATTTTAATATTCATTTAAATATGTTTTTACTTGAAAAATGAAGCTGAATTAAAATTTTCTGAATAAATATCGTAAAATGTTCTAAATGATGTAGCAGAGTACATAGGTCAGGAAATGTTAATATGTAGTTAGACATGTTTAGCAATCAGATAACTGAAACAGAAATCTCTTCTCATTGAAGAACCAGGGATAATACAGTATTTGAAATTACACATGGCTGTGAAAATCTTCTATTTTTCTCCAGTTTAGGCTATTGTTTTACGTCTTTTATTTCTTTTTGCTTCATTTCTTTGTTTGAATGCTATGTTCATGCGCACTGATGTTTTATTTATTTTGCTTTTTTATTTGTTTTCTAATCTTCTTTATAAAGAAAATATCATGGGATGTAGAAGATTAGTACTGTGAGCATTTGTGTCAAATTATGGAGGGACGTGAAATTGCATTATTATTCATTTCCTTATTAACAGTCAAGCACTCGCATAGGCTCATATTCTAAACAAGATTGCACTTCAGCATTATGGGTTATGTACATCAAAATAATACATTAACTTCTATATACGAATTTATACCTTTTTCTTTAAAAATCTCTGTTGTATTGTTTCTGTATCTTAACCTTCCATCTCTTTGTCATTCATGCCACTGCATTACCTACCCTAGATTACCATGATTATACATGTCCATAACATTTTACAGCGTAGTGGATTTGATGCAAGGAATAGCTTGCATTATACATAGCAAGTACCAAGAATGTTACCACTTCAAGATATCTGAGGTCACTAGAAAATGAAGAAGCCAAAGTTTACTATCTAAAAATAAGAAATGTTATGTGATCCTGTTATTTTCTGTTTAAAAACTGCAAATTTTCTGATGGGGGGTGGAGGCAGGGATTCTCTGGTTAACATTCTCCACAAATTATCTGATTAAAAACCAATGTTTTTCCATGATTAAAATGAAATGTCACTGTATATCTATTTGGAAGCTTACCAATGCCTCAATTACTATAATAAAATAAATTCTAAATACCTATACATTTTGGCATTAGTTTGGGGGTTTTTATCATGGAAAATCAGAGCTCCCTCTGCCCCTTTGTTCACCAGGATATGGGTCCAGCTATGGCTGTCTCCACCCCCTGCCACTACTCTGTGGAACTGAGCAGCCCCAATATCTGATATGTCAGTGCCCTGCCCATTCCATTGCCCCTCACTCCCCACCCACAGACCCATCACCCCTGCTTGTGTCCGTCACTCTCCAACCACAGCTCCCTGGCCCTGCTGCTGCCCCTCACTCCCAACCCAAAGCCCCTTGAGCAGGTCCTGTTTGTGCCCCTTACTCCCCACCAGCAGCACTCCCACCCCTGCGTGTGCTTCTTACTTCCTACCTAAGCCCCTTGGCCCTGCCAGTGCCTCTCACTTCCCACCCGTAGTCCTCTCGGCCCTGCCAATACCCCTGATTCCCCAGTCACTGTCCTGCAGCCCTCTCACCCCTGGTGGTGCCTGGCTCCCCCTCACTTACAGGCAGCATGGCCTGAATAGAGCCCATGTAGGGTGGGGAGGGTGGGGGCAGGCTCCCCACTGTGGGCTCAGGCTTCCTGCCCTGCTGCCCTTCCCCTGGGGCTCCATAGCCTAGCAGATGTGACCCAGCAAAGCAGGGAAGAGTGGAGCAGGGAAGTTCAATGCTGCTGCTGCTGTTAGCCCTACATGGCTATACCAAAGCACCCACTGCCTGCCTGGCAGCAGTGGGGATGGCAGCATGGTGATGTGCCCCTCACTGCTTCTGAGGGGACAGGGGACATTTTGCCATGGTATTGTGGGGCTCACAATGGTGGCATTGAGCTTCCCCACCTGGCTCTGCCCTGCAGCTCTGGTTCTTGCTGTTGGGATGTGGAGGCCTGTGGGGAAGGCAGCAGGGTAGGGATCCTAATCCCACAGCAGTCAGCACGCACCTGGCCCATGCAAAAATCTGGGGGGCATGTGGCCTCCAGGCCCCTCCCTGGGGTCATGCACAGTGGAGGGGAAACAGTCACCCACTGCCCTGGATTAGCTGCCCATGGCTCCATCCCACTCCCCCACCTGGGCCCTGCAGCTATGCATTCTGGCCCTGGGCTCCAAGCCCCATGTGCTTCCTAGGCTGGGCAGTACCCCGAGTGCCAGCCCAGCCCAACTTCCTCCTTCTCTCCCTCACTATGGAAGCCTCAATCCTCTCACACCAAACTTACTTTAGGAGCTGCTCTCCAGGCTGCCTGGTGGCCAAGTGCATATGTATGAGTGCACATGCACATACCCCCTACCTGACTGTCCTCCTCCCTCTCCCCCAGTCCCTTGCAGCCTACAAGCGGAAACCCACCCTTTCCCATGTTTTTCTCCTTTAAAGGAGAAAATCTGGGTTTTTCTCCTTAAAATGAGAAAAAAAATGGGTTTTACTGCATTTCGTATCATGAATGGAAACCCCAGATCCCTGGTTGATGTAGAACAAGAGATATCTGGGATGCAAATGTGGAAGTAGTTGTAACACTTCACTTGTCAAAACAAACACATCTGTGAAGACAATGTCATATTATATTGCTCTAAGTTAAAAGAAGTGACTGCCAAGTGACTGTGGCATTGATGCCTTTAGTCAGATGGGTTACGAATTGGCTAAGGGGCTGCACCCAGGGAGTGGTGGTGGATGGGTCATATTCAGCCTGGAGGGATGTGGACAGTGGAGTCCCCCCAGGCCCGTACTGTTCAATTTCTTTATCAGTGGCTTAGACGAGGCAGTCAAAAGCACCCTGTTCAAATTCATTGATGACACAAAGATTTGGGGCAAGGTGGGCATGCTAGAAGGGAGGGACAGGGTACAACTGGACCTGGACAGGTTACAGGGGTGGGCAAATGTGAATAGTTTAGGATTAAATACTGACAAGTACAGGGTGCTGCACTGGGCAGAAAGAACCAGCAGCATACCTATAGGCTGGGGAACTCTGTTCTCAAAAGCACAGTGGCAGAAAGAGATCTTGGAATCAATATTGATTCTAAAATGAACATGGGCCACCAATGTGAGGACATGGTCAGTAAGGCTAACCGCACCTTGTCATGTATCCACAGATACATCACAAGCAGGCCCAAGGAGGTGATCCTCCCCCTCTATGCGACACTCATCAGGCCACAGTTGGAGTACTGCATCCAGTTCTGGGCACTGCACTTCAGGAGGGATGTGGACAGGATTGAGAGGGTCCAGAGGAGGGCCACTCGCATGATCAGGGGGCAGCAAGGTAGGCCCTACAAGGAGAGGCTATGGGACCTGAACCCATTCAGCCTTCACAAGAGAAGGCTGAAGTGGGGATTCAGTGGGGACCAGAGGGGAATGGATGAGACTCTGTTCCCCCGAGCACCTCCTAGAGTAACAAGGAATAACGGCCACAAGTTGACTGAGAGTATGTTCAAGCTAGACATCAAGAGGCACTACTTCACAGTTAGGGTGGCTAGGATCTGGAACCAGCTTCCAAGGGAAGTGATGCTGGCTCCTACCTAGGGGGTCTTTAAAAGGAGGATTGATAATTACTTAGCTGGGGTCATATGAGCTTAAACTTACCAGGGGTCATATGAGCCCAGTATTCATTCCTGCCCAGGGCAGGGGGTTCGGTTTGATGATCTGCTCAGGTCTCTCCTGACCCTACATCTATGAACTTATGAATTCCAATTTCTATGTTTTGCCATCCTGTTGGGGAGTTTAAGATTTGTGCAACATCTTTTTTTTGGTTTGCTTAATCTGTTTTTTAAATAGATATATTTTCATTTCTGGAAATATTTGGGGCTGTATTAAGATCTTATAGACAGCATAGGAGTTCAGCTAAAGAGCAGTTTAGTCATATTCATTTTCACATGGATCCATAACACTTAATTTCTAGGTAATTGCATTTCTGGGATATACTTCATTTCTAGATAATAGCATTTTTGGGGAAAGGAATGTTAATTACTTTTTTGGGATTTTATAACTTGCACTGAGTTTCTCCATAGACTTCAACTAGTATTGAATCTTTTTCTTATGTAAACAGCAGGTGTTGTCATATATCGTTGTCCTTTAAGCAATTGTGTGATAGAAATTAAATGGAGATTTTTCATTTTAAGTTCCAAACTTACGTGTTTCTGGATAAGCTGGTAAAAAATAAATAAATCCCTATTTATCCAAAGAGTGGTAGTATCAGTCCTCTCCAGTAAAACATCAGAGGCTGTATGAATCACAGAACTGATATGTGACTGGACTCTTTGGGGACAAAGATACTGGGACAGTGGTGCAGTAGCTGAGGAAACAGGAGGCTTTTGTTTTCTGATGAAAGGACATACTCTAGAATGGAAGTAAAGGGGAATGAAAGGCTATTGTTTAAAAAAAAAAAGGGGTCCAAGTGCAATTGTTCAGTCAGCTGTTTAGTCATAATTTCAATTACTAGAAATATTGTACCCTTCCCCCCCCAAATCCTTATGAACCCCTTCTGAAACTCCTTACGTCTATTCATTGTTTTTGCTTTAGTTTATTCTTGTAAATGTGATGTGTCACAGCACAAATCTTTTGGTATTTTGTATTTGTAGAAAGAGAAGGAACATCTTTCTTGTCTACTCTGCTGGAAACAAATTTATTTCTTTTACTTGGCAAAAATGAAAAATACCAGGGTTCTCCCTTTAAATTGTCTCAAGTCTTGTAGTGTTTTCTTCTACATTCAGCCAATTGGCAGGTATTACTATTGGATGCATGTATATTTTTAATTGTTTCCTCTATAGCTTATCTCTTTTTTAAAAAAAACTTTTCATGGGTTTATTTTACTGCTTTAGGATAATGGAAAATGTGGATGGCACAGAAGCAATTGTAACACACACATGTATGTGTATATGTGTGTGTGTATATATTCAGTTTCATATCACATATATACATATCTATATTCAGTTTCATACCATTAAGTCATAAGAAATATTAAACCAACTGTTTTTCATCCAAATTCTTAAAATGTAGGATATGTTAAATTCTAAACATTTGGATGCAAACCGTTGGTTTATTATTTCTTATGACTTAATGGTATGAAACTGAATTAGCTGACTCCATTTTAAACTTTGTTTCTGACTCCAGCAACTCTAATGTTGCAAAGCTTTGGAATCATTTTTATTTAGCTTGCAGCATTCTTGTTTAATCTGCAGTAAATCATCATGTATACAATATAGGATTGTGATGAAAATCTATTCCTCTTTCTATTGGATAAGTCCAATAACAAAAAAACATTGCCAGATATATTCTATTTTCTAGTTATGATTTTTGGCAACTATCCCTACTGGACTTCTAACTACCTATCCCTCCAAGCATGGAGTATGTCTGTATTCTTCGTGCAGGTCTTCTGTGAGTTTTTCTCCCCTCCTTAGATTCAATTATAATCTATAATTATAAACTATATACACTGCTTATTAATTCAGACCAAACTACCTGCTTTTCCTTTCTGCTTTACTGGCATAGTTATCTATATTTTACAGCCGTGGTCAGGGTAATTGCCTTGAGTTGCTGCCACAAAGCAAAATGCCCTGAAAAGCAGTAACACTTTTAGGCAACCACGACTGTATTCATGCATAAGTACAGAGCATTGACTTTTATGGTGTACTTGCTGACTATAGGACATCAGAAAAAGTGCATTGGTCTTAGAGTGAGGTTTTGTCCATTCTTTTTTTTTAATAGTATTGAGGAATATACACAATTTTTGAAGAAATATAGTAATTGAGTTTTATAGCTTTTTAGATGTTAAACACAAAATCAAGAATAAGAAGTCTTCTCTTCCCTTCCCGGGCAAACCCTGCAGCTATCAAAAAAATTGTATCTGTGGTACAATTGAGAGAGAAACCCTACAGCAAAATAGAAATAGGATACTATAAACATTCAACACATGTCTATACTGCCTAAGGATCATGATAAGAAGTGTCTCAGTGAAGTATAGTATACCTACCCTTTACTTGCTATTTCTCAAAATGGATATAATGTATCCACCTTTGTGTGATGCAATAATAGTTTGTCCATGTGTACGCCCATTAGGGCTGTGCAACAACATCATTCTTATTCATCTTCTGTTTTGACATTTTCATGGAACAATATTTCATTTGGAGTTTTATTTTGCTTCATTGAAACTGTTTTGCTGTTTTGATGCTGTTTTGACATTTTGCCCACCAACTGCCAGGAAGATTGGTGCTACTACTGGCCCCAGCCAGCAGCATCAACCTCCTATCATCCAGGAAGCAGATCAGGGGCCCCCTGCACCCCTGGAAGCATTCTGACACAGCCTCCGCAGCCCTCCCAGGGGTGGCCCTGATCTGCCTGTCGGATGACAGGAAGCTGGTGCTGCTGCCTGGCGCTAGCGGCAGCACTGATCTTCCTGGCATGGGCTGCGCCCAGCTGGCAGCACCAGTGGGCCAGCTGCGGTGCAAGATTGGGGCAGCAGGTCCCTGCATGAGCTGATTTGCCCCAGGCCTGCCTACCACTGGCCCCAGGCAGCAGCACCAGCTTCCTGTGATCTGGGAGGCAGATTGGAGTCCTGCATCCCCAGGAGCAGTCTGGCACAGTCTGTACAACCCTCCCAGGAGTGTGGGTGGGCCCCACCTGCCTGCCGGATGATAGGAGGCTGCTGATACTGGCTGCGACTGGCTCTGATGCCAGTTAGCCTGGTTTTGAAACTCAAAATGTTTTGAAACTTTCAAAATATTTTGAGTGCCCTTGTTTCATTTCAAAGCTGTTTTAAAGGATTTTGTTTTGTTTCAATTCTGCTATTTCAAGTTCAAAATGCATCAAAACAGCTTTGAAATGAAACATTGGGTGAAATTTTGCACAGCCCTAATGCCTATGCCTCACAGTTAGGTGGCTACATAATATCTGTTTTGGAAGACAGTGCCATGAACTCAACATGATGGTGATGCTCTCCAGCTTGGTTGCTGGGTAGTGGATCTGATGTGATCAATTAATAATGACAGTACACATCCTCTCCAAGTGTCATGAGGGGGTCTAGGCAGGCAAGGTTCTTTGAGTAGATGTGATATCTTTTATTAGACCAACTGAATTGTTGGAAAAAAGTCCTGAGCTTTTGGGTGCAGTCACCCTTCTTCAAACTTAAAGAGTCTGTTGATCTGAGACTCCAAGGAATGAGAGAAACTAAAAGTGTAACAGGATGCCAGTGAGAATGTAAATAGGTAGAAATTAGGAAAACAGAAGGTAGAGCAAGGAAGGGAGGGGTAGAAGAAGTGGGGGCGGGTAGGGGAAGGCAAAGGTGAGTAAGGGAGACTTGACAGAAGTAATAATTCAAGGTACAAAAGAGATTGTCTGTGAAAAAGGAAATAGCTGGACATTAGGAAGACAAAGGGCAGAAAAGGAGGGGAGGGGAGGGAACAAAAGGGAAGGATAAAAGAAAAGTGTAAGAGGTCAGGTCTGGTAGGTACCTGGTGAATCAGATGTCAGGCAGGTTGTAATCTGTCATATATCCAATGTCTATATTGAGTCAATTTTTTTTATCCAGTAGATTTATTTGGTGAAGTTCATACACTTATCTATGAAAGTGTGTTATGAGTTCCCTTTGAGGATTAGAACTGAGAGATCAGAGAGGGAGTGATTGTCATGTGAAAAATGTGCCCTTGTTTTTGTCTTTGATCGGTTTTCAGTGTGCATTCATCCTCATAGTATCATAATACTTAGGGTCGGAAGGAACCTAAACAGATCATCAGGTCTGATCCCCTGGCCCGGGCAGGAATGGGAGCCAGGATCATATTACCCCAGCCAAGTATCTGACCAGCCTCCTCTTGACTATCTCCAAAGTAGAAGAGAGAACTACCTCACTTGGGAATCCATTCTAGAGCCTGGCAGCCCTAATTGTGAAGTAATGTCTCCTGATATCAGCCTGAACCTTCTCTCTAACAATCTGTGGTTGTTATTCCTAGTAACCCTGGGTGGTGCCCGGGAGAACAAAGCCTCCCCCAGTTCCCGCTGGTCCGCACTGGTGAGTTTGTAGATGGCCACCAGATCTCCTCTGAGCCTTCTTTTGTGGGAGCTGAATCAGTTCATGCCCTTTAACCTCTCTTTGTAGAGCCTGCCCCTTGACCATCCAAGTGACCCTTCTCTGGACCCTCTCAGTGCTAGACACATCCCTCTTGAAGTGTGGCACCCAGAACTGGATGCAGTACTCCAACTGCAATCTGATCAGTGCCACATAGAGGGGAAGGATCACCTCCCTGGACCTGCTTGTGGTACATCTGTAGATGTACAAGGTGCAGTTAGCCTTAGTGACCGCTTCCTTGCATTGGTGGCTCATGTTCATCCTGGAGTCAATAATGACTCCAAGATCCCTTTCTGCCACTGTGTTGTCAATAAAAGTATTCCCGAGCCTATTGGTGTGTTGCTGGTCCCTTCTCCCTGGATGCAGTACCTTGCAGTTGTCTGCATTGAATTCCATCCTATTCTCATTCGCCCACCTCTGTAATTTGTCTATATCTAGCTGGATTCTGTCCCTCCCCTCCAGCATGCCCACCTCGCCCCACAGCTTGGTGTCATCAGCAAATTTGGACAGCATGTTTTCCATACCCACATCCAGATCACTGATAAAGATTTTGAATAGTACAGGCCCCAGAACTGAGCCCTGGGGGATTCCACTGCCCACAACCCATCCACCACCACTCTCTCAGTGTGACCATCTAATCAGTTTATCACCCATCTGACTGTGTAGGCATCAATGCCACAGTTGTTCATGCGCAGTTGTTGTTTAGTTTCTCCTACATATTTTTCATTAGGACATTTAGTGCACTGGGTGAGATGTGTAAACTTTCTGGAAGTGCAGGTGTAAGGTCCAGGAATAAAGACGGTTCTGTTGTGGGGTGTAGTTATTGTGGGGGTGGTGGAGATGTGTTGGCAGGTGTTGCATTTCTTGTCCTGGCATGGTCTGGATCAATTTGGTGTGGTTTGGTCATAGGGAGTTTGCTTCTGGTGATGAGGTTAGCGAGGTTCAGTGCTTGTTTAAGGGCTAGAATGGGGGGGTTCTGGGAAGTTCTCTTTTAAGAATTGGGTTATCTTCTAGTATGGGTTGCAACTGTTTGATGATTTTCTGTGCAGGTTCCAGGGAAGGGTGATATGTCATAACTAATGGTGTACAATTAGGGGGTGTTTGATGAGGGTGTCCACACACTGAGAGTTGCTCTACCTTCGAGATCAACTCTGTCATCCATGTTAGAATGATCTGCAGACTCAGTGATAACAGTATGGATTCCTACCAACAACCTTTAAAAAAAATAAAACCTGCTTAAGGTTAAGTACTAAACATACTTACACAAAACAAAGAGATGAGTAACTATTGTAACATATCTTAACAGTGCTGTCTTGAAATAGCCCACTGATAGACATCACATCTCTGTTAAAAAATGCCATTTCCAATAGATACAGAAATGCATTGTATATACTTCTTTCTCCGCTTGGGACCATGAAGCAAACTTTATAGTCAGAGTGTCTTAATCTATATTTACAGTTGATGTACAGTATGTGCACTATTTAACTGTCTGATTTGTTTTCATTTGTGGCGTTAGTTGATTGTCTTAACTGGCACAAGTCCAACTCTGCAGGCCTCTGAATATTGTAAACCTATCTAACAATAATCTAGCATTAGTCTAAAATTTTGTATAATTTACAATATTGTATTGTTAAAGATGTGTGATTTATCAGAACAAATATGTACCACTGAAACAAGGGAACTGTCTAATGACATAAAGAAGATATTTGTACTCCATAGCACAAGAAATAATGTCTTAATTAACTACATGACAAGCCTGTGACAGAAATGTCTTATTTTTGGACATTAGACCAGAGCAGTCTTGGGAGAAAACCCAACATATGGGAAGACAGAAGAAAATATGTTTAGTGGGAGGTTCTTTTTATAAATTATGTAGCCTTTGTGAAAGCTGTATAGGAACTTAGAATACTGAATGTTGTTCAGTCACATGAAAAAACACAGTACAAATGTCTGCAACAATAAAAGATTTAAGCACATAGATATTATAATTGCCATTTATTTGTTTGACAATTGTTGTATAGGTATAGATTTAATTGTCATTAATTTAGGATAGCCATGCTACCTGCCACTGAGAAGGCAGTTCAGAATTTACAAGTCTTGCTAACTTTGCTTGGACCTCATGGTTTTGACTATTTGTGTGGGTGTGTTTATCTGAAGAATTGTCCAGTAAGTACTATATGATATTGTGAAAACTAATTTTTCATATAAGTTCTTCATGCATAATATCATAGTATCATAGTATCATAGTGTCTAGAGTCAGAAGGGACCTGGGCAGATCATCTAGTCCGACCCCCTGCCTTGGCAGGAAAGAGCACTGGGGTCAGATGACCCCGGCAAGGT
>JAGPOW010000261.1:69514881-69543857 GCA_030014935.1 Caiman crocodilus | reverse complement strand
GACCGTTATCCCTGGTCACTCCTGGCAGCGCACGGGGGAACAGGGACTCCCCCAACACCTGCTGATCCCCCCTGACCAGTTTGTAGCAGGCCACAAGAATATGATGAAGGATAAAGTCTATGTAAAATCATATCTGATTTAAACCAGATTTGAATTAATAATAGAGATGAACATTCCTTTATTCAATTATCAAGGCCATCGCAATCTGAATTTTATGTCCACTCCTCTGAGATTTATAGGGTGATATCTATCTTCTTGGCTTTACTCAAGTCAGTGACAAAAGTCCTTCAGGGTTTACCAGAAGAGCTCAATAGAATGCTGTATTAGTTATTTATGATCTTCTTTACTCAATCAGACCTCAGAAGTAACTTACTCAATATTATTATATTTTGTATGTGTGTAGGCGTGCATTATTCTTTAAGAAAGTAGCTGAACTCTGCAAAAAAAAAAGTAATACAATATTTGAATACGCCTGATTTTAATTTAATATCTGAAATAGAAATAGAAAAGGGTTCCTCCAGATGTGGTCTTCTTTTAAAACTTTACTGATAACAGAAGGAATGGAAAAGGATATATTTTCTAGAGAAAGATGACAAACAAGGCCACAAGGTCATTTTATTCTAAACAAGATGGCCATTTTTTATCAATATGGTCAAGTTGTTGGAATATGATTATAAAGGAATGTTACTGTATTTGAGAAGATATCATCCTTAGTGACATTATTTGAAGTAGTTTCACAGGTTCATAATTCTGGTGTGTAGACTTTTCTGCTTTATTTAACAGCAGCTCAGATCTGGAACAGAAGTGTCTGGAGGAAACCTGGCTTGCTTCATATAATTGCATGTAAAAATGTCTTTTTAAATTTGGAAAATCTAGCTTCCTTTTGCCATAACTCACAAGAATGAATACTGCTTCCAACACATGGTGACTGTGAAGTAATAGTTAACAACCAGAACACACACAAAAATATTTATTTTCCAGGAAGAAAGATCATCTGTATAATATTTTCCTGATTTACAAAATTTATCCAGACTTAGTTCTTGATCTGTTTACTACAGATTTATTCTTACCTCATATAAACTATAGGTTTCTATAACAGAAGCCAGTCAAGTCAGAAATAGTGCCTGTGATGTGTCATGGGTATTGTTCAGCTGTGATTCCTTAAAGGACACACATAGGTTAGTCATTTCCTTATAACCAGCACAACAGTCAGGGAGTAGCTAACATATTCGATTACTGTGTTTACTCAATTCCAAGATGAGGTTTTTTACAACACACATCAGGGGAAAACAAAGCCGTGTCTTGGAATTGAATATCAGTCCTCTCTAGCTGGCAGCTGGCAGGATCAGCTGTGCAGGGAGCCTGCCTAAGCCAGGGACAGTATCACCAGCATGCTTCTACCATCTGCTCTTTGCAAGGCTCTGCTAATCTCATCTCCCTTTCTGACAGGGAAGGAGGACTCTGTGTTGCTGCTGAGGTCTTCAGCCAGCTAGGTTCCCTGGACAGCTACTCTCCACAGCTCCCAGCTGGAATAGTCACATGGAGTCCTACAGAGGAGAGATGCTCCTGTTCCACACTGCAGGGAGCCCAGCTGAGAGGCTCACAGATTCCTCCTCCTAGCTTGTTCCTGGCCAGCTGGGAACACAGAGGAGGGACAAGGGGAGCCTGCAGGGAAGGAGGAAGCTGTACACTTCCTAGCCAGTTCCCAGCAAGGCTGCTTCCTGCAGTGTGAGGCAGGAGGACTCTGGAGTTCCCCTTGTGTTTAGATTACTGGGGAAAGCAGTGCAAGAAGGTAGGCAGCAGGGGATGTAAGGGGCGGGGGAAGGAAGCCCTTCAGGGATAAGTTGTTCTACACTGTATGCTGGTGTGATTTACGTGATCTGTCAGTTCCAATGATAGAAACTCTAACTGTACAAGTGTTCAAACAGTTCTAACAGTTTCTACAAGACCAAAAGTAGTGGAGTGATCAAAACTCCTACCGCCTCTGATGAGGTACAAGTGACCACTGGTAGAGTTTCTAATGGAAAGACAAAAGCCTGTACATTTACCCTTCCAAATAAAAGCCTCCACCCTGCCCTCCAGTATCCCAGGGTACATTGCTTTGCTTTCTCCCTCCTTCCAGTGAGATAATCTGTGACTTGGTCAGACTCTACCACTCTGGGTAAGCACAGAGAAAAATCCCTCCCCTTGTTAGCTTTTGGGCTGGGAAAGCTCAGCCCCTCTCCACAGCTGTGGTACTGACAACCCCCATGATCTAGAGCATGCAGGAGAAACTGACTGTGGGTTGCTCAAAACTGTTAAATTTCCACTGGTTCATTTGAATGCTTTCATTTACCATCAAAGGATTGTCAGGATTATTCAAAGAAGCTCAAGGCATGCTAGAAAGGTACTGTGAGTGAGGCAAAAGTCATAATCCACATCAAATAGCACAGTGCAACTCCTTTTATAGTAAAAGGGTGTTCAAACAACCTAATATTTAAAAAAAAAGGATAGCCACGTTTAAGAATTGCACGTGGGAATTGAACGAAGATCAAAGCTACGTGAAGAGAAAGTGAATAAGGCAGAGGAGAAAGTAATTACTTGCTTTAACTTTGCCTTTACAATAATTAATAGATTTTTTTTCAATTTACCAAAATCTTCTGTAAGATAAGATTTAACAAACAGATGCAACACTGGAGCCATAAAAAAAGAAAAGAAATATCTCAAAATGGGCTAGTGATAAGGCAACTGAATACTGCACGTGTTTTGGGGGGGGTCCCCAATTGCTCACTAAATCAATGGACTTAAACAGTATTTAGAGACATCACAGTATTTTTATAGGCATTTTGGAATTAAATATTTACATGGTACAAAAAAGTATGGGATGGATAGCATGATACTTTTTATTGCAATGTCTGGATACAGATATTTGGACCACAGTAGATGGAGGAGAGAATTACGTCCAGTAAGTAAAATCAGACTTTTATTGTTGTTAAATAGCCTGACTCTGAACCCCACTGGTGGAATTATGCTTTTCTACCAGTTGCATGGAAACCAAAAAACAACATAGAAATTCAGAGAATCAAAAAAAAAAAAAAAAAAATATAAATATATATATATATATATATATATATATATATATCTCAAGATTATTTATTGTCTTAATACCCCTTTTCTGGTTGTTCAACCTGGAATTTTATTTACTTCAAAATGGAACCTGAGGACTGGATGGATCTCATTTTCTTCTTCATTGTGTCTGGTTATAGGAAAAAAATGGAGGCTGTAAACTATGACACCCTCAGGATGATAATTTCCTTCATTTATTTATCACATACCTGTCAAGCTTTAGAAAGTATAGGGCTTTGAGAGATTAAACAGTATGTTAGCAATTGAAAATCTGCAACATACTTGGGCCAGTGTATTTATTATGAACATCGTCTATGTCTTGGTTTCCCTGTTAAGTGTGTATCATTGCTTACTTGAATTTAAACTTGCCATAGCTGACTTAACGTGGTAACTGGCCAAAGAGGAATAAAAGAAGTCTTAAGAGATAAAAGAGCTTCAGGTACATGTTTTAATGGAATCAGGATACCAATAATTAGAACATGCTACTTCCACATGCTAGCAAAGTTGAACAGCCTGAATAGCCTTTTTGTGATGGCTAAGGCACTCCTGGCAGAAAGGGAATGGGAAAATTGTCCATGGTAAACACACACAGTCACTTGGCATATCTATGTGAGACGCTTGCTGAAGTTTCCTAATTAGCACTGTAGTAAATTGTCACTGGTCTACATGCGCAGAGCTGTTAGAATGGAGTAAACTAATTAATTTAACTTGCCAGATACAAGTGCTATCCTACAGCAGAGTTATTTACTCTGCTGCCATACATGTGTGGGCTGGCTGTGCTAGCTAACCCCACACTGAAGAACCCTAGTGCCTCAGCCAGTCCCTCCACAGCACATTGAGCTGGGTCAGAGCAGCCCCTGGCTGGTAGGCTAAACCCAGGGTCTCCTGCCAACCTGAAGCCCCTATTCCTTGTAAATGCTGTGCCTGGGAGCAATACACTCCAGCACAAACTGTTCTGGAGTGTATTGCGTCACATTAATATTCACGTGTAGACGCACACACTGAGTGTTAGCGTGCAGCAACAGATGATAGTTTGGTATCCAACAGAATAAGATCTTAAGTCATGTAGGTATAGGGTTTGAATTAGATGCTGAATGCAATCAAGATTGCATGCATCTAGCTGTCTGTTAAATTCATTGTACCTTTTATTTAAATACATCATAGACAAAAGACTATCTCTTGGCCACTGCACACTTTTGCTGCACAGAGGTTCCCAAAACGGAATCCATTTACCTGCCAGGTAACACAAATGGTAATTTAAAGAGTCATTCAAGAAGAAGGAGCTCATCCCACAGCAAAATGGAGGTACAGACATATCACTTGAAAGGGATACAATCAAAGGATGTGAAGGGAGTAGTGGGACAGCCTCATCAGAACCATGACAATACATATCAGTATGTTAGAGAGTTTAATTACTGTCCCATACTTAGCCAAGCTATCTGTAACTGCCCATGGTATTCATAGCTGTATTGGCATCTCAAGTAGTATATCTAGATAACAGACCATTAACTATTATTTTTTATTTTTAGTCAGCCCCTGCCCCCCCATTTGTATCTAAGGTTCTGACACTGTTTCCTTTTCTCCTTAACAATTAACAAAACATCTCAGAGTCTACAGTGTCATGCTTATAAATATTAATTTTTATTTTAAGCATACAATATGC
Organism: Caiman crocodilus; assembly: GCA_030014935.1. Lineage (NCBI taxonomy): Eukaryota > Metazoa > Chordata > Crocodylia > Alligatoridae > Caiman > Caiman crocodilus. The sequence goes on along the minus strand of JAGPOW010000261.1, from coordinate 69,539,089 downwards.
CTTATCATGTATTGCCACCCAAAAATATAGTAAATAATGATAAAGATTCATACTTAGCCTACCCATGTTACTTGCAATAATTGATTTTTTTTTCCCTCAGGTAAAATTCACAAAATGCATTTTGGGTATTTTAGTATAACCAAGTTCCTTATGCCCATTCTGTATACTTCATTCTTTAGAACATGGTTGACTCTACTGGTTTGGTAATTAGTCTTTCAGCCAAAGGATGGCCTCATGTGTATGGGAAATATGAATTTTTTCCTACCTTTGTATTTAGCTTCCACAATAGAATGATGTTTTATTATATTAGTCCTAGATTCAACAAGTGCTTAAGTACTGGTATGAGCTGGGCCCTAATCACTGTATTGTAATAGGGAAAAATGAACTGTACAATTATTTTCTAAAGCACTTTGAGAGGTGCAGGGCATGTGAAAGAAAAGAGTTTTTCCTTGTCCTTAGATTAGAATTAGATTCTTGCTTTTGTTGATTATTGGCCATGGGACTATAGTAACTATTAAGGTAGAGGAGTAGAGAAAGGAGGGAACATCTGATGACTGTTGACCCTGGGCCATAAAAAGCCAGTGCTGTTAGAATGGAGACAGCTATAGATGGCCCCTGCAATTGCACATTTGTTGTGTAACATTTGTAATGTGTTTTTATGTGTATCCAAGTATCTTAACTCTTGCATTGTAAATTGGCATGAAATTTGAAATAGCATTCAATAGGAAACCTATCTGACTTCCTTTTTTCATTCCCACACTTAAGTAGCCTGGTGCTCTCAATGTCCTTCCTACTGACTGAGCAGGTCTGTAGGAAACACTTAATGCACACTGGTCTACTACTACTCTACATTAGCATGGCTGGCAAAAACTGTGCTAATGTGCAGTAGATTTAGTTCAATGCATATTAAGCATCGCACAAAAAGTATTCATTTGCACTAATACACAGCAGCACCGATTACAGCACATTAAAGTTAGTACCTATTATGAGAGGTACTAAATTAATTCACCATAATTATGGCACATTAATGAATATGTAGTTGTGTCCACTATGTAGTTTTGATAGTAAGTTAGACCATGTATTTGCATAAGATAGTTTGGAAAGGGATGATCCTGCCTCAGGCCATCTGGAGGTCTCTTTCAAGCCTACTTTTCTATGATTTCTACAATGTCTGTCAATCTTTAGAGCAGCCTAGGAAAAATTCACAGTTTAAAATATTATAAAACAGAAATCCAAAAGTTTAAAAATAATGATAGGGGCAGGATGAAAGAAGGGGATTTTGTTCAATTGATATCAGGCAAATCCTGTTTATTTTTGTTTGTGTTTTAAAGGAGATAGGCTAAAAAAAAATAGAACGCTGTTAAAGTGTTTAGTCCTATTGGGTGAGAGGAATAGCTCCTATCATATTTTCCCCCTCCAGTTTATGCTATAGCTCTCATTGTACAGTTGGTACATTCAGTGCTAACATCAGGTATCCTCAAAGTAGAGACATGATCAACACTGGGGAAAAAAAAAACTTCTAATTTCAAAAGTTTTAATGAAATGCTTGTTCCATTCATTTTCTGGCTTCAACATTCTTTCTCTTACCTTGTGTCAGGGCATCTAGTCAGTCAGGCCCATCCCAGCCAAACTCTTGAGTTCCACACCTGACGTTGATCCCTGCCAATGCGACTGCCCCAGTTCTCTGTGACTGGACTGCCTGCTAAGAGCATCACTCAGCCCTTTTAACTCTCATCCATTCTCATGAAACCATAACCATTGTTGTTCTCTGGGGTAACTTCTTACCCTGCAATTCAACATTGTTGGTCTCATGGGGTAACTTCTTACCCCACTTGCATGAACAAAATGGAACCAGTGACAACAGTATAAATGTACCAAAAACTATTTATTAAACATACAGATTGTTTGAAAGTGTATTTATGATGATTTGAACTCAAAGTATTATTTAACTAGAACTATGAACAAATTTTAAACTTTTTTTAGAGTTTCAAAATGTGAACAAACAATTTGCTAAGTTTGCAGTTCACACTGTTTTCAAATTAACAGCGACTTCCAACAATTGCTAATTGCTTTAACGAAATATTGTATTCCTCAAAAAAGCAGCAGTAATTTACTGTAATGCACGCAAACAAATTGCTTACAACTTTTGCATCATTTCCGGATTTTCTAGACATCTGTCCTTGGACAAAAAGTACAATGTCCACTCATGTTTGTGGCAGATTCTACTGGGGTGTGTTGTGGCAATTTGTAATTTAGGGCAGTCACGCCAGACTTGACTGACTTAGACTATGTGTATCCATCATTCTTCGTTTCATTTGTCCATCAATCAACTCAAATGCCTATCCACAGGCCTGGTTGCCTAAGTCCTGGCTGAACCCTCACACCTAAGTCCCTGGATGCCAGCCATATGTGGGTAGCACAAAATGCAGCACATGTTTTGGAGCCCCCATTCAGCACTGGTATCAAAGCCGCTTCAGCAGCCATTGGTTCTCACCAACTGCTGTTTTTGTTCACTGGGTTTTACAGGTCAAGCAATGTGTTAATGATGATTCTTTCAGTGTTAACTTACCTTGTAATACATGCCATATCTGAAAACAACTTAAAATGGGAAAAAGCATACACAACAGCTAATATTTCTTTATAAATGACCATGTTCCTCCTTTCTAAGTCCAGTGCAAAATGGGTGGATTTCTGCATGGTAGATGCTAGGCAGTACATGCTACATAGTGCATACTACTATTCTCCTGCTTAGTTTCCACATCCATGTTCATTCTTCTACTTGACATGCAACAGAGGGAAGCATAAGTGTTATAATAATAGGGCTTTACTTTCTCTTGGACAGTTAGCTATGGTGTGTACTCAAACTAAATGCAGGCTGTCAGTTTTCTTAAGCAAAAGATAAATGAAATGGTGTTAAAAATAAAGTAGGTAGGTCATTCAGATTGCAGAGAGGAGTTGGTTTACATTGTAGGTAGATATGCATATAAATGATGTTGGGGCCAAAAAGAGCTAAGGTTCTGAAGATGAAATTCAGAAATCCTATTTGGTATGTGGCAGATATGAGATGTAAAACATTGCCTTTCTTTCCTTCTCTGCAGTTTCTACACAGAGAGCTAATGCTTTGTTATCTCAAAAGTCCAGGGCAGGAAACAGGGCATTTATGATAAATAACATTGGATTTAGGGTAAAGATTAATAGCACAGGACACATGCTCTAGAGCTGATTAGGCAAGGAGCTTAACCACACAGATGGAATTTTGGTTACCATTAAAAGGATACAACTGACATAAAACTCAAATTATTTCTTTTAAAAATGCATTAGTAGTATTGACAAGGATTTAACATCTTAGTTGATTCAAACAGGAAACTTAAAAAATCTTCTTAACTTTTTATCACAATCTGTATTTTTTCTAGTTTGAAAAAGAACAAGTCATTTTAATTTTTTGCTTCTAATGTACTAACACGTTGTTTATTTTGAGTTCCCAATATTGCAAGTGTATATTGTAATATTATAAAAGACATTTTTAAAATTGTTTTCATGGAAACAATCCTATTACATTTTCTAAAATCCCTTTTTAAAACATGAGAAAAGAAATCTGGCACCCTGATAGTGATTCTGTAGATTGCCTTCTGGTGTTTTAAGGAAATCTGATAATTGAATGTTGGATACAATACTGGAGGGAATAAGCATGGATTTGAAGATTAATAAAAAGATCATACAAGAATAAAACAAATATAGTATTAACACCAACACTGAAGTCCTTATTCAGGGATAATTACCAATGATTTCCGTAGGAGCTTAGGCTGAGTAAGAAACAATGTGCCACCAATTAGTAAAGGTTTAAGGTTTATGATTTATTTTTAAGAGCTACTTTACATTGGTCTTAATCTTGCTCTTCAGTGTATGTTTTGACTGATTTAAGAGTTTAGGATGCTGCCCCTAAACTCCAAAACAATAGAGGAAAAATTAGGGAGGTTGTAACTGGACCAATTAAGCTTGACCAATGGCTTGAACTTTCAGCACTGAATCGAACCTGAACTAAACATTTTTATAGATTGAAAAAGTCATGCTTTGTTAACAATAATTTAATTTGTGTCCTTGTTTACATGTTTTTAAATTCTTGCAAGTGGACTGCATGGTTCAACAGAAATGACTACAGTGAACCTTTTCCCAGGATCTTGCTGTTTTCATAGGCCCAAGAAGTCCAAGCAAAATTTCCATTTCTGACTTAATAACCATAACTCTTATAGGTTGTTTTTCCAGCACTATATATGCTATAAAACAAATGTAGAACCTCAAAAATATATCTAATTGGAAACAGCACATAAAAGTGGTATAAATTGGGCTTACAGAAAGTCATTAGACTGCTCATAAAAGCATTGCAATCAGGCACAAAGACCACAAACCAACTAGTGATATATGCTTATGTTCAGAAAAGATAGTAGTTTGAAGAAAAACAACGTACATGCTTGTGATTCAACAGACATACATATATTTTGACAAATAAAGCCAGTCCCATAAACGGACTGAAATTGGATTTGTGTGGGAGCAGGAAGGTGTTTCTACACACAGCAGCTTGAAGGATTGGGGACCAAGGCTTATTGACATCACCAACTCATCAAGTACATAACAAACAATTTAATTTCAATCTATCAGAGAAATAAAATTAGAAGAGGAAAAACAATGATAAAAGAAAAAACAGATGGGGAAAACTGTCATTTTCTTCTTTAGTGCTTTCTTTACAGTTAAAGCTTCCAAAAAACATTTGCACACGTAAATTTCTTATAATTGTCTAGTATCCAACCCAATAAACTAACAGGATTTGATATTTCCCATCTGGCATAATTAAGTCAATTAAACAAAAAATGTAAATAAGATTACAAGATGTTAATGGAACTAAAACACAATAAGGTAACAAAACAAAGTTATAATTAATTTAAGGTTTATGACTTTGAAATTGTTAATTGAAATATATATTCTGCTACTAAACCTACCTCCTTTAACCTTCCCCAGTAATCCACAAACTTGCTAACTTTGTCTTTCCATGCAATGTAGCTGATGTGGTTTTTCCAATTGTGTGCATGTGTTTGTTTGTGTGTGCATGTACACGCATGTGTGTGTGATGAAACCCGTATTTAAATACTTGGGGAGTTAAATCCTAGCCCTACTGAAATCAATGGCAATCTACCAGTGACTTCATTTGAGCCAAATTTTTATTCTATAACCAGAAGTACACTGATATGAAGCAGTTGTAAAGTGACTTTTTTAAAAAAATACTCTCCAAAAACGTAAAATCGGGATGAAATGAGAATCCTGATCTCATAATGAATCCATAAGACAGCCAAAAATAATGTCAGAAAGCCACTTTGGAGCCAAGTGGTTCAGCTAATTGAGTGCAGAGTTTATACAGATGTATGTAAAGTCTGTGACCTCAATGAACAGATGCAATTTGGCTGATGTAGCTTACAAGAAAAAGTTAGAACTTCTTACACAGGTGTTGCTTTGCTGCTGGAGCACGTATACTCCACAGGTTGTAGTGATGAATTTTTAATGTTAAACAGGTAAAACTCTGCCAGGGCTGCCACAGATCAGTAGATCCTCCAGCACATAACTAGCTATGTTTATTTATGTTTTATGGATCACCAGCAAAACTGTACAATACTAGTCAAATCTGATAGAGTACTCAGAGATAACGAATCTGAAATGAATAATTCTAGTATTTTGTACTTCCATTTTATCATAACTTGTTTTTTCATCCAGGATTTCTGAATAATAAAAATGTCAGGTTCTACACAATTAAAACAAAACAAAACAAAAACTATTTATTTTTTGTAATGCATTAAGAATTAATTATGAAAGATGTTAATCTTTTCTTGAAACGTTAAATACTGTTCAGAATTGAATTGACTAACCTGGAACCTTCCTGAAGCATTCTTCTGTCTTGAGTTGCAATGCATTCAGAATTTCAGGGGTGATTCTCTTCTGAGTAGGTTGATTGTAGATAGGGATTTTAATATTAATCTTGAAGGAAAGTTAGTTACCAGTTCAACTATGATGGCACTCTGATTATTTAATTAAAAAATAGATGTTTATTGTTAATAGTAACATAACATTATTTCTTAATTAGAAATTATTTATTTCAATATGATATCTCTGCACCCAGTGGTTAAATGAAATCTCAAGAATGGAATCCAGCGACTATTTAACAGTGCAGAGGAGTAGTATACAACAGCTTAGAGCTAGAAATTAATTTTAAAATATTGTTTCCAAGTTAATTTTCAGGAAGCACTAAAGTGGAGAGAAATTCAATTATTCAAATGGAATGTGGCCAAGATGCTGCATCTAACTCTTTTTTGCCAAAATTAAATTAAAGTTCTAGGTGTTTCCCAGTGAACATGTGTTTCAAGGATTAGAAAACACTATTCTGGTGTCACATCTGAAAGACAATGCTATGATAAGTTCCATTTCCTCTTGCAGTACACTGCAGTATCACTTAGCATAAGAACATACCCTGATTAAAGTAGCAATACTTTCAGTCACCTGGTGTTTGTTGGGGGGGTCCTATTATATGAAAGATAAAGAATATCTGGCAATGGCTTTTCAATTTCTAAGAGTTACTATCCAAAGCAACAAAAAATCCCTAAGATGAAAAAATAGGATCATAGGAAAGTAGAAGTGGAAGGGAACTCACAAGGTCATCTAGTCTAACTTTCTGCTCAAGACAAGATGGTCCCTGACTAAACCACCACAGCCAAGGATTTGTCCAACTTACTCTTGCAAATTGAAGGTTGGAGATTCCACAACTTCTCTCTTGCTCCAATGGTTGACCACCCTCAGAATCAGAAAGTTGATCCTAATCTCCAGTCTAAATTTTCTGTGCTTCAGCTTGAGCGTATTGCTCCTAGTCGTCTCCCCTGTGGTCACTGAGGACATAATCACCCTTTAGCTATTTGAAGATTATTATTAAATCCCTCCTCAGGCTTCTCTTCTCCAGGCTCAGTAGCTACAGTTCTTTCAGACTTTCCTCTTAAGTTTTGGTTCCCTGGTCCCTAATTGTTGACACTAGATTTTAAAGAACCCAGCCCTTATACCTTTGTTCTGGGTGGGCACAGTCCTCAAACCAACCACAACACCTGCCAGTTGGTAATACGCAAATGTTTTGATACAAAATGATAACTAAAAAGCAACAATACAAACAATTAAACAATTCTATATCTACCAATCCTAAGGCTGTCATCAAAATCAAAGTACATCTGGTCAGGATGTATGCTCCACTCTTAGGCCCTCTCTCTTAAATGTCAGCAGTCTGGAGGTGTGAAGCCAAGACCCATAGGCCCCCTCCAGTGGGGTGCATGAGACAGGCTTCTGGTATGCCCTCGGTCCATCATGGCCTTGGGGACCCTTCCCGGGGGACCGGGATGGGGATGGGGACCCTTCTTAAGGAAGAGAAGGAAGGACACGCAGGGATGAGAAGGAACAAGGATTGATCCTTTGTTAACCTCAAGTCTCTGCTTTTGTATTCTCCTTCCCCCGTGATAACTCCTGATTGCTTTTCATCCATGGCTATCTCTGATTTTTCACATAGCCATCTGGGCCTTCTCCTAATTTGATCTGTTCCCCTGAAACCAGGATGTAGGTTCCCCTGTTCTCTGAGGTCTTGTTGCTGGTGTCACTCATCTTATGTTATGGGACAGTATGGTACATTCTTCTTTGGTTCCCAGGCCGTGTCCCCTTGTTGTTTTAGACAGCCCATCTGCCTTGAAGGCTGTGATCTCATGTTATAACATGCCCCCCCTCAATTCTCAGGCTGTGTGTATCCATTGGCCTTGTTGTGCTAGACAGCCTGTCTGTTTTCAGGGCCATAAGAAGCTGTGTGTGTGTGTCTCCCAAACTCTTTAGAAGTCCAGTTAACCCCTGCGGCCTGTCATGAACCCTTATAATACATATATCTATACCTGTAAGCCAATTCCCAGAAAACAGACCTTTAAATACTATTTCTAAAGCAACACTAATCATATATTTCATTTTGAGCTATATTTACTTTAATCTGTCCACATCCATCTTGAAGCTTGGGGCTCAAAAATGGATACAGCATTCCAGGTAAGGCCTCACCAATACTAAACCCAGCAAAAGAATCACTTACCTTGATTTGAAAGTGACATTCCTGTTGATACAACCCAGTGTACTGTTGTATTTTTTTGGCAGCAAGCGCACACTGTTGGTTCACTTGCAGCTTGTGGTCCACAAATCCCCAGGTCCTTCACTGCAGTGCTGCAGCCTAGCCAACCATTCCCCAGTCTATATTTGGGCATGCAATTATTCTATCCCATGTGCAGGATTTTGTTCTTGTTCTTATTGAATCTCATCTGACTGAATTGCAGGCCACTTTTTCAGTCTATCAAGGACATTCTGGATCCTAGCCCTGCTCCCTAGAGTCCTGGAAACTCTGTAAGGCCTCCACACTGCAGCTAGGTTCAACAGTCCTGAAACCTTAAGCAGGGCCAGCTGAACATCAGTCTGTTCATTTTAATCTGAAGCTCTAGGGCTATTTCAAGGAGCTCTTGTAGCACCTGGCCCCTGCTGTGTAACAAGCTGGCTTCAGTCCGTGAATAGCTCTCACCTGTGTGATTTCTCTAGTGCCAGTTCCAGTATTCTGTCCCTTAACTTTAGAACCCCACTTTGACTTTGGCTCACTTCCTGACATCCACTTCTGGTAATTCCTCTGGCATAGTGCACAACCCATGGTTTCACCTTAGTATGTCCCCTGACTATGAAGGCTTGTAATTCCCCCTGGTTCTAACTGCTAGGTATAATGCCCCTGTGGACACTGACAAACTCTATCCAACTTGATGTCACCTTGAAACTTGCTAAGCAAGCACTCATTCCCATCATTCAAACACTTAAGGAGGATGTTTAGCAGTACTGGACCTAGGACAAACCCCTGAAGAGCCCTACTTAATATCTTCTCTTAACTAGACATTGATCCATTTAGCATGATGATCCAATCAGTTAGGTATCCACCTACAGTATTTCCATCTAGTTATTACCTTAGTTTGTTAATAAGCATGTTACAGGGGATGGTGTTAAAAACCCTGCTGAAGTCAAGGTATACCAGGTCCACTGCTCTTCCCACATCCACAAAGCCTATCACTTTATCTTAGAAGGAAATCATGTTGGTCAAGCGTGATGCCTGTCTATAAACTCAGCAGGGTGGACCAGTGGAAAATAAGTGAGGCTCTATTCCCCTGGGCACCACATGGGATAACAAGGAATAATGGCCAAAAATTGATTGAGAGCAGGTTCAGGCTTGATATTAGGAGGCATTCCTTTATGGTTAGGACTGGCGGGCTCTGAAATGGACTCCCAAGGGAGGTGGTATGCTCCCCTACCTTGGGGGTCTTCAAGAGGAGGTTGGTTAGATATCTGGCTGGGTTATTATATTCCCAGCACTTGTTCCTGCCCAAGGCAGGGGGCCAGACTTGAACATCTATTCAGGTACCTTCCGATCCTAGAAACTATGAAACTTGCTCTTGGTGAATTCAAGCTGGCTCTTCCTAATCCCCTGGTTCTCCTGTTAGGTGCTTCATAATACAGTCCTTAAGGACCTGCACCATGATTTTTTTCCACCTATCAAGGTCATGCTGATTGGGCTGTAATTCTCCAGATCCTTTTTCCTTGCTTAAAGATGAGCACTACCTTTACCCTTTTTCAGTCATCTGGGACCTCATTTGACCCCCATAATTTTTCAAATTACCAAGTTACCTGAGCCAATTCACTCTGTATCCTAGAAGGCATCCCATTTGGCTCTGCTGACTTGAAAGCATTTGGATTCCCTAAGTAATCCCTAATCTTTTCTACAATTAGTCTATACTGTTTGGCTAGATACAGAAATTTAAAAAATTAATCTAAGTTGCATGGTTTTCTGTAAGCAGCTTAGTTTAGATCAATATTGAACAGATCATACATCCACCCTTTGCCAGGGGTGGGGAAAGTAATCTTAGACTGGGTTCTGCCATTTTTAAACCAATCTGTGTGCCCTGAATTTCTGTTCTGGTAAAGGTATAGATTTCTGTAGTTTCTGATAATTTATTCTGGTAAAAGTGTAAAGACTGTACATGGCCTTTGTCTTCTTCCCTATCTTTGCAGCCAGCTGTCATTTGGTAGCTGTCTCTGTGAGGGCTGAAGTAAAAGAAAGCATGAAACACTTTATCCTTCTCTGCACCATCCATAACTAGATTTCCTTCTGCTTTCTGTGAGGGACTTATGGTTTCTTTGGTCTTCCTCTTTTTGATATACTTGTGGAATCCCTTTTTATTACCTTTTATGTCCCTTGCCAGTAACACATCAAATTGTGCCATGGCCTTCCAAATTTTCTCCTCACGTGCCCATGCAACACTCTTATACTCTTCCTTACTACTATAACCAAGTTTCTACTTTTTGTAGGATTCCTTTCTGAATTTCAACTCATTGAAGTGACTACTGTTTAGCCAGACTGGCCTCTTGTTTCACTTCCATTCTTTTCTCTCAAAGGCAAGTGTATGGATAAATCTAGCATTGCTTATATTTAATAAAACCCTAAATCTTGGCCCATGGTAGTATGAGTGAAATCTTAAATGAAGACACAAATATGTCCACTGTTGGATCAGTTTGGTTCTTAAATGTATTCAGAAGCATGAATTTAAAAATTCATGGCTCCAAAATACCATCAAAATAATGTTCCAAGTTTAAAATAGTTTATAGCTGCATTGGATGCCCCAAGCTGCTAACTTGCTTCTAGCCAAGCTGTCAGCAGAAAGTGCTACTCAAGTAGACAAGTAAAGGAAAACCAGTTTGCCGAATGATGGAAATGGGGCTATACCTTATGTTTTAGACAGGAATAGCAGAAGAAAAGACACCTAAATGCCTTCAACTTATTGAATAGAGAGAGGTAATTCGTTGTCTTAGTCTGCAGTCAGGCACAAGTTAGGGCACAGTAGCAGAATGGGTACTAATTGGTTCATAGGCTTTCATAAGCAATAGTTTTGTCAGAAGCTAAGCATATCTTGTACTACATTTCCTACACATGTGATGAAGTAGTCTGTTCTCTAGGAAAGCTTATGTCTCTCTAAATCAGTTAGTCCCCAAGGGTATTTTTACATGGGCTTTGGGGGTGGACATGCTTTAATTAGAGCAGCTCCAAGAACTTCTCTAATTAAAGTGCCTGCAGCATCTTGTGTATCAGCATCCTGCACTTCAGAATGGTGGCAGGGGTGCTTTAACTAAAAGGGCATTTGATAAGCTTTAGATAAAGTGCCCCCACTAACATCTGGAAGCACAGAGATGTTGATATGCAAGATGAAGAGGCTGGCTGGAGTATGCTAATTGTCACGCTTTAGTAGACTCTGTGGGGGTCGAGAAATGTCAGTGGGCCGCCAATGGAGTGGAATTGAGGTGCTGGAGATGCAGCAGTTGCAACAAAAAACTTAACTTACAGTCTGTATACACTGTAAGCATGTTTTGTGGAGTTACAAACAAAACAGGAAACAGGCACACTGCTGCTCACACTCACGCAGGGTATGGGGCGTCGGATGATTCCGGCGGGGAGTCGTTGGCAGTTGATCAGGCCTCCTTTGTGGCTTGGAAATGCACGTGGGGATCTTTCTTCACGTGCATCCGAGCACTCCTCCAATTTGGACGGGTACCGCCCAAGCCTTTTATGCGGACAGCGAGCCAATTGCCAACTGACACGTGTGCATAATTTATGGTAAGCCAATCGTGAGCATGCACTCAATGGTGCAGCTGCAAGGTTTTGGCGGGCTCTGATCTTGCACCGAGACTTTTTTTCCGCGTTACTAGGGAAATCCCTGCAGCCATGTTTGCAATGTGCTTAACACAGCTGTGCTGAGGCATCTCTTTAACTGTTCTGCTCTGACAGACTCAATTAATCGAGTGCTCCGACCCCCTATAATTGCAATGCATTGAAGCAGCCTCCTCACATGTGTACAGGTACCCTAAGGTGCCATTCTTCTGTGCCTTCTGCCTAGCTTATCGGATGCAGAAGCAAACAGATTTTAAGTAAGATTTACAGAAATTGCTATTTAAATGAAAGAAAAAGAAAGTACCATTCTATAATCTCAAGGACATAAGGCAGATATAAAAATCTTTGTCTGAAAGGGACAATACACAAGGATTAGTTTATTAAGTTCAGCAAATCAAGATGATAACGTATGAGTTAATAAAACATCTATGGAAAAGAATAACTAATATAATGCATTTTTTGAACCGGTAGGAATAAAAAGACTTTCAAGATGAAAGTGTAGCAAGGTAAATGATGCTGCTGCAATGCCAAAAACATATTGTGATTGCTGTGTTTGTGTTGAACACATTCCTATCCTAAGATATAAATACGTGCAGACAGAAGGCAAGGCAGTGTAGCACCTTTATAGACTAACATGCTCACGAGAGCCTCAGTTTTCTTAGGCAACAAGTCCTCATTTAATTTAACATGAGTAACGGAAAATGTATTGTGTGTCAAGGCCGAACTACCCAGTTATGGTCAGTACACTTCCCATTCTCATAGTGGTATTTAAGAGGAAATCCAGCTTCCCTTTTTCTGGGAACTACAGACATTATTGTTACATGGTAAGTCTGGTTCTTCCCCAAAAATACATTCTAGTGTTAAGTAAGATGATTTTTTTTATCACTTTATCTTTCAGTACTAATCACCCTGATTCATTGACATTAGAACATAAAATGGTGAATCTCATGTTAGTTTTCTATTTCTTTTATCAAAAAATAACTCTTATAGAGACTTCTATAATAATAAATGCCATGAGTTTTAGTATGGAACTGTCAACCATATCAAAAAGCAAACTCATTGAGGCAAATGTATATCCCTGGTGAGACTCAATCATAGTCCACACCAGCTGGCTCTTGCAAAAATCCATGCAGCTGAAATGAGTTCTGTCTGTTCCAGTTACATGAGTGAGAAGCAAGCTTAGAAATTGAAATGCCATCATCTGTTTATTAGAGGGCTACTATCTGATCCAGAATATATACCAGTAGCTCTGATAAAAGAATTGAAAGGAAGTTTACGTTGCAGTTTATTGCCTTTTAATTGTTTTCAAGGAACATAAAGAGCTTCCTGTCCCACTTCTTTAAATTAACCTCTTTCAGAGAATTTGGTACATTGAAAATTTTCACTCTTATATTGTCAAAGATAATCTCATTTATACATAATGGAACAGTGGAATTGAGATGTTTCCAAAAAGATGGATGAATGCATAAGAAAAGGGAAATGAATATTGCTTTATTCTTGCTATTTCATCAGGGAGAATTAGCAGAACACTTAAATTAATAAAACAGTCTTAGAAAGTATATGTCATCACTTCTTGCTAATTAAACTTCTTCCAGTAGTATAAGATGAAGGTCACACAATGTCAGTGAACATACTAATAAGATGGATTTTCTCCAGTTATTTTTAAATACTAGGCTGTAAACACTACAATGGTTTCTGTAGGCAATAGTTCCCTTGTGAAAAATTAATGATTGTCAAAAGTATATGCAGTTGATTCACTAGAAATTCAGCTTTCCACAACTCATTTTGAACTCTGGCCACCATAAATTATTTCCATCATAAATAGGCACATACTGCATTATTCACTAGAAATTCAAACATGAGTTAACTTTCCACAGTTCTTAGATGAAATTTTATTTATGGATATCAGTGATTTCTACATAAATAGTCATATGCACTGTTTTTGCAGCATGTACCCTTGCCAGTGTTTAAGCTGAAAAAAAATGATTCCTGCCCAACACCCTTTTTGATGTACTTCCATAATATATCTGTTTTACATGTCTGCCCAAGGTAAAAACGAATTTAGTTTCTTGCCTATGTAATACCGTACAGCGAAGAACTCATTGCTCATTTGTTCATAGTTCTCAGACATAAGCATTGCTCAAAATAGCTATAAGCTAGAAGAGCATTGTGGGTATAGGTATGCAAATGAGTAAACCAAGCATTCTTCATTTTTTTCACAATCTACGCAGGTAGCTTTGCAGTCGGGAGCAGCAGAATTCATAGACTAATAGCCACTCTTCTGTGGCTGGGCCTGGTGGTAGCTTGTGGAGCCTTTGGATCTGGCTTTTGGACCTGGGACTCTGACAACATTCAGAAGTCAGGATTTGTCCCATGCTGCACTGTGGCTGGGTATCAAAAAGCTTTCCTATGTTGCCTCACAGGCAGGTAGCAAAGAGAAGCATTTCTTAAAGGTATCCAGAGTAGGTGCTTGCACCACTTCTGTGGGGAGTCTGTGCCAGACTCTGGAGACTTGGACAGTAAAGAAGTTTTTTCTTATGTCCAGCCTAAAACTGTCTTCCATCAGTTTATGACCGCTAGACCTTGTCTTCCCTTGGGGTGCCCTGCTGAACAGATGTTCTCATAGCTCTTGATGCAATACCCTTTATATACTTATAGGATGATGTCTCTGTTACTCCTGAAAGTTCTGTGTTGTGCTTGTTTGACTATGCTGTGCTAGATTAAAACACTACCAGTGTATCTCTCACCTCTGTTGATAAAATTGCTTGACTATTGTCCTAGCACTGGCCTGGAAGGGTGCAGATGCTATAGCACTTTCTTCCCCAATAAGATTCTGCTTCCTGCCTAAGGTCTGTCCTGCCACACCTTTGATGTACCAAAGGAAAGGATAATTGGTTCAGATAGGAAGCAATACCTTCCTTGGAGGAAAAAAAAAAAGGTTTGTTTGGCTAGGTATTCCTAGCTGCCAAAATAGAGGCCTACTGGCTTGACCTTTATCGGGTCTATATTGGGAGTTCCTCTACCCCTATATTCCTGCCTCAGGCCTCCTGTTTGTATATAAACACTGGTTCTGGCCATGACATCGGCTGGGCTTTGGGCTACTAAACAAGGGAAAAGGTCCCTAGCTGAGGTTCCTGGGTTTCATGCTAGGAATCTCTGATAGTCCATCTTCTATGAAAATCAAGAAATGTGTGCAGCTTGGCTGCCTCTCACCCATTTCCAGTTTGGCTCCTGTAGTTCACTGTCTGGTGACCTCTCTCTTCAGTTCCAACATCTTATATCCACCCTCCGGGGACTCCAGCCCATCAGGAATGCTATTCTGCTAGCTGCTGCTTGGCGTCCCTAATGAGGAACCCATGCACAGCATGTCACAGCTGGAGGGCTTCCAGCAACACAGAAGAGGCCATGGTCATGCCAGAACAACTCCCCACATGGCCATGGCTTCCCCTATTATTGCCCTGCAGTTCTGCCTGGCAAGTCTAGGCTGAGTGGTTGGAAGTGCAAGCCCAGCTCTGCAGCACTTGATGCTCCCACCATCTTTATGGTTACCAGGGAAAGCTTCCACTGCTGCGCCAGTAAAGGGAAGGGTGTGAGTGGAGATTTTCCTCCTCCCACCTTACTTGCTCTACCATAGCTGTCTTTGGCATCTGATATCTTTTTTGACAAATAAAAAATGTGGGGTTTCCACCATCAGCAGCGTCTTACAGGTTGGAGAGCTATAGAATGTGATGTAGTTTCTTCATATAGACCACTGTTAGATAGATATAACTTTAATTATTACCAAACTTAGCAGCAATGCAGCTTGGAATGGTAACTTGTGTAAATAAATTTAAATTTATTAGAATTGTAAGCCTTTTGTCCTGGAATCATACAGAAGTTCCTCCACTGTTTACTATTTCTGCTAAAGACCTCTGAAGAATGCTGGTTAAATATAGTAATATCTTTCCCTGGAATATTCTTTTTATGTCTGTGCAGTTTGGGGTTGAATGCAGACATTCAGAGGGCGTAGGGGGAGGTTAGGTCACCCAGCCTTCCACCCCCCACTCCCCAGTAAATCTACACTCCCATCCCCTTCCCCCACATCGATATTTACTTTCTTGGCTCCCAGGATCAGTGAACTCTGATAAAACCAGCACTCAGAGCAGCTCATGGGATAAGGGATTGGGAGAGGGAGGGGTGGGGGCAGGTGGGCACAGACCAGGGGCTAAAAATAGCTTATTGGCAGGAGTGCAATTAGTCACACTCTTTTTTCATCTGCTTTCTTTCTTCTCTGAGCTTACACAATTCCCTACTCTTCAGTTCTATGTCAGTGTCCAGTTCTTCAGCACCTCTACTTGTTTATTCTTGTGTCTGCTGGAGTTTTTCCCAATTCTGTCCTCAAGTCCCCTTCTTTTGTCTTCACTCTCACTTCACATCATCCAATCTGATGGCTTTCATTTATGAATGGCTCCAACGTCTGCCTCCCAGATCCTGTCTTCCCCTGCTAGAATACCTCTTTTTGCATATCCTATCTTCATCTCAAAATTATTTTCTTCCAAATCAGAAGTGTGTGTATGTATGTGTATGTATACGTACATATGTGTGTGTCTGTATGTGTGTGTACCTTTATGTGTGTGTGTGTCTGTATATCTATGCATGTGTGTATGTATATATTATATATATTGTATATATATGCAAAGCTTCAGCCACTGATTCGATTCAGTATTCTGCCTGATTCAGTGGCCAAATCTCCTAATCCACTTCTGATTAGGAGACCTTTCAATCCCTCTGAATCGAATCAGAACTCTCTGAATTGATTCAGAGAGATTCAGAAACATTCAATGATTTGGACATAGACACAGCTTTAAATGTTTTTTCTATGTACCTCAAAGTACCAGGTGGCTCATGAATACTGCACTGGTGGGGCAGATGGAGTGCCCCACAGGAGCATGGAGTGTCATGGTGTGCCATAGTATTATAGTACTTAGGGTCAGAAGGGCCCTAAACAGATCATCAGGTCCATCTCCCTGCCCCAGGCAGGAATGGGTGCTGGGATCATATCATCCCAGCCAAATATCTGTCCAGCCTCCTCTTGAAGACCCCCAAGGTAAGAGAGAGTACCACCTCACTTGGGAGCCCATTCCAGAGCCTGGCAGCCCTAACTGTGAAATAAAAAAGTGTGATTAGCAGCAGACACAGAAGTGGACTAGAAGCACTTCCAGTCTACTTCTAGGTCTGCTGAGGAGTGTATGGGAGGCCCCTGCCCCCCCAGTCAGTGACTGGTGCCTCCTGGGTCTGGGGGGCCACCCAGGGTCCCTCCATGGCTGATTGCTGAGCCAGAGGGGGCCCTGCATGCTCAGCGGCAGACCCGGAAGTGGACCAGAAGTACTTTGGTCCACTTCTGGTTTCACTGCTGAGCACACAGGGGTCCCTGCACTCCTATGGGACTCCATCTACCCCACCATAACAGCATTCATGAGCCGTGCCTGGTACCTTGAGGTATGTTGAAAAAACATTTAAAGTTGTGTCTATGTCCGAATCATTGATACTCTTAATCAGCATTGAGTCTTCAGATTCTGATTTCTGCTGAATCAAATTAGGACAGTGATCCAAATCAACAAATCAAGTCACTTTCCCCAATTCAGGCTGAATCCAAATCCAAATTGAATATGGCCTGTTTTGCACATCCCTAGTATACATTAAGCTTTTATGAATCAGCTAGTATTCATTTTGGATTTGGATTTGGCTGATTTGGGGAACAGTGATTCAATTTGGTGATTTGAAACACCGTCTCAAATTGATTCAGCTGAATCTGATTCGGATATTCAGTCTGAGTGGAATTGGCCGAATCTCTGGATCAGCCCCATCCTCCGCCCGCTCTCAATGGCTGTGCCACCCCTTTTCCCAGCTCCCAGCTCTTTAAAAAAAATAGCCCTCACCTACCAGCTGCTGCCAGGCAGGGCGTGATCTCTGCTGACCCATGCTGTGGTGGGTGGGGCCTCTGCCACAAGCTCCCAGAAACCCTGAGCTTGCTACAGCAGCCAGTGACTGGGGTTTTTTTAAGGGCTGGGAGCTGGGGTGGGTGGGGCAGCCATGGTGGGGCTTGTGACAGAGCCCCCCACACAGTGTGTGGCAGTGAGTATCTTCCCTTCACTTGGCAGCAGTTGGTGAGTGGGGGCTTTTTTTAAAGAGCTGGGAGCTGGGGCCTGGTGGGAAAGCCATGCGGGGAGGAGGGCTGGGACAGTGGGCAGGGGTTGGGGGGCACTCAGAGGGGCTGGGAGAGCAGGGCCTGGCAGGGGTCCCTTCATGGTCCCCTCCACACTCCTCCAGCCCCTCCCTCCCCAACACCCTACTTACCAGCATGGAGTCGAGGTCCAGCTCCCTGCTGCAGTCAACAGGAACTGCTCAAATCTCTGAAGCTCTCTGAGCCTTTTCCAAATTTCATTTGGAGAGCTTTTAATTTATTTGGACCTTTTCATTGGTTTCCTCATTCGATTTGGATTCAGAGATTCAGCTGCTGAATCTCCTCTAAATCACATCAGCACCCGAAGCTTCACACAGCCCTAGAATATATGTATGTGTATATATATGTAGAGATATGTGTAGCTATGTAAAAATATATGTATGAAGTCCTCAGGAATACATCTGAAACTGAACTGATATCCTTGGGCAGAAATGCCTCAGCAGATACCACAAAATGACTAGATAACATGTTTTGAGCAATGGGTGACAGCAGGGCAGAAGAAAAGTTAGACTAGTGATCCAGGAATCACCAGAGGTGTGGTATAGACATATCAAGAGAAGTTTGCAAGACACTGGTTATGAAAAAAAGTGAAGACTGAAGGGTCAGATTGAGCATATGTGTGTGTGTGTATACTGTATGTATATGTGTATGTATATCTATATCTACACTGTATGTATGTGTATGTATATACTATATGAATGTGCATATATATATAGTTTGTGTTTATATGTGTGTATATATATATACACACACGCACAACGCCCATTTAATGCTGTTTCTCTTAGCACTATTTCACTATAATGCTCATTTTATGTCGATAAATGATTCCACTTAGCACTCAGCAAGTTTTGTTATAATGCTCACGAGCATCGTACAGCTGGCAGCAGTTTTCGCTTAACACTATTCCGCTTAATACTTGATTTTTTGGGATCCAATTAAGAGCACTAAGCCGGGGCTGCCTGTGTGTGTGTGTGTGTGTGTGTATGTGTGTGTGTGTGTGTGTGTGTATGTACACAGGCATGTCTGAAAAGCAGTACCTGTATGCCCTTACCTAAATCCTACATTTAGTCTGTCTCTCCTGTTAAAAAATCTTCCCAACTCCAATCTCCTTTGGCCTAGACAATCATGTGCAGTGACTGTACTGTTCCTGATTTATAATAAACTCTCTTTCCTCACCTAGTTTCCTTTCAACTCTGCTGAGTTCAGTCTAAAACTGCTAGTAGAGTCCAATTCCTGAGTGTACTCCAGTTATGTCCCCATACACTGAACTCTTTAAACTGGCTTCTTCTCTTTTGCCTTCAGAATCTAACTCCTTACCCTTTCTTTTTAAGTTTTATATAATCTTTCTGTCCCATTTCTGCTTTCCTTTCTTTCCATACCCATACTGTTCATTCTTTCTTCCTTATTTTAAAATTGTATTCTTATTTTTGCTTTCTTTTAACTCTCTTGTCCCCTGTTCATAGTTTTAACTTGTTCTCCAGTTTGCCCCTCTTCTTACAAATTTTGCAATTTGTGTCTTATGAGTTACTTGATGTTTCCTAAAGTCCTTCTTTCATTTTTTGAAATCCCTTTTTAAATACCAGTACTTGCAAAACTTCCAGACTTATTCTGTCCACCAATGACCTATCTATATGTCCTTATTGAATCCAAATTGCATATCTTATCTTGCTCATCTCAGGGCAAGATTTTCTGAAGAGCTTACAACCAATGTTTATAAAGTGCCATGTGTATTTACAGTGCTGTATAAACTGCTATTAATGTAACCCTTCTTCTGGGCACCATTTGGTAGCAAGAAGGTACCCCATAAATCATGCTAGTGGCTTGAGCCCCCACCCAGAAATTTGGCAACAGTAAATTTGCTGGGGTATCCTTTATAAACAATACCCCCTCTTTGCAAGCAGTATAAACATAAAAACAAATTTAGTACAAAGAATAAAACCAAAACAAAATAAAACACTAAATATAATTTTAAAACACTATTGACTACAAAGAAAAGTCTGTAGGACGTACCCTCTTGGGGAAGACTACACCCATACCCAGGTAGTCTGGGACTTGGAGCTCCTCAGTGGGTAGCTTCAGGAGCCTGCACCCCTATAACTGCCCTTCAGCAATGGGCTGGAGAGGGGGACCCACACTGGAAAGTCTTATGACTTGCTCCTTGGGTTCACTGCACTACTGGGAGCTGCTTGATAGTATGGGTCCTTCTGCATTGCAAGGGGCTCCATTGCCCCTGGAGAAGTGGTAGAGTGCTGATCTTGTTGCCACAGAGAGGCTGGGAGAGATGGTGGGGGATGACTCTGGCTCCAGCCAGCATGCACACACCCCAAAACTTCTGGGCTGAATTATATGGCCTGCTGAAATGAAAACTGCAGGATGAACTCAAAAGGGAGCCAGGTTGATTACTGGCTATAGCTGGCCGAACCACACAGCTTGACTGGAGCAAAGGACCATCAGAAGAAACAAAGGGGCTGCGGGTAGTTTGGGTCTACAGTCCCACTGGAAGCAGAAAGTTAGAAATCTCAACCCAGACCCAAAGCCGACAGGATTAGAAATTCCTGGGTTTCAATCCTGTTTAAAACTGCCAGACCTAATTCCTAGCCAGCCAACCCAAGGAACCAACACCTCCCAGTATTAGTTCCTTAAAACCTCAAGAAAAGGGGAAGAAAAAAAGGAGAGAGGAGTTCTCAGACACTGAGACTGTAACAATATGTAAGATCTCAGAGGCAAAATCAGCAGCAGCAGCAGAAAGGAGGAGTCTGAAGGAGGAACAGGAAGTGAGGGGGAGGAGACCGGAAGAGGAGGAGAGTTAGAGAGGCTGTGGGAGAACAGCAGGCTCTGTAACTGCTCTTTAAGAAACTGGTATAATAAAGACACTGTTTATGTTAAGTAGGGAGCTGCTTCTTGATTACTCAGACAGAGTCACATGAAATGTGGACAATTATTTCTTTATTGTCTCCTCCTGCTTGAGTTTTCCCTTTTGCTGTTTTCACATTTCTTCTCCCATGGAGGAGAATTCACTATTCAGCAGCCCTCTAGCAGCTTCTCCTCTTCCCTAAACTAGCCTAGGTCACCTTATATCCCTCCATATGACTTCATCCTGGCCTTGTCCAGTCAGAGAGTGCCACATTCCAGTCTTTCTTTTAACCAATTTGCCTGTGAAGTCTTTGTTCCCCCAGCCAATCAGGCCAGAGGATTTTACATATTTTGCCCAGATACAAGGCCCAGGCTTTCCATGTGCAGAGCACATGGCCAGAACAGCAGGAGCCATTTTGCCCACATAAAAAACCACACACATGCAAGAACCACAATACACAACAACCAAAAGCACACACTTTGCCATTCACAACCCAAGTTGTGTAATGGATGTTACATTAATATTATTATTATTTAATAATATTTCACACAAATTTACAGATCCTTCTTAGATACTTATGCTTTGTGCTTTTCATCTCATCATTTTGGCTCTCACCTTGTAATGTACTTTCCACTTCACTAAAAATATGATAATGAGGCATGCATAATTGAAATTAAAATCTCTTCAGAACCCCTTCTGATTGAATATATTGTGAATCATAATCAAGGACTCCTGAAGTTAAACAAAATTATGCATACTGATGCACAGCAAAAATCTAGGACTCTGCAAGAGTTACTTAGTTGGCTGACATACGGTCCTTTGCATTATTTTAATTAAAAAAAATAGCAGGAATACACTAATGGGCACTAAAAACAAATCAATAATGTTGCCTAAGCACAACAAGCTTTGCAAATAAAAAATAAAGACTAAAAAGTGGGTGAAGCTGGAAGCATTTTACATCTGAAAACGGTCTCCAAATGAGCAGTTTAAAATCTGCAAGAACAAAGAACATTCACATCTCTGGTACAGCTACAATTTGCTCTAAATTGGAGCTCTATACATGTATTATTATTGTTGATGTAAACATTTATGCACTTAGCTTGCAGATTGAAGCTGTTTGCTCCTAACCTTTGGGATAGTGATTTATGGCCATTAAGTAATTCAGTTCTGACTACAAACATAATTCTACAGCCCCATACAATGTCCTTTCTGAGGGCAGACTTCCTTTATTTAGCTTGTGCTCTGCTGAACATATCAAAGCAATGGCCGCTGGTATAACTCTATAATATTTATTATTCTTTTAATGTACATTTAGAAAAAAAGGTAGAAAATTTGGGCTCAGAAAAGCTAGGAAAAGGCAGCATTCAAGTTGCACAGGAAACCTTTTTCTCTGCCTCACTGGTATACATCTTTAGAGGAAGGCCTACTCATCCCTTGAAGCCTTGGGGTGGAATAAGACTAATCAGTGTGAGGATGATGGCATGTAGAAGTTCTAAAGGAGCTCCAAAGGGATAATATAAGTGGAGTCAGTGCAGCCGAAATCTTTACAGTTGCCAGACTCCTTACAAATTTCTAGTGACCATGTCCCCGTTGATATGTTTAGAGGTTTAAAACTCATCAGGAGTGGGCAGATTTCTGTAGGAATGGCTAAAGACATATTCCTGACATACAGGATAATGGGCAAACTCCAGCTTCGGTTCGCTGAACCACTAGACTTCCTCAGTCAAAGTGTTTTAAGAAACTTTTGACATTAAGAAATCCATGCATTTTTCCTTTACCTTTTTCTAAGAAAAAACAAAGATTTCAGTTGAAACTTCTCAGAAAATTCAGCCTGTGGCAGACACTGACTTGGCAGTTGTCAATGGCAATAGTTTAAGTTTGGCACAGTTATAAATAACTGAAAACAGAGTTATAATTTAAAATTGGGCATCCTTAAATATAGGTGTTATTATTTGGCAGTCTTCAATATTTCTTGTTCCCTCTGGCCAAAGAAAGTCTTCAAATATTAAATATTTTAGGTTGGAATTGTGTTGGCTGTCCTGTTAAGTGAATGTAATTCTGGAGTGCATAGGCTATAATGAAGCAAGTGTTTTTTTGTAATATCGTTTCTTGGACCAATCATATAGTTGGGAGAGATGTTAGACAAGCTTTTGGGCACAAATTGCCCTGGGGTACAAAGTCAGTAGTATAAAATAGCACTCAGCACTAAATATAATTTAATACAGATTCTTCTATTAGACACTTTAGCCAGTGCCTAAAATTTGAAAATCCTCCAAGTTTTGCACCTAGTTATAAATCTAGTTATGGTTCTAAATTTTGTATTTCAGTTCTATCTTTATCTCCTTGGTACCTAAATTGTTTGCTATGGTTACAAGTATATTGGCTGAGATTCCACCTGAAACAAAACTGAAACTGTGCTGATGGGTTAGAGGAATGGAGGAAAATGTGGCATATCCTTTTCAGTAGAGGGTGGTGTACAGTTCTTTTCTGCTAACATTCACAATTTCAGGATCCTCCTCATCCATTATTGTTTCTTGATATACTAATAACAAGGGTTGGCCTCTATGTTTTTCTATTGCCTGTGAGATTGCAGCCTTCTTCTCATATGCAGACTAAATAGCATATATGAAACAAAGTTCCTGAGAGTGCTGACTAATTTGTTCTAAACTGGCCACGCTGCCTCATTTGGTGAGTGGTGGGCAGGATACCCTTCTCAGTGGTCCTCCCAGGAATGGTATGGAGATGGTGCAGACAAGTCCTAGGACTGATTGTTTGTCATATTAAAGCATATATCAATAGAAAGATAGTATACAGTATAAAAAAAAAATGTAAATCTTTACTTAGAGAAAGTGCAGCCAGGTATAAGAGCAAAAGGTGATGCCTTTGTTGTGCCAAATCTACTGCCTTCTGGAAAAAAAAGAATATCTGATGAAAATGTTGCAGCATCTTTTAAGATTAAAGGCCAGTGTATGCTTTTAAAAAGTCACAAAGGCATAATGCATTTAAATATTACAGTGCAAGTATGAAACTATATATTGTATTACTTGTCAAATACAAAAAGCTTGCTGGTAATGTTTGGGGATACCTATCTTAAGAATTATGCTCAACATTTGTTAATAATGCACATGGAATACGTAATTCAGTTCTGTTAACGGTAGAGGTGATGTCCAGTCAAGGGACATGATTTTTCACAAGCCTCTTTGCATTCAGAATTTCTACTTGCTGGATCTACAGAATCATGAACAGCTTACAAGATTTCCCGGATTTTGCGATCTGCTTCTTCTGTGCGTGTATGGTAGTGGCACAGAAATATTATCGCGGGATAAACAGTAGT
>JAGPOW010000261.1:69500664-69514781 GCA_030014935.1 Caiman crocodilus | reverse complement strand
ACCATTCATCAGCTACCCCACTAGCAGCCAGTCATTTTGGGAGGCATGCCACAAAAAAAAGTCCTGTGTCCTCCCTAGTTCCATTCCAAACCCCTTCTCCTCTGCAAACTGCTATTCTAGTTGCTGCTCCCTTCTCTGTACCCCCTGCCAGATCTACTGCTCTGCTATCTGCTTCCCACCCTAGCTGCCACTGTACTTCCTGCCCCCTCTAATATGCTATGTTCCACATACAGAGTCTGCCCGTGCAATTTCTGGCATGTGTGCTGCCTATTGGCCACCCCTGACCTACTGCATGGTAGTTCCTCAAGTGCAGACTTCTGCTTCATGATGTTTGAAAGCTAACTTATGGTGGCTTGTTTCTTAGTAAAAGAGAGCTAAACTACCATGGATTAATTTTCATATACCAGAAGGTTAAAGCATAAACATGGCCAGTTAATGCAGAGTACTGTCAGTATGAAGATAAGGATTACGATCATGAACACCTAGGTAGACAGGTCAAATTAAATGACCACACTGAAAATTAGTGAGTAAACATAGGCAAGGACAGAGTCAATTAGGTGAATCTAAAAGTGTGGAGTGGTAGAGTTCTGCTACATCTGAAAGTAGAAGGCTGCAACAAGAACAACTAGATACAGATTCTTCTTGTACAGCTTGGAAGATTATGGGGAATCATGAGCTTATCATGTCTTATATGTCAGGAATCCCAGTGTGACAAGTCTTCTTTAGGAGAATATTGCTGAGACCCTGATATGCTTGGAAAGTGGAGAAAGGAGGGTATAAAAGAGACCTGCTGGCTTTTATGCTTCTGTCTTTTCTCTAAGGCTTTAATGAAACTCAGTCCTTTATAAAATGAAAAAGGATATTGGAACTAAAGTATACAGTAGCAAAGGCAGAAAAGAAACTTCAGTGCCTTTTTCCTCATATGTGTTTGTTTCAGGGTTTTACTGACATTTATTACAAATAATAATTCCTCATTAATTTAGTTTTTCCAGGAGTCATAAAGGGGTGGGACTTCAGTGTGCTTACCCCATTGCCTAACACTGTTATCAGGAACATGTTATACCGAGGAAAGCACAAGAGACTTGTGCATGCTATAGCTTTCATTGTTGATATCTTAATACCACTGGATGGGGAAAAATACCAAATCCAAGTTCAAAGCAACTTCCTAAACAGAAGCTCTACACCCTAATTTCACCAGAGGGAAGGGGAAGGGATCTTTTTGGCCTTAAAAAGATCTTTTACATTTATTAAGGGACTGCAAGAATAAAGCTGCTGTTTGTAAGGCTGTGGATGAAAAGGCTTTCCATTTCCTAGCAAACCCTTTTAGCTACCCAGGGTCTGGGCTATATTCACATAATCCCTGATTCTGTTTAGAAAAAAATATACATACAATGAATCCTCAGATCAGAGAGCCTGGAAGGGCCCTTAGCAGGTAATTGCTAGGACCTTAAATTGGCCATGTATATCAATTATGATAGTAAATGTTGAAGTTGTTAATATTGCACCATTCTGTAGGTATCCAGGGAAGGTGGGATGAGGAGAAGATGAAGCAGGTATATGCATCAGTTTATGATGGGGAAACTTAGAAACCTTCGGCTATACTAAGGTAAGGAATAACAGAGTTAATTAGGTAAATCTGGTAGTAGAATACTGTTGAATTAGAAAGCAAAAGGCTGAAACATGAACATCCAGATACAGTTTCTTTTTGTGCAGCTGGGAGAATTATGGGGAACTTTGGAATTTTCAGGCTCAGATGTCCAAAATCCCAGCATTTGTTGTAAACAGAATATTGCCTTGATTTAATTTATTCCTCCCAAGTGTGCAAGTTAAACAGTATTATCAGTACACATACTGTCCACTTATTCAGTATCATGTCCTTTAAATCAATCAACCCACTGAAATTAAGAATGAGGCATCATTCTAACAGCAGGGAAGATATTTCATAAAACAAGGTTAATGAAGTTCTTCCTACCTGTTTAAGTGGAAAATCTCCCTACTCCCTTTTCAACCCTAGTTTTCTTCTACAGTCCTTTGTAGATCCATGCTTTGTTCTCCCTTATCTTCTTAATGATTACTTTGTCTACCTCTCATGCTTAGTAAGTGTTGGAGCCTTGCTGTGGCAATGATAGTCCAGGGAATGGGCAAGATGCAAGTTTTTTTGGTGATATCTGTTATTGGATCAAATGTATACTTGGGAAAGAAGTTAGTCAAGCTTTTGGACATCTCACCCAACAATACACTTGGTTCAGTAAAATATGTCACCAAACCTCCCCCCATCCCGTTTTTCTTTCATACTTAGTACATTCCCTTCCGTGCAGGGTTTTGTTTTTTTCTTGCCTATAGCAGGCCTCTGCCCTATAGTACGAATTTCATCCAGCATAACCATATTGGAAAGGGGTGTGCAAAGATCACATCCTGTAACTGATATAATGTTACCAGCAGAAAAGAGTCAGTGTAGAGTCACTTTTGCCATTCAGAGAAATGGTGTAATTGTGGCAGATAGAAGACCCATTCTGCCGGGAGTATACCTTGCCTTGTTTTAGCTAGAATGGCAGCAGCCACTGCTGTAGAAAATCTGTAAGTTTCCTCCTTAAGACTGCTCAGACATCAGTATTTCAAAGGAAAAGTCTATATTAAGTGCTTGAATTGTATGGACAGGGCTAAACAAGCTCCAAAGCATGAGGCTGAAAATCTTTTTGAAAATAAGGACAGTAAATCAAAAAGAAATAGCTCACCAAATTAAATGATTAAACACAATTAAAAATTCTTGCAAATAAGGAAAAGCAAGAGCACGTTAATTTTGTAGGACAGGAACCAAGGAGTGACTTAGAAGTGTGAACAGTAACTTGGAGAGAAATGACTCTCTGGATGAAGCTGTTTCAGAATTCCCATTTACTGAATTGTTAAAAGCCATTAGAAAGGGATATGAAAAGCCATCAACAGCGATTGAATATGAACAGTATGAGGGAAGAAATAAGTGAGAGCAAGAAAGGAAGATAAAAAATATGAAAATTGAAAATTGGAGTTTGAACAATGAAACCAGACTGACTTTTTTGAAAGAAACTCCAGCTTGAAAAAAGGAAATGAAAGAACCAGGGAAAAAAATGTAGTGATCTGGCAAATAAATCCAGATACAGTAATAACTGGTTAATGGGCCTCCTAAAAGATGCTAATATGTCAAATTTATAGGATTTCTGTATTCCACACTGAAAAGAACTTGATAACAAATGGAAAGGGTATTGCAGAAAATTATAGCCTGAGACCAGCCATCCTGGCCAGATATTTCTTGACTGATGACAGCCCTATAGCCCTAGAATTGGTAGATATGTGGCATTGCTTGATTGTTTGTATTGTTTCTTTTCTGTTATCACCGTGTATCAGTAAATTTGCCTGTTATCAAATGGAAAGGTTGTGGGCAGTCTGAGGGTGCTCCCTCCCCTCATCTTCCCCATGAACAAGGCATCTAGGTCCTTGGTCAACAATCGTGAGGTCAGAAAAGGAGTGGTTCTTTGAGAAACATGCTTCTACTGAGTATTGCTTTTTTCAGTCCTTTATATTTCTTCTGAGAGACTTCATTCTGGGGTATCATTTCAGTTTAGTTTACCCACCTTGTTACCATGAGGGCATTTGGTGCATCAAAGGCTTTTTTTGTTTGTTTATTTCTTGTAGAAACTGTGAATTTTGGATGAGTTCATTGTCAGGAGGAGGGAATGTTGTTGATTCTTGGAGCAATAGAGATGTGTTGACAGGTTAAGTGTCTATTGTCAAGGCAAGTGTTCCATTTGATGTCTGTTGAGCAGTGGGGAGTTTGCTTCTGATGAGGAGTTGGACAGTGTTATGAGGTTGTTTGAAAGCAAGAACAGAGGTTTTGGGAATATTTCTCTCAAGGTATGATCTTTGTTGAACATAGGCTGTAATTGTTTGATGATTCTTCTAGTAAATTCTAGTGTGGGGTGGGAATTAACAATCAGGGGTATACAGCCATAGTACGGTTTCTTTTCATATTGTAGCAGGTTATTGCAGGGCATGTGGAAAGCTCTTTCAAACATTTGGTCTACTTCTGTACTGGAGTGTCCTTGTTATGGAAAAGCAGTTTTTAGACTGACCAGATAGGCATCATAACTGGTTTCCTCAGAGCAGATGTGGTAGTATCTGAGGGTCTGACTATAGATTACAACTTTTTGGTATGTTTGGGATAATTGCTGGCTTTGTGGGTATAAGTATGGTGGTCTATGGAGTTTTTTGTATATGGTACACTACCGGGTACCATCCTGGGTGTAAATTATGTCTAGAAGATAGAATTGGAGTATTCCAGAAAAAGTTTGATCAAGGGGTGGTTGTTGTTAAACTTGTGAAAATCAATAAGTGAATCCAAATGTTCAGTCCAGGTGACAGAAATTATCTATGTAATGCAGGTATAGTGCAGGTTTGATGCAGTTTTCTAGAAATTCTTCTTCTAGGTGGCTCATGAAGAGTTTGGAATCTTGAGGGGCCATCTTTGTGCCCACAGCTATGTCCATGATTTGAATGAAATGACGATTGTTGGAAGTAAAGTTCTTGTAGGTGAGATTAAGTGGATAATTTGTGCAATGTGTTGAAAATGTGAGTCTATTACATGGGTCCCGCACACAGGTGGTGCCTAGTATTTCAGACGGGCAGCTGTGCTTTCCTGGTGTGAGATATTATTAGGGACTAGGCCTGTGTGAGTAGGCAGCTATTCAATCTGGCTTCAGAGCCGATCACTTCAGATGCCACGGATCCGATCTGGAGCTCTGGACCAGGTTCCCGCTTTGATGTGGCCAAAGCGGCTCCAAAGCTTCAGACCTGCCTCGGAGATCCGGCCATAGCGTATAATGGGGAATCAACAAAATATCTATAACTTAGGGTTTTTTTCATCTGATCTGGATGAAACTTGCAGGGATGGTAGCCTCTGCAGAGAGCATTGAGCCTAACAAGTTTCACAAAGGTTGGTGTGGGGGTGTCAGGGGAAATGTACCCCAAATTCTTGTAAGTGAACCCCTGCTGAGGTCACAAACTCTGCCAAGTTTCAGGAAGATCGGTGCAGGGGTTTGGCGGGAACTGCACCTCATGTTGCTGACAGCTAAACTCATGTCATAGATGATCCTGTGTGTGTTAAGGCACAGTGGGCTGAAATCTGCAGGAATGGTAGCCCCTGCTGTGACCACAAAGCCTGCCAGCTGTCAAGGAGATAGGTGAAGGGGGGTTCAGGGGCTCTGCATCTCTAGCTGCTGACAGGCAAAACTCATGACATGGGAGCTTGTGCAACTGTGTCTGTCTTGAGCCAGTGGAGGGGGGTGGAGGGTACTACTGCAGGCCTAGCTGCTAAGTTACTGTGTTACCAGTTACCAATCAATCATGATTCACTTAGGGACCAGCTCAATACACAGTTGCTAGCTAATGTAACCAGTTATTTAGCAACAATTAACACCTACAAAAGCACAGACTAAGGAGAAGCAAGAATCAATACAGAAAATCAACTGCCCCAAGACAGAGACAGTCAATTGCACAAGCATCCATGTTATGAGTTTTACCTGTCAGCAGCCAGTTGCTAGCTAATGTATTGGTGTGTACTGATGCATGGCCCCAGAACCCCACCCCCCTGCACCTATCTCCTTGACTGCTGGCAGGACTTGTGGCTGCAGGGGCTACTATCCTTGCAGCTTTCACCCTGCTGCACCTTAACACACACAATATCAGCCATGTCATGAGTTTTGCTTGTCTGCAGCTTGAGGTACCGTTTCTACCAAATCCCTGCACCTATCTCCTTAAAACGTGCCAGGCTTTGTGGCCTCACCAGGGGCTACTACCCCTGCAGTTTTCACCTCCCGGTGTTGTAACACATAGATGTAACATGAGTTTTCTTTCATAAATCTGGTTATTTTGCTAATTACTGTGTCTAATTTCAATTAGACACAGTAAACACACACAAAAAAGAAAGCTAATGGAAAATATATACAAAATATTGATGTGGTATGGTTAATTTGCATACAATAATGGCTAGACAATATAAGATAAGGGTCAAGTCAAAGTAGTTGTACAGAATCAAGAAAGATCAAATGCTGATGATTTTTATAATGGCCATTAAGAAAAAATATTAAGCTGGGCCAAAACTTTCAAATACGTATGTTTTTGTATTTACTACCCAAATGTGTTTTTAAATTATAACTCTGTTGTTACTATTCATCAGGACTGTGTGAAGCTTTGGTCGCTGATTCAAATTAGCAGAGATTTGGCCCAATTCAGTAGCTGAATCTCTGAATCCAAATTGACTCAGAAGGCCCTTTAATCTCTCCAAATTAAATCAAACCCTCTGAATTGATTCGGAGAGATTCAGTGATTTGGATACAGACACAGCTTTAAATATTTTTTCTACATACCTCAAGGTACCAGGTGGCTCATGAATACTGAGACAGATGCAGTGTCCCACAGGAGCATGGGGCAGCGGGTGGAGGGAGCCACCAGCATGATCAGTGGTGGACCCAGAAGCGAACCAGAATCACTTCCGGTCTACTTCTTGGTCTGCTGCGGAGCACACGGGGGACTCTGCCTCTGCCCCCCGGCTCAGTGACTGGTGCCTCCTGAGTCTGAGAGGGCACCTGGGTGATCCCCATGGCTGATCACTGAGCCAGGGAGGTGCCAGGGGAAGTCTTCCATGTGCTTGACAGTGAACCCAGAAGTGGACCAGAAGTACTTCTGCTTCACTTCTTGTTTCACCACCAAGCATGTGTGGGGAATCCCCTGCACTCCTGTGGGAAGCTCCATTCATCCTACCATCAAAGCATTCATGAGCCACACCTGGTACCTCAAGGTATGTAGAAAAAAACATTTAAAGTTCCATCTGTGGCTGAATCGCTGATTCTCTGAATCATCATCAAATCTTCAGATTCAGATTTGCCCAAAGTGAATTGGGAAAGTGATCTGAATCAAGGAATCAAATCATTGTCCCCCAATCCAGGCTGAATCCAAATTGAATATGGTCCATTTCACACACCCCTACTATATACTAAGTAGTGTAGGCTTTGCCTTTACAGAAAATACAGATACCTGAGCAAACTCACTGTGAAGTGGGGTATGAGACATAGCCAGAATACCTTTCTAATATGACCATACTGCATATGGTACCCTATGTAGCTTGTTTAAAGTTACCTCAAGTAACTTTGCATGGTGAATGCAAGTTGAATCCAAAAAGAATGTTTGGACAATTAAAACAATAAATATTGGCTTCATTATTTATTAGGGGGGAACCACCCACCTCTAGCCTGTACTTTAACTTTTTATTGCAAATTTGGTAGCTATAGACTTTCCCTTTTTGTCAGGTAACATAAACTATTACTCAATTATCCATAATTTAAATTCTGTCTACAGACATAGCACAAACTGACTGAAGTAATGCTTTTAACTCCAACTGGATGCGTTCAACTGCTTAACTACATTATTTGCTAAGGTAAAACTCTACAGTATAGCTAGAGCTGCACTTCAGTGCTGCTACTCCTCTAATGCCTTCCCCAAATTAACTGTCCCCCAAGTAGGGCTGTGCAAAGCTTCAGTCCCTGATTCAATTCAGTACAGATTCAGCCCAATTCGGTGGCCAAATCTCTGAGCCCAACTTGAATCAGGTGACCCTTTAATTTCTGTGAATCTAATTGGAACACAGCAAATCAATTCAGAGAGATTTGGAAAGATTTGGTGATTCAGACATAGACACAGCTTTAAATATTTTTTCTACATACCTCAACGTACCAGGTGGCTCATCAATGTTACGATGGTGGGATGGATGTAGCGTTCTCCAAGAGTACGGGGGGTCCCCAGCATGCTTGGCAGCAGACCCAGAAGAGTGGACCAGAAGCATTTCTGGCTCACTTCTGGGTCCACTGAGGAGCATGCTGTGATCCCCCTGTGCTCCCCTGGCTCAGTGACTAGTGCCTCCTGGGTCTGGGGAGGCACTCGGGGTACCTCTGTGGCTGATCGCTGAGCCAGGGGGTTGTGGGGGTGCCCCCCCTGCGGAACCAGAAGTGGACCAGAATCCAAATTCGAATTGAATCGGGACCGTTTTGCACACCCCTACTCCCAAGTACTTATAAAGGACAGATGACCTTTCACTGAATACATTGCATACTGACCTTTCACAGTGCACTGAAAAGGAATCTATAGAGCAGCTTAGCATACTACACTAAAAGAACCATGGGGTATGGCCCCTGGAGTTTTGTGACTTCAGCACCAGCAAGCAGAGCAGCTAATGTGTTTCTTCACAGTGAACCATTTACAGCAAACAATTTATTTGACAAATTGACTGAAGCCCTTTTTTCTAGTACAAAATTATTTGATTTTTGCAAATATGTGAATGGAAATTTAATGTTTTATGTAGATATATGTTTCTCAATGAATTAGATGCAAACCTTTATTCCCTGCTTTTTGTCTATTATTCTTATAATTCTATTCCTTCAGCCGAACCACATAGTGGTATTTCTTTTTTTCTGATTGGAAGAATTAGTGTCACAAAATGTTCTTGTGAATACTGGGGAATAGTCATGCAAATATAACCTTGCTTAGGGATTCACAACACTTTTTCCTCTACACACATTTTGCAAGCAAATCTTTACTCACATTAATAGCTGTGGGGAAGCCATAGGAAGGGTAATGGATATAAAAGAAATTCACCTGTATGGATTTTTTTTTAATGCATTATGTTTTGCTTGGTAACTGTACCCTAGTTCTGGTGTACAAGCATATTGATTAGTGAAGGAAGGAACAGTGCTATTTTCATATCTCAAAACTCATACTACTAATTAATAATATTCTGAGAAATTATCTAAATTCTTTGTAACATCAAAGTATGTTTCTTTCACTTATTTTTCCTACCATGCTATTTTAAGAAATTGGATGATACTATTGAATTATATTTTTTTTTAAATTTAAATTATGTTTTGATGTTGATAAATAAGTAAACACTTTTCCAATTAACAATATTATGGGTATAAAACTTGATTCCAGTATCCTTCATGCAGAACACATGCAAATACTTTACTTAACAGAAGCTTAGTAGAAACAAAGGTCTACCAAAAGTCTGTTTAAAATTTACAGGGAAGTGACTTTTAGGCTAACAGTAATAAATGGGGCAAATCAACAACAGAAGCAGTCTTCTTATGTAGAGAATTTGAGGGCAAAATTAAAGATAAAGACACAAGGAATGCATAGAGTGAGTGAGGTGAGGCAGGTGGAGTAAAATAAGTCCTTACTGAGCTTGGATTTCTTGGGAAGCCATTTTGAATGATATGGATGAATAGTTGCTAATTTGATGTGTATGGTGCCTAGACAGTCACAGCCAAATGTAAGACACAATAGTGAAAAAAGTCATGCTGTAGAACTAATATTTCAGAAGGATCATAAAGTTGTAATACACATATTTTCATTTTCTGTTGCTATGTAATAGTTTGATTAAATTATACTGCAGTCCTTTCTGTTACACTATTATCATGTTTGATATCAAATTACATGGGTCTAAAAGGTCAAAAGCCTCTCATAATGCAGAAAATAGTGTTTTTTAGGAACACTATACCACAATAAATTGCCAAAACAAGGATGAGAATTAATTTAAACATGATTAAGAATTCAAATAGAGGTCAGATGAAAGGAAGAAAAAAATCTGGACGTGCTTTAACTCTAAGGCTAGGGACAGAAATTACACATAAACTGGTATAAGTGATCAGAAACTGTTTCCAATCTGTAACACAAGGGAACTTCAGTGATTATAAGCCACTTTCAAAATGACCAAACCAGTTTAAGATAAAACTGGAAGTAGTATCAGACTTAACTGATTTAGGTTAAATCAGCTTATTGAACTTCTGCCCCAGATCACTTCCAGATTCAAGCTGTATGCTCCAGCTAAACAGCGAGGCTAGCTCTAGCATTTTCCAGCTTCTGGCCAGGGCCACTGCAGGCATGTGGCCGTGTTTCCAGAATCAAAAATGAATGTCTGTTTACTTGTTTATTTGTTCAGTCTACACAATGTAGATGAATTTGTGAAGATTGAATCGACTCACCCTCAGGCTTTTTGACTGTTTGTACTTAGCCTAAGTGTCAGGCATGGATAGGAAGATGCAAGCAGAGAGTAGGTCTTTGCATGAGAGAAAGGAGAATGTTTACAAGTTAGAAACTTGCATTGAAAACACTTTGTGCAACTTTTTCTGTGTGTTATTGTTTTCACATAGAATTATAATCTCAGTGCCTAAATTAAAGTAATTAATCAGAGATCAATTATGTAGTATTAGACTGTCTTGTTAGAATGGTACAAATGTATTGTTCTGCATGAATTAATTCCAAATTTGATAATAAGTACCTTTTCCTATGTCATATAATGATATAACTGTAAGATTGGTATTTATTTACAGAATGTATTTAAAAACTACAAAACTTTTTATTTCTTTTTGATTATTGTATATTATATGCCTATAGATGAGAATTAGTCTTCATTCTGACAAAAACAGAAGGGTAACATTTACAATTCCTTGTTAGTAATATATTTAGTTACTTAGTTTTTCAAATGTACACTTATTTAAGAATTTCTAACTATCTGAAATATTTCTCAGCCTTTACAAATTAGTTTTAAAAAGTATGCTGTATTTCAGCAGTACATTAATATTTATCACAGGATCAGGGGAGCACTGAAAACTGTTGCCATGATCCCAAGGAATGTTTTGACTAGTTGAGTGGGAAAGCCAAGAGACAGAGATCAAGAGAAGTGGTGAGCTTTCACTTACTAAGGACACTAAGAAATGGCACAAAAAAAAAGACATGGACTAAGAGTTTATTAGGGAAAAGGTGTGATGGGATCAGTTGGGGTGAGATAATCAATAGGTCACTAAGGGTAGGAGGGAAACTAGAATGCCTGGACAAAAAGACTGGGGTTACACAACAATGCAGAGAGAAACAGGCTGAGGGAGAGAAGATGGATCTAACGAAGAGTTAGAGTATTGGAGAAAACTGGATTTGGTTGAAAAACAAAATAAAAGTAGAGAGCCAGAGGGGGCATATAGGTATTACTGGATGAAAAAAGATTATTCTGTTTTATGGAGGATTTAGAGGTACTAGAGTTTGTTTTTATTTAGTTTTAAAATAAAAGCAAGAATTGAATTGCCTTGCAAAACTAAAATCTGAAAACATTATTAGAAATATGTTTCATCTTGATGTTTTCAAAACAAAATTCTGCCTGGTTAGTTGATAGTGAGCTGGCAACCTCAAAGTACCTGAAGCTCCAGCTGATAGTAAAGAGCCAGGGAAGCTTGCGTGTTGGGACCCTCTAGACTAGCTGCCTGTGAAAGTCAGGAAACCCTGAGGTCTATAATATAGTCGTATGATAAGTTGCCCAGAGTCATCAAACTCCTGAAATCTTGGATGTTTTATATCTATGGCATCCCCAAGACAGATTACCTAAAGCCACATATCCTGCAAGCATGGGCTTCCTAGTAATCCACCAAAATGGCTGCTGTAGGCCAGCCAAGCAGGAAAGCCAGCAAGAAACCTCTCTCTTTGGTTGGGAGCAGGGAGTGAGGGCTCAGACTACTCTAAAGGTTCCAACCATAGTGGTGACCCATGTAGATATAATAAGATGACACCTGAGGGAATTCCTAACTTTATTTCAATATATATGCCCCAACATCAAAATATAATTTCTATAAAAAAGTTTGTAAGGTTGGGTGTGTATGTATGCATATCTACACACACACACACACCTACCTATCCCTATGTATATGTGCATGGATGTGTTTGTGTGTATAAATATGCAATTCCATAGGAGATATATGTTCATATAAAACCTATGAAATGAAAAACAAAAACAGTATGCTATTAATATTATGACTTAAAATTAAGCACTGGAAATACCAAAATTAGTTTGCTTCCCTGGTTCATATACTGTTTTTTATTGACAAGTCCTCTACCTCATCAATGAC
Source organism: Caiman crocodilus (assembly GCA_030014935.1). Lineage (NCBI taxonomy): Eukaryota > Metazoa > Chordata > Crocodylia > Alligatoridae > Caiman > Caiman crocodilus. The sequence goes on along the minus strand of JAGPOW010000261.1, from coordinate 69,502,812 downwards.
AGGATGAAATGTGCTTGCTTAGCAAACAGATATTCAATATTTTGTTTTCTAGTCATTGTTTAATGTGCAAGTCCTGGTCCAATTTGCTTTATGCTATTGAAACCATGCTCTGAACTCAGAATTATTAATTTCCCACTATGTCATTTTTCAATGTCAAAGAGGTAAAGTGACTAAGGAAAAAGTATTTTCTAATTATGAAGAACCTATTTTCAGTGTTTCTTTTTTAAACAATTCTACAATATTTAACAAGCTCACAAATACCTCCCTACACACACTGGGTACCTATACACAAGCTGTTAGGGTGCTCGTTGGAGCAGACCAGATTAATCAGCACATTCCAGCCAGCCTCCATGTCTCATATATCAGTGTCCCCACACTTCAAAATGCTGGTGGGGGTGCTTTAACTAAAACCCATTAGATGAGCTTTAGGTAATGCACATCTGCTGCCATTTTGAAGTATGGGGATGCAGATACATGAGAGGCTCCAAGCACTTTCATTAGAGTAACTCTAATAGCCATTCTAATTAAAGCACACCAAACCATCCTTTTAGCATATGTAAAAATGCCCACTGATTTCATTTTCAGCAGCAAGTAAGTACTCCTACTACTGAAAATCAGACCCCCAGAGTACCAAGCTGTGCACCCATAAAAATGAGAAACAGACTTATGGTGAGTGAAGACATTAAAAAAGCCCAAGGTGGAATTAAACTAAATTACATGGTTTTCTGTAAGTGGCGTAGTTTAGACTGGTAGTGAACAGAACATACATTCGCTCTCTGGTGGCAAGAAGTACAAATCTTAAACCTGGTTCCTGCCATTTTTAAACCAGTCTATATGTGCTGAACTTCTGTTATGGGTATAAACTATTTTCTAATCACTTATACAAGTAGAAATGTAATGTTTGTCCCTGGTCTTGATAACCACAAGTGACATGCATAGCCTCGCTCAGGAACTATTGGCCAAAGACAGGGATACAATGCAATGTAGGGAAAGATGATGCAAACTGTTTACAACAGCATTCAGTATCCTTAACTATGAGACCATCTCTTCCCCCAGACTCTCTTCCCTTATTGATTACACATCTTCCAACAGTGGCAATGACATAATATTTTTGGACTATGTGACCCTTATTTACTGTGGAGCATGACTGCCCTGTGTTGGAAAGAAGACTGGGGTTCAGTGGAATAAATAATATACACATCTGTAATTAAAGACTTTATTTTAATTCAGTCCTTCATGTTACTATAACACAAATGCTTAAAACAGCCATGGTACAGAAAACATAAACCATATGCCAGGGTATAAATGTACATATGTCCCTTTCCCTCTCAAATGCACACTTAAAATAGCTAACCTAAAATGTCTATAGTAGCATGCATGTGTTCATTGTGTTTTTTTCTGACTTCTGTTATTTTATCCCTTTTTTTATTCTTATGACAAATATTCATGTTGTTTGAAAACTTAAAGTTTAATTAATGATGAATGTGTGTGTAAATGCATCAGGGAGATATGAAAATCAAATGCTTATTTATTTTTATAGCCAATGAATACTCAGATTTAGATTAGAAACTTCAGTGTACCCTAACCACTAGGTCTGTGAGAGTAGGAAGCTATTCAATCTGGCTTCATATCTGACTCCTTTGGATGCCAGGGATCCAATCTGGAGCTCCAGACTGCGTTCCTGCTTTCATCTGGCCAAAGCTTCAGAGCTGCCACGGAGATCTGGCCATAAGGTATAATGGGGAATCAATGAAATAGCTGTAACTTTGTTGTTTGGTGTCTGATGTAGATGAAACTTGCAGAGATGGTAGCCTCTGCTGAGGGGGTGAAGTCTTTGTGCCAAGTTTCAAGAAGATCAGTGGAGGGCTTCAGGGGGAACTATACCCAAAATTCTTGAAAGCAAAACTCCTGTCACATGTATGTGTTACACCACAGGGGGGGAGGGGAGGGAACTGCAAGGGTGATAGCCCCTGGAGAGACCACAAAGCCTGACAAGTTTCAAGAAGATCAGTGCAGAGGCTGGTGGGAACTGCACCTCAAGCTGCTGGCAGGCTTTGTGGCCATAGCAGGGGCTACCATTCCTGCAGCTTTCACCCTGCTGCACCTTATCACACACAGGGTCACCCATGTCATGATTTTTGCTCATCT
>JAGPOW010000261.1:69478079-69500564 GCA_030014935.1 Caiman crocodilus | reverse complement strand
TGAGGTGCAGTTTGTCCCAAACCCCTGCATTTACCTCCTTGAAACTTGGCAGGCTTTGTGCCCTGAACAAGGGCTACTACCCCTGCAGTTCTCAACCGGCTGTATCTTAACACACACAGGGTCATCTATATAATGAGTTTTGCCTGTCAGCAGCTTGAGGTGCAATTCCCCTCAACCTCCTGCACCGATCTTCTTGAAACTTGGCAGACTGGCCTCACCAGGGGCTACTACTGCAATTTTCACCTCCCTTTGTAATACATAGATGTGACATGAGTTTTGCTTTCAAGAATTTGGGGTGCAGTTCCCCCCAAACCCCTAGACCTATCTCCTTGAAACTTGTCAGGTTTTGTGGCCTCACCAGGAGCCACCACCCCTGCAGTGTTCACTCCCCTGTATTGTAACACAAAGACATGACACGTTTTCTTTCAAGAATTTGCGGTGCAGTGTCCCCTGAACACCTGCACTGATCTTCTTCAAACTTGGCAGACTTCATGCTCTAAGTAGAGGCTACTATTCCTACAAATTTAATCTAAATCAGACAAAAAACAACAAAGTTATAGATATTTCATTGATTCCCCATTATACCCTATGTCTCGATCTCCGAAATGGCTCCGAGGCTTTTCCAAAGCATTTTGGAAGCTCAGAACCACTTTGGAAAGCCTAGCAAAGCCAGTGATTTGATCTGGACATGCTACTTTGGATGCTGACGTGTCCGAAGCTTCTCCAGATCTGAAGCACGGTCTGAAATCTCGTACAACCCTACTAAGCATGCAGAGCATAGAAGGCATTATACAGATCCTCTGCGTCTTCATAGTTGCTTCCTTTCCTCCCACACCCCTTCTCCCCAGACTTATTAATATATTTCTTCGAAATTAAAATACCAGCACTAGTAGTCTGCTACCACTGAGTGGCACTTAAAAATGCATTATTGTATCTAATAACAGTTTTGTCTTCATTTACAGTCTAGATCATGTACTGTAAAATACTTTGCATTCAGTTGAATCATGTTTTAGCCCTTAACGTCGTAGTGTTTTTTGCCATCTCCATTTAAGATATATTGATTGGAGGTAACTACATTACTAATATGCAGTTTCAAATCACTTATAAAAAATAGGGGGGAGGGAAGTGAAGGTATTCAGCAGAGATATGAGATCATCCTGTCAGATGGCCTTTAGGAAGGTTAATTTAATTTGGTGTTTAAGGAATGGATGCAAAGGCTTTTGAAGCTAGGACAAATATTTATATTGACTGTACTGGTTTTTGGACCAGGACCAAAATCTTTTGCATGACTAAAATAAAACAAATCAAAGTATAAATACTAGGGGCAGTATTTTTCTTAGTTTTCTTTGTCTTGTAGTCATGACAGGAAAAATGAACTGTGCTGGCTTTAAGGTAGACCTAAGTTAAAATGATGGTACAGAACAGCTGAACGGAGGACCCTTTGGAGTACTCTGTCCTGCCTCTTCAGACAGGGGCACCGTGTATTTCTCCCTAGAGTGTAATACTGAACACAAAGTGTGTGCAAGGCATATTGTTCATAAATTACTTAGAGACATGGAGTCTGACAGAGGTTAGTATCATTCATTGTCTGTTCTAACTGTTCTATCAGGAGAAATTCCACTCTCCTGTTAGAAATTGGGAGTGTACAGTATTACTGCAATTTCTTCTGTAGAAAATATGGTGATTCTGGGAGAAAGTTCTTCGTTCTTTCAATGAAGAGGTTCTCTTCTGGAAGAGAATTTCTTATTCAGTAATGGATGCCTGTAAGCTTCCACACAATTTTTTTTCCAGACAAAAATAAAAATGCTGTAACTTCATACAATTGTTCATTGCAAAACTAGTGCTGTCTGCAAGCTGTATCCTGTTGTAGATATATATATGGCAACTTTTCAAGAAAAGGATGCAGATCTGTAGTTAATATTGTGTAGCCTGGGTGTGCACAGGTTTATACTCCCAGGTCCAAATTGAGGGAATTATTGGCAGGGCAGTTTGCTGTGAAGGGACACAACAGCCCAGTGGCCCTTCCATCCCCTATAGAGTCAGGCCCAGTTAATCAATTACTTAACTATATACAAATTTATTATTGCAAGAAAACCATTAAAGGGTAAGGACATAGACTATATACATGTGTACAAATTTACAAAACAATAAACTATACACACACACACACACATTACTTTAGTTTATTCACATAAACTGTAAGTCACAGTCTATAAATATAACAAGCAATCCTTAGACTACCTGGGTACCCTCCAGGGCAGGGACCCCACTCCCAAGGTACCACTACAGGAAAGGAGGTGGAGGGAAAGAAAAGGAGAAGATTCCTAAGCCCCCCTCCCCAAAGACTCCTAAGCTCCCCTCCCCACCACTATCATACAGGAGCGGCCCACATGGTGCCTCTTTGCAAACGTGGGGGGTCCCTCTCCTGTGGGGGCCCTGTCTCCAAGGTCTTCCTACTCTCCAGGACTGTAGAGTTGCCTCCCATTCTCCAGGTTGAGGTCTGTTCCCAACCAGACTTTCCTGCCACCCATCTCCACTGCCGCCAGCCTGGCTTAGGGCCACATTCACCGCTATGTGTAGCGGGCGCTTCACCTTGTGCTAGGGGTTGGAGGTTTGGACAGCCTTGTGCAGCACCAGGGCTCAGTCTGCTCCCAGACCACCTGGGCAACATTGTCTGCACTGAGCTGCTGCCCTGTGCCAGCAGCTGTAGACCCAAGCCATCTCAAGTGGCTCCAAGAGTCCATCACCCTCCATGCAGTGCTTCCTGCACTGAGCTCCTAGCCTCGTGCAGAGGTTGGGGAGCTAAGCCAGCCAAGTGGCTTTAAAGATCCTTCTCTGTGCACTGGCCTGTGCACTGTGTTTCTGGCCACATGCCAGAGGTTGCAGATCCGAACCACCTCATGCAGCTCCCAGGTTCCAAACACTGTGCACCATGCTGCGCATGGAGAACCTAACCTCTGGAGTTGTCTGCAACTCCCTGCTGATAGAAGTCTTCAGGTGCTCTTCCAGGCTACTGCTTTGCCCTGCTGAACAGCTCTTCTAAGCCCGGCTCTTCTCTGTCCCTGATGCATCTCCTTTGTGCTGGGCACGCAGCTCCTTTTATACTCTCCTGGAGTCTTCTGGACCTGACAATGTTGCAGTTTACAATCAGGTCTGGGGGAGCTCTTCTCCCCCTCCCCTCAGGAAAGGGGCATGATTTTATTTCTGTTTCTGCCTGGACTATCTGGATGGACTCCACCAATCAAAACAGCAGAATCTCAAGCCTGGGACCCAACCCAACCTCTGAAACGTAACCTTGCTACAACTGAAGTTATTTTCCTCTTACCTCATCTGTTTCTTTATATAGTTGCAAGTCCCAAGTGATTCTGCCATCATTTTCTAGTACCACAGGCATTCATTTTTATTTTTCTATTTTGTGCAAAATAACTTGTCAGCAGGTTTGTTGTTGCACTCTGCAATATAACAGTGCTAAATATGGATCCGAGTCTGTTTCTTCAGTCCTTGCCCGTAGGTACTTTGACACAATTGTCCAGCAGCTTATTCAACTAAGAATAATTGGGACTAGCAGTGGCATGCCAATCCTGTACTTTAATGCAGTCTGCTTAAACAAGTGGTTCTCAACCTTTTTGGACTCGAGGCACTCCTCCATAATATTTGTGAATTGAGTGGTACCTAACTTCAAAAACTAATATATATTACAGTATTTTCTTCCTTGCAGAGGAGCTGGGAAGTGGTGGTAGAGAATTGTTCAGACAGCAACAAGCCTGAGTCTGCATTTATCTGCTTAGTTTATCTCTTTATCTTCTCATGCCTCACAGCACACTGCAAAAGATCCAGTGACATCCCAAGGAGCCCCAACACCCTGGTTGAGAATCACTGCCACATGTCTACTAATTGTGACCCAATATCATGCACTACTATGTCAGATACACTGTGTATAGCAAATATGAATTAGATATGCATGCCCATACAATTAGTCTAGTATCTTCTGGTAAAGTTATTCCAAGAAATTAAGAAGACAAGCACATGGTATCTTGTCACCAAAGTGCATAAATCCATGTTTATTTGCTCCAGGGGGATAACTTTTCCTGCACTATAACATTTGAAGACTTGGTCTGTGTTTTGTTACTTTCATGTAACCTTTTCTGCAATACTTTCTTGGTGCCTTTAAACAGAATCCTCTCTAATCTGAGATCTATTAAGAGCTGCCTCCTAAATAAGGCCCAGAAATATGCTTATTCAACTAAATTGTGCTACTAGCCTTAATTACTATCTTCAGGGAATAGTTCTCATAGGTAACTTTCATAATTACATTTGTCTGTAGTAGTGTGGTGTGTGGTTGATTGATTATAGTTGTAGTTGTTGTTTTATAGCAGATTGACATGTATATAATCTAGCTCTGGATTTTGCTCTACTGCATTTTTGTCAAATGCCCTAAGAGTAAATCTGCAACTCCCAAATATTTATTTGGCTTGTATTCAATTTGGACAGCATACCACTGAAAAATCAGGTTCTTGGGTTTAGAGGGAAGGGTGCTTGCCTGGCACCCCATAAATAGACATGACATTATTTATAACTATGGATTAAAGCTAAAGCCATGCCCTCTGTTTAATCATATGGATGCCTAGGATCAGATCATACTTCACCTATTCAAACTTCACCTATGTTCAAATCCATGAATGGGGGATTACTTAACACAAGTATTTTTGCAACAAATCTTTATTTTACCCTCAAAAGTAAATTACAAAAAGCAGTGAGGAGGAGGGACCCATTCACCTTGTGCATAAATGCATTTTAGAGATTTGAGCAAGGTGAATCTGTAAAGGTTGAGCTGGGATGCAGGTGACTGAGCCTGCAGCTAGGCCTGTAGGAGCAGGTAGGGGATCAGCAAGGTGGGAGCAGAGATTAGCAAAGCATCAGGCCAGGTCTGAGTTGCAGAGCATGAGAACACAGGGAGGTGTGATGGCTCAAGTGTTTGGCTCAGCTGGGCATGCTTGATCAGGGGCCTTGACAGGAATACAATCAAATTAAGGCCCCTGCATCAATCAATTGTCTTTGTTCCTTTTCATGTCCTTGTGACAAAATATTTAGCAGAATTTGCAGCTTTGTTGGAATCTGATATGGCTGCGCTGTGAGCACTTCTGCTATGACCTTGAACTTGTGGCTTCTGGGCTGTCAACCATGCACCTTAGTTTCCACAACATTCTAGCCTGCTGTTGGTTGTCTAATAGATAGAATAACAATTAGTCTTTACTAGCAAACTTGGATAATTTACCAGTCTCCACATTTGGCCACACTGTGAGAGGACTATCTTAATACTTATTTCAAGACATCCATAGATGATTTAGTTATGAGCTTACTATTATAATACATCAGGACAGTGTTTGGGGGGAGAGGGGAATGATTGGAGGAATGATGGGTCTCTATTTAACACCTTCAGTGTCTTAAGTTTTTTAAACATATGTGGCTTATTAATAATAATAATTACTATCTTTGCAAAGTAATGCTCTCGTGTATTTTAGCAGCTTGCTTTAGCAAAAATTTCCTTATGCAGCTCATCATTCCAAGGAATCTGTAAACCCTCATTCTTAGTTGGGAACACTACTGGTGATGGTCAAAAACACTGTGACCTATCTGTACACTGTGCCATCTTGACTTTTTTTCCCTCTCAGGTTAGTTGTTTTAATATATTGAATTTAAATTCTTCTTGGTTTAATTTTAGCTCAGCAGTTCCTGCTCATTCGAAAACTGCTCAAGCTTCCAGTTATGTTCTTTTCCAGATCATAATGTCAGTCTATGCAGATTCGTATTCTGTTGTTGTTGTGTTGTTTTTGTTTTGGTGATTTTGTTTTGTTTTGTTTTGTGGTGTTGTTCCTGGGCTCTAATCATAAGTGCCTTATACCTTCCCACCTTAAGTCTTCTTTCTTGTTTTATTTTTTATTCAGTACCATGTCCACAGTGCCTGACCACTGTCCACCCTCCATAAGCTTCTGTTTGGATGGTGTGACTTCCTTTGTTTGGCAAATTCAAATGTTTACAACAGGGGTTAGTTCTATGTCTTCCAATAGTCTCCATCTGATTGCTTTTTTCTTATATTCTGATTATGGTCTGGGCAGGAACTCAGTGTATGATTGATCATCATCTATACAACAGTCCTGGTGATGCCAGGATCTATATCATTATCATTGTCTATACTTTCTTCCTAAAACTATTTGCCAAGTCTGCAATCAAATGTGTGGACCCTGCATCATCTTCCTCAGTCATCTGTGGATGTGCCAATGACTCCTCTATTTACTGGAGTACTGTTATTCTTTTACTGAGGGACTGCCAATGACATTATAACAGTCACAACTCTTTTGTTTTCGATACACATCTTTTCTATATTAATGATAATAATAAGAATGGTACTACCTACAACTTGAATACTATATCAGTATATATAGCAAGTTTATTAAGCTATATGTTGGTGACTCACTGGAGAAGAATAAATGTTCTAGTGTTCTGAAAGGCAAGTGAAAGAATGACTCACTTTTAGGTTGTTTATGATAGGCATCAAGTAGGGCACCTTTGTAGTCCTTATTACTGAGGTCAAAATCTTAGAAGAATTTCTAGAAGAGTTATAATAGAAATATAACTATGAAAAGTGGGTTGGAAAGTATATAAATACAATGGTTACGTTAGTAATAGCTTTTTTTGGATCCAATGTATGACTGGGCAGTAAACATCAAGGCCTATAGGCTGTACAGGAGGGATAGAACAGCGAGGAAAGGTGGGGGTGTGGCACTCTATGTCAAAGAGCAATACACATCCTCTACAAATAGCACTGGGTCAGAGAAGGGGCAGACTGAAGTGCTCTGGGTCAGAATACAAGGGGGTCAGGGGAAAGGGACTTAACGGTGGGGGTCTCCTACAGCCACCCAACCAGGAGGAAGAGCTGGACTGGGAATTCTTGGGTCAGTTCACGGAGGCAGTTAAGTCAAGGGATATGGTCATCATGGGTGACCTAAACTACCCAGACATCTGCTGGGAAGAGCAATCAGCCAGGTCTGACTGCTCACATAGGTTCCTAGCTGAGTTACAGGACCTCCATCTAACCCAGGAGGTGCATAGTCCCACCAAGGGAAATGCCTTGTTGGACCTGGTCCTGGCCATGGGCAACAACCTGGTGAGTGGACTGCGGGTTCTCGACCACTTGGGCGATAGCGATCGTCACCTACTGGAATTCACCATCCAGCCCAGGGTGTCAAAGGTCTGCAGCAAGGCAGCAGCCCTGGACTTCATGAGGGATGATTTCAATGAAGTAAGGAGACTAGTCAGAGAGGTACTGAGGTCCCAGAGGGGAGGGGAGTTGGGAGTCCAGGAAGAGTGGTCATTCTTTAAGGAGACAATCCTCCAACACCAAAGGGTGACAGTCCCAATGCAGATCAAAGTGGGCAAGAGTGCTCAAAACCCCCCATGGCTCACCAAAAGCATCCAGGAATGTTTCAAAGCTAAAGAGGAGGCGTACATGCAATGGAAGGGAGGGGCTATCACCAAGGAGGATTATAACTCCATTGCTTGAGATTGCAGGGGGACTGTTAGGAAGGCTAAAGCAGAGATGGAACTGGAACTAGCAACCCAGATCAAAGATAAAAAGTTATTTTTTAAATACATGGGGGATAAAAAGAAGGTACTGGGCAACATGGGACCTCTGCAGGACATGCTAGGAAATCTGGTGGTTACACTAGATGACAAAGCTAAGCACTTTAACAATTTATTTGTGTCTATTTTTCTAAGCAGGGACCAGATCATGCCCCCCATTGGGATCCCAGATGGACCCAGGGGAGGCACAGCCAGGCCCAGGGTCAGTGAGGACCTAGTCAGGGAAATTCTGGTAGGACTAGACATGTTCAAATCAGCAGGTCCTGATGATCTCCACCCCAGAGTATGGAGGGAATTAGCAGAGGTCATTGCGGGACCCCTGGCACAACTTTACAAGCACTCTTGGTGCTCTGGCAAGGTGCTGGAAGACTGGAGAAAGACCAATGTGGTCCCCATTTTCAAAAAAGGGAGGAAGGAGGACTCAGGAAGCTACAGGTCCATTAGTCTTAGCTCAGTCCTAGGAAGCTCTTTGAGAAAATTATCCAGAAGCACATCTGCGAGGGACCAGCAGGGGGGATCATGCTGAGGGGCAACCAACATGGGTTCATTAGAGGCAGGTCCTGTCAGACCAACTTGGTTACCTTCTACAACCAGGTCACAAAAGCCTTGGACAGAGGTATCTCGGTGGACATAGTGTTTCTGGACTTTAGGAAGGCCTTCGACACTGTCTCCTACCCCATTCTCATTAAAAAATTAGGCAACTGTGGTGTCGATACCTACACAGTCAGAAGGGTCGCAAATTGGCTGGAGGACCACACCCAGAGAATGGTGGTGGACTGGTCATTTTTTACCTGGAGGGATGTGCGCAGTGGGGTCCCCCAAGGCTCAGTCCTCAGGCCCGCATCTGTTCAGCATCTTCATCACCAACTTGGCCAAGGGGGTGAAAAGCACCTTGTTCAAATTTATGGGTGACACTAAGATGTGGGGAGAAGTGGGCCCACTAGAGGAGAGGGACAGGCTGCAACTAGATCTGCACAGGTTACAGGGGTGGGCAGATGAGAACCGGATAGGTTTCAAAACTGACAAGTACAAGATATTGCACCTGGATGGGGGGAGAACCAGTAGCATACCTATAAGCTGTTCTTATCAGCACAGAGGCAGAAAAGGATCTTGGATTATCAATTTCAAGGTAAGCATGGGCTGCCAATGTGAGGATGCAGTCAGGAAAGCTAACTGCATCTTGTCATGCATCCACAGATGCATCACGAACAGGTCTAAGGAGGTGATCCTCCCCCTCTATGTGACACTGGTCAGGCCACAGTGGAAGTACTGCATCCAGTTCTGGGCACTACACTTCAGGAGGGATGTGGACAGCATCAAGAGGGTCCAGAGGAGGGCCACTCACATGATCAGGGGGAAGCAGGGCAGGCCCTACGAGGGGAGTCTATGGGACCTGAACCTCTTCAGCCTCCACAAGAGAAGGCTGAGAGGGGACCTGGCAGCCATCTATAAACTGGCCAAGGAGGACCAGCAGGGAATGGGAGAGTTCCTGTTCCCCCGAGTACTACTGGGAGGAACAAGGAATAACAGCCATAAGTTGACTTAGAGTAGATTCAGGCTAGGTATCAGGAGGCACTACTTCACAGTCAGGGCAGCTAGGTTTTGGAACTAACTTCCAAAGGAAGTGGTGCTCACTCTTACCCTTAGGGTCTTCAAAAGAAGGCTAGATAATCACCTTGCTGGGGTCATTTGATCCCAGCATTCTTTCCTGCCCAGGGTTGGGGGCGGACTTGATGATCTGCTAAGGTCTCTTCCAAATCTACCAACTATGAAACTATAATAAAAGGGAACTGGATTCAGTCTTTTTTTCTCCCTAGGCTTCCTTTGTAACTGGGACAAGTTACTTAGTCTGATAATAGCTCTTCCCTATTTCACAGGAGTATTTGAAGATTATTCCATCAAAAAATGTGAATGATCATATTTTAAGTACCATGAAAATAAGGCATAGGAAGATTTTTTTTTCTGAATTGTTGTAAATGTTCTATTTATTTAGTTTCATCTGTGGCATCTGGCCACTGTTGAGGAGAGAATACTGTATTGTATTCATATTCCTTTTTATGAATTTGAAGTTCCCAAGTGGCTGACTATCTCCCCAACCATAATATTCTGTGGAAAAAGAGATTACCAGGGGAAATGCATCTGAAAAGGACTCATGAAAATCTTTAGTGTGATCTTAGCTTTTTCCAACTAGCTAATTTCCTGAGTCATTTCACCAGAGTTGAGAGAGCTCTTAACTGAGTAGATGAGTTAAGGGAGAAATCACACTTGAATGCATCAGAAAACCTTCCTTTGCGATAAATAAAAAGCTAAAATCTGAACCAGATTTTTTTCTGACAAAAGCCATGGCCTATGTCAGAAGAGAAAATTAAACAAAAGGTGGATGACTGAAATCAAAATGGCACTTTACCCTTTGGGGCGTAATGCCATTTTTACTGTGTAGTCTGTAATTAAAAGCACAGAAACATCTCAGTAGCCTAGAATAGACTTGTGTTCTTCAAGAAAACAATAGTTTCATTTGCTACACAAAATCCTAGGTAAGGTCAAGAATCAAGTCACTATCACAAGACCTCACTGTAAGGTCTCTGATTGGGCATCCTTACGTCATACTCCAAACTAATTTAATTGCATTATAGATTAAACAAAACAGACAATGAAGAAAACATCTTGCTTAATATGCTTCTAATGAAGAAGGATTAAGAAACTAACTAATGGCTTCAAAAGTTTATTCAATATTGACATGTTACCTACCAGTGGATAGATCACCGAAGTAAACAAAAATTAAGATTGTCTCTGGCTAAAGCTCCAGATATTTTTTGTTGGAAGATCCAGTTATTGTCTGTTTTTTTTCTCCTCCTTTTTACAGCTCTTCATTCTTTTGTTTTGCCCAGGATTAAAAAGAGAAATGCCTGGGGAGGGAAGAAGGGGGGAGAGGGAGTGGGGAGAAGGAAGGAATGGGGAATGGGTCATTCTTATGTGTAGTTCCATTTTCACTGGAAATATTCACAGAAACAGCTATTCCTAGGAGAGAGTTCCAGTCTTGTATTGTAGAACTCTTGATAGTATGAGTACTCCAAAACTGCTATATTTATTATACCTAGAGGTTTCCTATCAGTCATTAACACTTTCCCTATTTTGATAAAGTATTAATTATTTAATATTCTCTTAGAATAAAGGGGATATCTCCAACTCAATTAATAATTGTGCAACTAACTTTTTTGGGGATAGTGTTCTATTGAGATTTGGATAGCTAACAAAAACAGAATAAGCCAAAACTATAACTGAAACCAAGACCTAATGCTGTAGATGAAAACATTTTCAGAATAAAAAATGAAACTGTAAACTAGGGTTACATAAATAGCCCTAGCTCCAACTTTAATATCCTATTCACATGCAGACATACCCCATTTACTTTCATGCAGATCTCCACAAGCAAAAAAAGTATCACTGATCATTGCACAAAGATTGACAGTCTAAATCTCTCCATTCATCTCCAAATTCTGTTTCATAGCCGTGCATAAAAATCCAAATGTGTTGCTTCTGTTCCTACAAATATTGAATAAATCCTGGACTTTAACGTAACTATAAACCATCCAAAAAACAGAGACATTAATAATTCCAGACAAATGTGTATCAATATAATGCATGTAACAATAATATTTTCTCTTAAGCAAAATAATTCTCTAGGCACCCCTTTAAAAGAAAGCACAGAAACACAAAATAGTTTATTACTAAATCTGAATACTAAATCTTATGAAAGATCATAAGATTGTGGTCTTCATGTGAGGATATTGACTGTCAGTATTTTGGTTAACTGTTTCACTTATAGAGGAAACATATATATAAACCCACTTATATAAAGTAGTATTTAGTAAATAGCATTTTCATATCTCCGTATGTTATATGCATACTGTAGTCATGTTTTCAAATATTATGTAACAAAGTATATGAATACAAACTGTACCACAGGGATAGTGTTAAAATTGATGTGCTAGAGGTTACTGTGAAATATTCTATTTTGTTGCCAAGGCAAAAGAACAAAAAGACAAGAGGGAGGGGTCAGAAATATGTGTCTTTACATTCTCCTTTCTCCACCCTTTATAATTTACATTTAACTACTGTATATTTTTACATAAATGAGAGAGAGAAGAGAGAGATGCCCTATGTTCTATAAGGGATTGAACATTTAATTAAAAAAATAAACTTTTAAGCACGTGGCACTGCAGAGAATGTCATATGGACTGAAAGGCAGCTGGAGGGGGTTGAGACTAACATGGATTCATGCTTTACAGTCTCACTGTGTGTGTGAGAGAGAGAGGGAAAGAGAGAGAGAGTGTAAAGGATGGACTTTTAAAAAATGATCAGTTCTAACATGTCTTTTTTCCCACTTGTATAGCTCTTTTTGGTTTCAAAAGGAGCAGAGATTTTGAAAACCTCATACATATATTTTATTACTCTTATTAAAATAATAGAAAAGCAGTAGTCTAGCTTTCTGACATCTCTCATACCATTTTAGCACCCTGAATCTTTTTCATCTCTAGCCCTGTTTTCCCAAACCCCATCTATTCCACATGCACATTTGCCTGAGAGAACAATATTGCTCCCCCCTTCCCTTGCTGTATTGCCATACTCTATCTGTCTTCTTTCCTCTTACTTGTTTCTACTCCCATTCTGAAGTTCCAGGATACTTCCATTATAAGACTGATTATCCATTTGTCTGTACTGGATTCATGCATGCTTGCTGCCTTCCCACCCCCTGAAACTGTCCTACATTCATGTATTATATAAATATTTTTGCCATCATTGTGAAAGGAAAGAATTTTTGTGGGTGATATATTTTACTGGACCAGCTGCATAGGTGAGATAGACAAGCTTTTCAATTAAGCTTATTCTTGTTCAGGTCTTCTCCATAAACTGTATTTATATGTAAAAACAGCTTTTCTTAATTTTGTAGATTCCAACTAATCTCTCATCCCAAATACCTAGAGACCTTTTGCCCTAGTATAGGAATCAATCTATTTTGGAGTCTGGAGATGCTAAAACAGAGAGAAATTTTAAAGTGAAGGACAAGTAATTTTGAACATACCTCAGGCTAGAACCCAAATGGCTATATTTTGGTATGATTCAAGTCCCTGAAGCTATGTTTCTTGGCGCCCCTGGAGAATCAAGTACTCCATCTGAAAAAGTCCTTGTATTGTGTGTGTTTCTGAAAACTTCTTAGGAAAAAATATAGCATAGGCTGGCGTTCAATGCATGATATTTCAGAAACTTTTCTGTTGGAAATTGTACTTACAATGGGAAGCTATTTGTACTCTTAAATCAATAATAAAAAAGACTATTGTTGCTGTTCAAGGGAAGATGTGAAGTCTGATTAAGTTCCCGATTTAGCATAGTGTATTTAGCTACTTTTCTCTAATACCTTCTTCCATTAGTCTCATGTTTTGTGAAGATGAGCGTTAAAATTTTTATTTTAGACTCCACATTGACATATCTGATACAACACATGGTTTTACTATAAAACTTCATGAATGGGTAATGCTATTCAGTAGTTTCAGTTTTAGTAACCTTCTATACACATTTCTACCAAGAATTGGGTAGGTGAATTTAATTATCAGATACTCAAATATAGGCTTGTACAGACCTTCTAGGTTTTGTCTGCAGATTTTGAAAAGATGCGATTACACATCTGCTGGGAAAGATGGTAGACTTCATCTTTCTGCAAAGGTGAAGTGCATACTAAACAGTGTAATTACTTTTAGGCTTCGATGCAGATGGCCTGTCCTTAACTCTAATGTTCTTCAGCAGTCTTCTATTAAATGGACTGGAATCTAATATACTATGTATTTAGGGCAGGTTGTCAGCTGGAACAGCCCTGCTAACTTAACAGTAGGTGCATGGTGTTAGTTTAAGCCACGCCCCCTGATATTTGAGATGAAGAATGAATCAGTGATTAAGGCATTATCCTAAGAACTCTAATATCTGGGTTCAAGTGCCTGTCCTTATCACAGTATTCCTGTGTGGTGTTTGGGAAGACCTTTATGTCTCAATTCTGCATCTTCAAAATGGGAATAGTAGTACTTCCATACTTCCCAGGCAAGTTGTAAGATATGGCACAATAGAAGGGTAGAGCTGAAAGGAACCTTCAGACATTTTCTAATCCAGCCACCTTCCAGATATTTAAATATGCAAACTTCAATATATGAAATAAATCACTGAAAAGCACTGACTTCTGATGATGAGCATATTAGTTATGTAACAAGAAGACAATTCTGGGTAGCAGAAATTTGGGCAGAGAGACTGGGCAAGGAGGTTTGTCCCTTCTCATAAATAGGTGCCACAGACTTTTTAATAGTTTTTTGTCTTATTGGAAAGACCAGTGCAATAAATGTAGTTCTGCTTGGGACCAGGGCTGTGGGGGAAGAGAAGGTGGACTATTGAAAATGGTCATGAATAGTATTGGAATCGTTTCGGACAAATTTTAATTGGGTAAAAAAATCCCTGACTTCTTACAAATTAAATACCTGGAACTAAATGTCTCTAGTGCCAGAAGGATGACGGATTGCCCATTTGGAATCTGAAAACTAGCTATGGTTATTTAGACAGTGTTATGCCAAAAAGGTGTCTCAGCACTTTTCCATACATACAAGTAGTAATGCTCCCAAAGTGCTTACTAATATTTGTGTTTTGCATTAAATTCATGACTCTTGGGCTAGGTACAGCCCAAAAAGTCATGAAAAAAAGTCAGGGCAGAATTGATCTAAGTTATGCAGTTTTCTGTAAGTGACATAGTTTACATCAGTAGCAAACAGAAGCATTTGCCCTTCCATGGGGGTACATGAATCTTAGACCAGGTTCCACAATTTTTAAATTAGTCTGTGTGCACTGAATTCCGTTCTGTTACAGGTATAAACTGGGTTTGCATGTCGAACTTCTGTTCTGTTATGGGTATAGACTGGTTTCCAATCACTTATACTGGTAAAAGTGTAAAATCTGTATATGGCCTTGGATGCCATAAGTATAAATGAAATTTTATATATTTAATATACCAGATTAAACACCTATCTATTTGAACATTAGGAGAATTTGCATACTTAAACACTAGGGAAAGGTTTTTGTCAAAATACTGGCCTTATTTAAACAAATGTATCTTGTTTCTTACAACTAAAAGCTACTTTTTAAAATCATTTTTTTTTGTAGATATTTCCCTTCCATGCAGTGAATAGCATCAATATATTATTCATTTTTTTTTATCTTAATGGTTATAATTTATGATAGTTAATATCCTCATTGTATGTATTTGGATGTTTTTAAAGCCCAGATGATGAATGAACAACAAAATTTAATTATGCATAAAAACTGTTGCTTTGATCTTTATTCATGTGCTCAGAATTTAGATATGTACTGTACATCAAAATGACTGTGGATTTTTAACAAAGATAGATTCTCATAGGTACTTATTACATTTTTTTCATCTTACTCATAAAATGATGTCAGTAAGAATTATACTTTTTCACAAAGAGAGAAGGAGATATCAGGTTCTTTTCTTCCACCATACATGTTCTCCATATAATATCTAAGGTATTGATATAGTCCTAATATTTTATGAAGTAAAAAATAATCTGATGCAAATGCCAGATACCTGGGTATAGAATGCATGGAGTTGCCACCTCAATCATATCACTTGTGATCCTTTGTTATAAACATAATTTTTCCTTAAAGAAGATTGAATAGATTCCTGCTCCGTCAATGCTGTTGTTTTATTTAGTTAAACTATATCAACATCTTTATCTAGGAGCAAATTATTATATCATACATTGACACAATATCACAGGTGAAGGATGAGAGTTAAAGCATCAGAATCTCCTACACTACAGTATCTTTTCTCAATATTAAACTCAGTCCTACAGTCTTTGCTTGGTTAAACCTCCCCCTTAAAGAAACTATTTTGCCTGAGTAAGGACTGAGAAAGGGACAATTAAAGTAATAGGAGTGATGTAAACTGATGTAAACTGATCAGAATACTTGTGTGAGTCCAAGATTTCTCTCTAATTAATTGAAATAGTACATTGGGCTTAATTTACAAACTGTCCATTGTGAACTAGTTCTGAATGGAGAGACTCCCATTAATGTAATCATCTTTAATTTTACAAAATAAGTGAACTGAAGAAGTGAACCAATGACTCCAGCAGCAGTGCTACTGAGAGGGCTTTGGTTTCTTTGACCACAATGTACACTTTAGGGAGAGAGGAATCCTGGGAAGGGATGGCATCCACCTCATGCAGAGGGGTAAGTCTCTGTTCTTGGCCAGGATGGCCGATCTTCTAGATATGGTTTTAAACTAAGATCACCAGGGGACAGGAAAACAGTGACTGGAGCATGCCTGGGGACTGGCATATAAGTAAGCTCTGAAGTTGGGGACAGTAGGAAAGCTACTCTTTCAAGATCTGAGGAAATCATTTTCCCATAGTGTGAAAGCAAATTGAGGGTCTCAATTAGAGGACTCAGGTGCCTGTACACTAATGCCAGGAGCATGGGGAATAAGCAGGAGGAGCTAGCCCTCCTACTCTCCAGATGGCATTGTAATCTAACAGGGATTATGGAGGTCTGTTGGGACTCCTCACATGATTGGAACATAACCATAGACGACTATACCCTGCACAGAAGGGACTGGAAAGGGAAAAAAGCTGGTGGTGTAGCTCCCTATGTGAGGGAGCAGGACACCACCGTGGAGGTTGGACCTAACTGTTGGTGTATACTACAGACCACCAAACCAGGGGGAGGAACTCAACTGGAGTTCTCTCACGAATTGGCAGAGGCTGCATGCACATGGGACATGGTCATCATGGGTGACTTCAATTACTCAGACATCTCTTGGGAGGAACGCTTGGCAAAGTTGGATTGGTCATGTTGCTTCCTGACTTGTATTGAAGAGCTATACCTGACTCAGGAATTGCACAGGCCAACCAGAGGTAATGCTCTTTAGACTTTGTCTTGGCCAGAGGAGATGATCTGGTGAGAGACGTGAATATAAAGGGTAGCCTGGGTGACAACGACCGCAAAATCATTATGTTCACTGCCTGTCACAAGGCAAGGAAATCAGATAGTAAGGTCAAAGTTTTGGACTTAAAAAAAAAGCACATTTCAACAGTCTCAGGGAAATAGTAAGGGAAGCACTATGGGACCAGGGACTGAAGGTAAAAGGAGTGTATGAAGAATGGTCCTCAAAGAACAAAAAAATTCCATTCTCATGCGGAGAAAAGGCAACAGAAGGGTTGGTAATCTGTCGTGGCTTAATAAGGATATCATGATCCTCTTGAAAAAGAAGAAAGAGGCATAAAAACAATGGAAACTTGGGACAGTCCCCAAGGGAGACTATACAACAATGGCCTGCACTTGTAGGGAGTACATTAGAAAGGCTAAAGTGGCAACTGAATTTAAACTAGCAACAGAAATCAAGGACAATAAGAAGTCCTTCTTTGAGTATGTAGGGAACAGGAGGAAAACAAATTGAAGTATGGAGCCATTACTTAACGCAGAACAGGAGGTTACCAACACTCAGGGGAAAACTGAACTCCTGAATGACTACTTTGCTTCAGTATTTTATCAGACTAAGGGGAAAATCATACTAGATAAGGTTTGGAACGGGCATGGTGGGAATGACCACCTTCCTAAAGTTCACGTTGATCTGGTGCATGATCAGTTTGAAAAGTTAGACATTTATAAGTCAGCAGGACTGGATGAACTTCATCTGAGAGTTCTGAAGGAGCTGGCCAAAGTCATTGTGGGACCTCTGGTGAAACTCTTCCAAAATGCATGGAACTTGGGAGATCCATGAAGACTAGAAGAGTCAATGTTATGCCCATCTTCAAGACATGGAGGAGAGAGGCCTGGACAACTGTAGGCCAATTAGCCTTACTTCTTTCCCGGGGAAAATCCTAGAAAAATTCATGAAGGAGTCTATGTGCAATATGCTTGCAGAAGGTATTAATAACATTATTATTAATGAATAACAGCCAGCATGGCTTCATTGTAGGCAGATGTTGTTTTACCAATATCATCTCCTTTTATGATCAGGTAACTTGCCACCTGGATAAGAGAGGGAAGGTCGGCATTGTATACCTAGACTTTCAAAAGTCCTTTGGTCTGGTATCCCATGATGTTCTCATGGGAAAATTGGAGGATAGTGGACTTAACTACTTGACAGTCAGATGGGTAGGAAGCTGGCTGTGGGGTAGAACCGAGAGAGTTCTAATGAACGGCTCTGTGACATCCTGGTGAAAAGTGGTCAGTGGTGTCCCTCAGGGGTCCATGCTTGCTCCCATGCTTTTCAACTTGTTTGCCAATGATTTGAATGTGGGGGTTGTTAGACCCCAACTCCATGTGGTGCCCAATGACTAGGGAGATGATGATCCAATTGCTCATGGGTCCTGTTACTCATTAGCCAGAGCAGACAGGGAGCAAGTGCTGCTTGCACACATTGCTTGCAACAGCTTTATTTAAAATGGAGACAGCTTCAGGCAAGCTCCCTCACAGACACCCAATCTATGAACAGGGGGAGCAGCCTCAAACGATAGTTCTTTTCATATTTATACACTTTAGTTCAGGTTCATTAATATTCATTCCACCTTCGTTCCTCCTCCTACTCCACCCATTTCTCCTCTCATGTCAAGCTCTACCTCTGTTACTGTTTGCTTCATTAGCATGGAATTGCCTATGCATTTTACTTATTTACATGTCCTTTTTCTATGAGTGCATGTCTAAGACCATGAAGGCTTCTTCGCCATTCACCATTCACCTTTTTGCATACATTCATCTAGATTCTGTTACCAATTTCATGTTGTTTTTCAAATTCCAGTCCGTTTTTAGGTCTCATGTTGTACCATCTTCCACATTCCTAAAACTTTATCTCATTTACAGCACACAGACTCACTTGTTGCTTTTTCAGAAAAATGGTTAACACAGATGGTTACTTAGCATAAGCAAATGGCTGTCTTAGCAATTATTCTGCCTTGTGGTTAACAGCTCTGCTAGGCCACAGCTTAAAGCCTTGCATTCAGCTGCAAATCTAGTGCTCCCCAAGATCCAAATATTGTCAGGGAACAGGGGTGAAGAACTCACTGGCCAAGTTCACAGATGACAAGTTATGGGGGAGTGTGGTCATGCTTGAAAATAGGCTGCAGATACAAGTGGATCTAGACAGGCTGGCAGGTTGGGTGGATTGAAACCAGATGAAGTTCAACACTGAAAATTGTAAAGTGCTCCATCTGGAGACAAACAATCCCCAACATACTTACAAGCTCAGTGGTACCAAACTGACTAGCACCATGACTGAAAGGGACCTAGGGGTAATGATAGACCATACTATGAACATGAGCCATCAGCAGTGTGATGCTGTAGCCAGTAGGGCAAACAATACTCTGGCATGCATCAACTGATGCATCTCAAACAAAATCAAGAAAGTGATTCTCCCACTTTACTCAGCATTGGTGAGACTGAAGCTGGAGTACTATGTCCATTTCTGGGCACCATACTTCAAGAAGGATGTGGAAAAGCTTGAGAGATCCAGAGAAGAGACACCTGTATGATCAGAGACTTGTAAGGCAAGCCAGATGAGGAAAGGCTGAGGGACTTGGGTCCCTTCAGCCTAAAACCGAGAAGGCTAAGAGGGGACTTGGTAACAGCTTGCTGCTACATCAGGGGAGTACATCAAGTGCTTGATGAACAGCTGTTCACCAGGGCACCCTTGGAGAAAACCAGGAGTGATGGCCACAAATTCTTGGAAGACTGTTTCAGGCTTAACACTAGGAAAAAGTTCTTCACAGTTAGGTGTCCAGACTGTGGAATAAACTCCCTCCAGATGTGGTGCAATAACCTACCCTGGAAATCTTCAGGAGGAGACTGGGCAGTCACCTCACTGGGGTCACCTGACCCCAGTTGTTTTTCCTGCCTGGGAATTCAGCAGGGCTGGATAATCTTGCAAGGCTGTCTCTTCTAGCCCCTTACAGCCTATGAATCTATGAAAATAAAAGTTACATTTCTTTTAGCCTAGTGCAATTCCTACTTACACACCAAATTTATGCTTCCTAATTCAGGCTTACTTATTTATACTTACCTAATTCAGGTGTCCAAATTCCAACTTACACATCAAATTTATACTTCTACTCAAAGTAGAAAAGGATTAATGGAATTCAATGTATAGGAAATTACTGAATGAGTCAAATCTCCATCTATGATTTACTAGGAATTATTCTTTGCAGTCATTTTTTTCAGTAATATATTTCAATATCAGTCAGAAAAAAGCTTAAACACATGCATAAAAATAGTCATGGGTAAATCTCAACTGGCTTGGAATTTCAATTTAGATAATAATCCAGAGTCTTCATTTTCATCTAATCCAGTGGTACTCAGCCTCCAGCTGGTGGTTTAGATCCAGCTCATGGAGGTATACCATCTGGCTTTGGATCCCCAGTGGTCCAGATATTTGGTGATATAGGAAGCTGGATTACAGTCTGGATAACATGGCTCTGGGTGCTGAGCAAGATTCCCTCTAAGGTGCACGCATGCGTAGCTGTGCACAACTAAAGGTGTGGCCATGCACAGACTTTTCAAAGCCATGTACCAGGAGAAGCTGGGGCGGGAGCCTGGAATGGGCTCCACCAACTCCAGGACACTGCTCCGCTCTCCTGCATTGCCTAGGAAGTGAGGAGGCACGTGGCATCAGGGCTGGGGAGTGGAGCAGTGTCCCAGAGCTGGTGGAGCCTCATTTAGGGCAGGCAGTGGCTCCTCCCCAAAGTGAGGCAAGGCAGGGAGGAAGGCTGGGGTAGGGGGTTGGCACAGGCTTCAGGGAAGTGCTCCACTCCCTGGCCCTGATGCTTTCCTTTCCCAGAGCTGGGGAGCCCACGCCAGGCTCCAGCTCCAGCTCCAGCCCCTGGCCCTGGTCCCCGGCTCCAGCCCCTGGCCCTCAGCCCCCAGCTCCAGGCCCTGGCCCCGCGCTCCAGGCCCTGGCCCCTGGCCTCAGCCCTCAGCCCCAACCTGCAGCCTCCAGCCACTATCCCCTGGCTTCAGCCCCTGGCCCCCAGCTCCCAGCTGCAGCCCCTGGCCCCCAGCCCTAGCCTCCAGCCACCACCCCTCGGCTCCAGCCCCTGGCCCCTGGTCCCAGCCTCTTGCTCCTGGCTTCCAGCTCCAGCTTCCAGCCCTAGTCACTGGCCTTCAGCCCTCAGCCCCCTTCAGTAAGTGTCCCATGGCAGACCGAGGTGGTACGCTCACGGACCACTGCTCCTTAGAGTGAACATTGGTGCTGAGATGGGCAACAGTGCCTCCAGATCTGGATGCATGGGTTCAGGCTGGTGTGCTGGATTGAGAGAGAGAGCCTGCAGTGGTTCCTCCTTCGCCTCTGTCCCAAGGCAGAAACAGTCGCACAGCACACATGAGATGAGTTTTGCCTGCCTGTGGCCAGAGGTGCAGGGCCCCAAAACCCAGAACCCCTGCACCTATCTCACTGACAGCTGGCAGGCTTTGTGGACTCAGCATGGGCTAGCAGGCCTGCAGCTTTTCCCCTGCTGCGCCATAACACACAGTGTCACCTATGTCACAAGTTTTGCTTGTCCATAGCTTGAGGTGAAGTTTCGCCTGAACCCTTGCACCTATCTCCTTGAAACTTGGCAGGCTTGGCAGGCTTTGTGGCCTCCACAGGGGCTAGCAAGCCTACAGTTTTGACCCCACTGTGTCTTAACACATACACATGACACAAGTTTTCCTTTCAGGATTTTGGGGTGCAGTTTTTCTGATCCCCCTGCACCTATCTCCTTGAAACTTGGCAGGCCTTGTGGCCTCAGCAGGGGCTATAACATCTGCAGTTTTTATCCTGCTGTGGCTTAATATGTACATAAGACATGAGTTTTTCTCTCAAAATTGTGGGGTACAGTTTCTCTGAACCCCTTGCACCTATCTTCTTGAAACATGTCATCCTTTATGCCCTCAGGAGGGGCTATCATTTCATCCAAGTTTCATCTATGACAAAGTTATAGCCTGGTTTGACCTTCCCCATTATATCTCATGGGTGAAACATCAAACGGGTCAAAACAACAAAACAGCCATTTTGACTCAAATCAAAAGTTAAAATGAAACAGTGCTCTGTTGAAATGTCAAAATGCTGATCAAAATGGAACAATTCCATTTTGCACAGACCTAATAGCCATCTTCAAATACCTGAATGGCTGTCATAAAAAGGGCTACCATAAAGAAAAAGGTTTACCTATCTCCAATGTTTTTATCTTTGCATCTTTGTCTTCTTGACCCCCATGTCCTATTTGCCTTGTACTGGACAACCTCTTCTACTTTATTTTTTATTTGTTCTTGTATTTTGACACTGAACAGTGAGTCTACATGAGATGTTTAATGCACAGTAGTCTAATAACGCTGCATAGTAGCATGCCAGGCCAAAATCATGCTAATACACTACTGAGCAGTAGTACTAGGCTCCCGTGCAGTTAGCATCACTAAAAAAAACAAGTTCTGGCACTACTGCACATTTAGTTAGCACTTCATTAAACAAGTACTAAACTAAAGGTGCAGTAACTACCAGGGGCAGATCTACTATAAAACTGATGAAGCTTAAGCTTCAGGGCCCCTAATCCCGGAGGGGCCCCAGAAGCGACTTTAGTCCACATTGCTTAAAAAATTTGCGTCTACTGTATGAGAAAGGGTTTTTAAAAAATAATAATATTAATAATATAGTGTAATTCAATGCAAAATAATAGTAAAAATAATAATTCATCCCCCCATAACTCAAAAACTATAAGGCATAGGAAATTATTATTCACACCAGTGACTTTGACATGTGAGATA